>CAWUFW010012502.1:0-450000 GCA_963921515.1 Calotriton arnoldi | reverse complement strand
GATCAACGACAACATTAAATTAGACCTGTGTCACAATAGCGGTTTTAAACCGAAATCCCTTTTTCTCCCTCAAATCACCAATGATGCAATCGATGTGTTTGAAAAGGGAGTCACACTTGAGTTAAATAAAGTACGTAAAAAGAAATACTGGGGTAGACAAAATATTAGTAACGACCACTATGAAGCCATCCAGTCCATCAAGAATGACAAGAATAGAGTTGTTAAAAACACACCCACAGTACCTACTTTCTATCTGCTGCCCAAAGTGCACAAAGACCCATTACATGTCAGGGCCTATCCGGGACTATGTGGGGAACACAGTCAGGGACTTGGGTAAGGACTGGGAACAGGGTAGATAACAAACACAGAGAGGAGTACAGCGCTGCCCCGGATCACACAGGAAGACAGAGGAGAAAAGGGATCCAAAGGGGAAGCCTGTAGAGGTGAACAAGAAGGGTTAGACTCAGAAAAGAAGGGCACTCATGAGGCGGCTCAGCATTCAGAATCACTAAACCCAGGACGGATGTGCAATACAATTAAACATAAAACAACATTAACAATAAAGGGGATGTGTGGGGTAAAGCACTCAGGAGCTCCACACGGTAAGACTGAAGCTCAGTAAGTTCCTTACCCACAATTGCTGTTACAGACACCAACTGGAAATACCCACATATAGGATATGTATACAAAGGCAGGGTCTGTGGAGCTTATACCTATGGTGATGTTATAACAGTAACTCAAAGACAATACTCACAGTGAACAAGAAACACCACCTAGGTAGTCAGCTGTGCCCACGGATCCTGGCGATCAAACAGGAACACGCAAGGCAGTAACAGCAAAGGGGTAGAACTAAATACAAGCACAATAGACAAGGAGCTAGCAAGGAGGAGTGCTTAACAGAAAAGGAAGGAAATCACAGGGCACACTTGGCAGAAATCAGGTAACAAACATACAAGGTAACAGAAGTAAGACAGCAGAATAGAAAGATAGCAAACTAGAACTGGAACCAAGGAGATGGGATGAAAGGCAGGGACTGGAAAAGGATATACAGAAAGGAGGCTACAAGGGTGTACTAGAATAGTGCAGGGTTAGGAAACCAGAAAACAAAGTAGCATAGGATGCAGAGCTGGGGCAGGAATTGAGCAAAGGCTCAGGGGTCAAAGTAGCACTACAGGTCAGGAACAAGGAAACGTAAAGGCTCAGGAATCAAGGAAGCACTGCAAGCAGTGCTGGTTCAGGAAACAGGAAAATGGCTACAGCTCAGGAAACAAGGAGTCAAGAGCGAACTACAAGCAGTGCAAGTCAGGCACAAGAAAAATAGCTATAGCTCAGGAACTTAGGAAACCAGGTAGCACTGCAGGCAGTGCTAAATCAGGTACAAGGAAAATAGCAGCAGGTCTGGAAAAGGGCAGGACTAAAGCTCAGGAAATACTGGAAACAATAGCAAAGGCTCAGGAAGCACTGGAAACAAGGATTGGTCTCACCGGTAAACAGCTTACAATGACCAACCCTGGGCTGAAGGGAGCAGGGGCTTAAAAGAGCTCACAGTAATCATATGCAGCTGGTGTGAGCAGGCTAGCAGCAGCCAGCCACAGGTGATCTGAATTCCTCCACCCATCCTTGGCCTGCAGGGGTGGAGACTAAGCAGTGAGCAGGGAATCCTGGGTGATGGAGTTTTCAGGCATGAGTAGGCTGGCTTCACAAAACCCGGCACGGACTGGGAATGGATGTTAGTTCCCAATAAATGTCCAAATGGCTGGAAGTCAGGCTTTGCATGCAGGGGAGGGTCTGGAAGTTTATTAGAGGACTGGAAAGTCCCCCAGTTCAGCCCCTGGTGGTGGACACGGGAAAGCAGGGAGCAAGTCGTGACATTACATCCACCAGGTCGCCCAATAGTCTCCTCAAAGAATAGCCTCTTTGAGAATGTCTCTATCTATGTCGACTATTTTTTGGCAGGCTATGTGAAAGATTTAACGTCATATATAAGGGATACTAAGGACTTTTTACAGAAGATTGAGAACATACATTGGAGTAGAGAGCATTGGTTAGTCTGTCTGGACGTTGAAAGCCTTTACACCAATATTAGACACAGAGATGGTCTCAAAGCTTGTGAACATTTCTTAAAAACCAGAAGCATACATCTATTGGCACACACACATATGTTACTACAAATGATAGAAGTGTGTTTAACAGAAAATGTGTTTGCATTTAATGGTGTATTGTATAAACAGATACAGGGGACTTCGATGGGCACCTGCTTCTCCCCCAGCTATGCCAATCTCTTGGTAGGCTGGTGGGAGAAGCAGGTGCTCTGGAGTGAGCCCTTTGAGCATTGGACCAGCAAAGTCAATATATGGCTAAGATACATCGATGATGTCTTTTTTGTGTGGGAAGGCAGAGAGGATGACCTCCTGCACTTTGTAAACGAGTTGAACCGTAATACAGTCAATCTCAAATTTACTATACACCACAGCCAACACACGGTGGATTTTCTAGACATTAGGCTTACTATCAAGGATAACAAATTGGTTACAGATCTGTTCAGAAAAAGTACAGCAGGGAATTCTGTACTTCATTCAGCAAGTTGCCATCCACCTAACTTTAGGTGGAGTATTCCATTCAGCGAGTTCCTACGGGCTAAAAGAAATTGTAGCTCGGAAGAGAACTACCAGAAGAATAAAAAAGAAATGATGGTCAGGTTTCAAGCTAGAGGGTATCCCCTCAAAATGCTTAAGTTGGGTGAAAGCAAAGCAGATTCCGTCAAGAGAAGTGAGGCTCTTTATAAAGCTCCCAAAACTAAGATAGCTGAGGAAAGATCTCCTATCAGATTGATCACAACATATAACACACAATCTGCACAGTTTAGTAAAATCATCAAGAAAAGATGGGATATCCTCACACAGGACCGTATGTTGAGAGAGAAATTGGGACAACATCCCTCGATAACCTACAGAAAGGGCCCTTCACTTAAGGATATGCTAGTTAGAAGCCACATGGAACATCGCAAACCCAACTGGCTAGAGAGAGCTGGGGGATTCCACAAATGTGGAAAATGTAAAGCGTGTAGCAATAGTCAGAATGTGAGGGAAGTTAAGTTACAAAGAACTAACAGACAGTGGATCATTAAAAAGAATATTAGTTGTGGAACTGATTTTGTAATTTATGTGATCACATGTCCTTGTGGCAAGTGGTACATAGGATCCACCACGTTCCCAGTAAAGAAAAGAATTTTAGAGCACTGGCGAGCTATCACGAACAAAGATTTTAGCTACAGCACAGCAAGACATTTTAATCAGGCACACAATGGAGATTGGACCTCTGCAAAATACTTTGCCCTTGACACCGTCCATAAAACCCCAAGGGGGGGGGGACCGAGTCCAATCCTTGAGAAGGTCTGAATCTAGGTTTATTCTACAAACTGGGAGTGTTTTTCCGTTTGGAATGAATAACGATGAGGAGATGCATGTACATCTGTAATTCTGCCTTATCCTTGATTTGATTTCAGGAACTGGAGTTTACAATTTTATTGTGTTATTTGTTTGTATTGGAGAATTATATGATATGGTTTGTCATTTACCTTTTACTTTTATTTTTCACTTTTTTCTTTTTGTGCTTTAAGATTAGCATTTATACTGCTCTTTTTTTATCTATCAACAGATAGCGGTTGGCTAATTATTAACATGTTTAATTCACAAATTCCTTAGATAGAATATGCAAATAGTTCATTGTGTGATTTTCACTAACATTATTATTTCTTATTGTTTACAGATCCTCCAGATAGCTCCCAGGGTCACTTTCAATACGAACTAAAACATAGAAGCTAAGAGCACGGGAATCTGGATGTTGTTTTTTTTTTTAACAACTACTTTTTCCCCTATTATTTTCAATTTTTGGCTTTATATTGGGGTACTATATCCCATAGTTGATTATTGATTACTGAGTAGTGAACCGTGATGGGAGCAATCCATAAGTACTGGGCACTTATCCTGTTCTAACTCAATTAACACGGGGAGGATCTAAATGATATTATAAAAACAAATAAAACTATTTACAATTTTCATTATGATGAATTACTGAATGTAATCAATGGTATGAAGGATTGGGGGTACTAGACCCTAGATTTCTTGTATAACATATGTTCGGTTTGTTGTATTAATCATGTACATTGATTTTGAATTTGAGGTCTTTTGACACTGCCTATTTAAGAATACTTAAGTTTAAAATAATTAAGTTGAAATTATATTATGATAAATTAAAGAGTTGTATATATTTTATGCTATATCACACAATGTGAAATGAAATGTATTATTTATTTTCTTTATTCACAAGTCACTTAAATATAATGTGTGTATTTTTCACGTATGTAATATGGAACTTTAAATCTATTTACAGTCTTTCTTCTATGTTTGGCGTCGTGTGTGACGCAAAGTATATAAAAAAAGAGTAAACTCCGAGCAAAGGTCATGTGACCAAGAGCTGTTTAGCTCGAAACGCGTCGTTTGTGCCCGGAATAAACATCTAAACTTGAAAACTTGGATTGGTGTGGCTCGTGCTTACTATATTGTGTAAGCTTGGTGGTGGATATATATATATATATATATATATATATATATATATATAGCAGACGCCGTTCTTCGTGGATTCCCTTCTCTGGGAAAGGACGGAACACGAACCCAATTTGGTGCATGAAATCTTTATTGTGCTCTCAACACCACTACCGCCCTGACGCGTTTCGGCCTGACACGGCCTTGATCACATGACGCTGCTACGAAAGCCCTGAGTCTACATTTAAAGTGCAAAGTGCCAATCACGTGATAACAAAATACATAGACATGGAAAAAAGACACATTTGTTAATATAATTCGGTCAATTTGTCGTGCAATGAATGCCTTTCAGTATGTGCAAAAACTGCCATAAATACTTACATTATTAATAGCACATTATATTTTTGTAAAAATATATATGTATATAAATTAGCACAGAGTATTGGGTTAAATCCCAATTGTTGATAAATGCCAAAAATACCTAAAAACTTTTCCATATAAAATACATAAAAAGTCATGTGTGCATATGTAAAAATACATCTATTAAAATTCATAGTGCTTAAAAACATATTGATATGAAATTCATATGTTAAAAAGAACAAAATGACAGTAATTGCAACTGTGAAAGCCATAATGTTTAACAACTTATTGATGTAAAATTCATATGTTGTTCAAAAAGCGAACAAGGAAAAAGCTGATAATTTGATCTCTGTATAGTACATCTATGTATCGCTAAATTCCAGTTTTAACTTATTTGTGGCAATCACACAAATTTGACCCAAGTGTCTTAATACTACATGTAAATCACTTAAGATATAACCCCTAATCCATGTCATAATGCAGTACTAATTAACGTGTTAAAAAGAAGTGCTACCTAGGAACAGGTCCCTGTTCCTATGAGTCAATGACAATAATTACACAAAAACTAGAAATCAGAGTTTAAAAAGATTATTATTACCTAAAACTCTATATTCAAAAATTAAGAATATTTTTTATATTATGTTGTTAAAAACAAGCTAAAATACTTGTAAGCAGCAAGCTGAATAGAATTAATATTTGTCTCTACAAGTGTATGAAAAAAGAGAATTATTCATCCAGGAAAAATTAATGATTAATACATGACCTGAATTGCATCATTAGCCAAATAAGAATATTAGAATTAACCTTATATAAATCTCATAGCCATGTATACAAATCCTCACTTGAATTGTGCCCGTTCGGGGTCTTAGTGTCTAATTCGACAATATATTGTGTTTCCAGACGTCGTAATTTTACCTCTCTATTGCCGCCCCGTCTAGATGCTGGAATAGAATCAATCAAATAATATGTCAGGTGTTTGAGGTCACTGTCATGTATATCTTTAAAATGGCGAGCTACTGGATATGTTGGGTCGTTGTTGGTGAAACATGAAACAACTGGGCAACACTGATTTCTACCTTCCCACCGACACTATAACCTACAATAAGAGCATCACTGACATATGGGACAAATTGACCATATGGAAAGATAAAGGGATCCTTGAATGGGAGGAGTACTGTTACTTAAAAATGATCATCCAGTACTTCCGGTCCTTTACCTTTTACCCAAGTTACACAAAGACCCCTTGAATCCACCTGGGCGTCCCATTGTGTCTTCAAAAGGTAGTGTAGGGGAACATATCTCCAAATATGTGGATCACTTTCTGAGAGATTTTGTTGTCTCTTTATCGAGCTATGTGAGGGACACCAAGGATTTTTTGAATAAAATCCAGGATTTACAGTGGGAGCAGGATCTCATTCTTATTACTCTTGATGTACACTCGTTGTATACCATTATTGATCACAGACAGGGCCTGGATGCCTGTAGCCAATTTTTGAGGACCAGACCGGCAAGATTTCATGAACATAGTCTTATGATATTGGAGATGATAGATTATTGTCTCACCAACAATATCTTCATGTTCAATGGGGCCCTTTATAGACAGGTGACCGGCACTGCGATGGGTTCTTGCTTCGCTCCCAGTTTTGCTAATCTGTTCATGGGTCACTGGGAGGGGACTTTGACCACCAACCCACACCTGGAAGAGTATCTTGAACATGTAACTGTGTGGATGAGATACATTGATGATTTATTCATTGTTTGGCGAGGATCAGAATTGATGGCCAATGAATTCATCAAGGCACTCAACAACAATGAATATAACATCATCCTCTCAGGTACCATCAGTAAGTCTAAGGCAGAATATCTAGATGTCAAGCTTGATATCGTTAATAACCAGATTCAGACGACCCTATTTAGAAAATCTACTGCGGGCAATAGCATTCTGCATGCCCTCAGTAGCCATCCTGAGGCACTCAAATGGAGTATTCCCTATGGGGAGCTACTGAGGGCAAAAAGGAATTGCAACACAGAGGATGCGTACCAGAGAGAGAGCATGATCATGTTGGAACGATTTAAAATCAGAGGTTATCCCTCTTGGGTACTACGCAGAGCCAAAGAGAGAGCAGATGGGGTCAGCAGAATTGTAACCATTTCTGATAACCCCATTGGTTCTAGTGATACGGCAGACAACTGCCCGAGGATGATCATGACCTTTAACTCTGACTCCGGTAACATCAAACGCATCCTTGCTAAGAATTGGGACATCCTCAAACATGACTGTACAATTGGGGAGAGCATTCCAATTAGACCTAACATCACATACAGGAGGGGTAGGAATATTAGGGACTTGTTAGTCCATAGTGATATTACTATATACCCCAGGAGGCATGATCATGATCTTAAGGGTTTCTTTCCTTGTGGGCATTGCAAAGCGTGCAAAAACAGCAGTTATCGCAGGAAGGTCACATACAATGGGATCAATAAGACCATAGACCAGTTTCTCACCTGTAGTACTACCTTTGCCATTTATGCTATAGAATGTCCATGTGAACTCTGGTATATTGGCAGTACTACACACATGGCCAAAAAGCGTGTCCTTGAACATAGCAGGGCCATTACCAATTTGGATGCCAAATACCCTGTAGCACGCCATTTCCAAGAGAAACATTATTCTAACTCGTCTTTGCTCAAATTTTTCATCCTGGAACAAGTTGTAGGTAACTCTAGGGGAGGCAACAGGGTGTTAAAACTCAGACAAAGAGAGTCTAGATTGATTGTGCAGTTCCAAACGAAGACACCGGGTGGGCTGAATTTTGACGAAGAAATGGCTATCCATCTTAAAGATAACTGAGCGTGCTGCCATCTGAGTTAGGATATTCTACTGTTACAGCTTTCTTACTCCTTGCGTGCATTTGATCATAATTATTTATTTTGTGTTCAGTTTTTAACGTTCTGATATTTATTTAGTGTTGTGGACCACTTATAATGTTAACATGTGTTCTAATTTTCTTTATTTCAGGAGGAAAGGAAGGGGCCCCCTCACCTGTAATCACTTTCACGGGCCACCTACCCTTTTCCCTTTATCATCACCGTCACGGTCCTGAGACTGGGTAACTATGTTTCATTCGATTTGTCATCTCAGCAATCCATTTATATCATGCTGGACCTGGGACTACTGCCTGAAGTTTGTCAAATATTGATTTGTCTCATGATAATTGGTACAATTGGGCACTTGCCCGTTATCTATTTTTTGGTGTTTTTTGGTGTTTTTTGCTGGGGATTATTGCCAGAAGTCTGTCATTTCCTGACTTTTTTTACACTATGTATTTCATTGGGCACTGGCCAGTTATCATGTAGTCAGGCATTGTGGTCATGTCACCCCTGTTTCGCATTTTGTCCCACCATGGCACTTGCCCAACTGAGGAGTGTTTACCATGTATTAATTGTTTTTATATATATATACATATATATTTTTATCACTCCTTAACTTGGAGACAATGCGCATAATATCAAGAGTAACGGGCTGCCAGTTATTCAGTATTTGTACATTTATTGCATTATTGCATTTCTGCACAGCCCTGAACAGCGTGGGCAATATTACACGTTACATTGTGTTTTCATGGTTGCATTTATCCGTTCCAATATGTCTGCCATTTATTTTTAAGGAATGAGATACGCAGTAGTCCTATGTTTTTGTCTATGACTGTATTGAATGCTTTATCAGTCACCCTTTACGTGTTCACGTTTCACGTGATCAAGGGGTTTTTGCCCTGAAACGCGTTGTGAATAAACAACTTATGGATACATTTTCACGGAGTTCCTTGTTACTGAGAGCGTGCATACTTGTGGCATTTACGATAGTGACATTACCGGCTTGCTCCGCCGGTGAGCACGCCACTTCTCACGGGTCCGCTGCAGTCGGAAGGAGCGTTTTTTCCTGTGATATATATATATATATATATATATATATATATATATATATATATATATATATATATATTATCACAACTGTTCTACAATCATGTTGGGATTGCTCGTAAAATATGCCAGGAAGGACTGTGACAGGCTGGCTATCGAAATTGAAGATTTGATAACACAATTGAAAACCTTGTGTACACCTGATGAATTCCAATCGGACATGACGAAAATGGAAACTAAACTGGAAAAGATAGAAGAAGATATAAAGGCCAAAAAACAATGAAAATTTTATAGAGATCAAGTCGTCTACGACAAAGGCCAAATATTGACTTTTTCGAAAAGATATGATCATCTTCGGAACCAAATACAAAAGGGAATTGGCAAACCCATTATGAAGAAAGTAAAAATAGTTACATCATGATCTGATAATGTGGAAAAAATTGGAGATCAAAGTGAAACCGGCGATAGTGACAATTATGAAAGTGATGTGTCCGTCATCTCCGAGAATTTGGGAACAAAAGACAAAATTTTAAACAAGTTTTCACTCATGGCACAGGGAAGAATGGTAACCCAACAAAAACTGAGTGCCGTCGGCTACAGAGGACGAGGCGGGAGAGGAGACGGAAAAGCTCCCGCAACATCACGAAGAGATGTAGACAGCCCAGTGGGAAGCCAAACAAGGGGCCAACAAAACCGAAAATGAAAGACAAAAGAACAGTTATCAATCTGTCAGGTCGGGACCATAGCACATTGGAGATTGAGGTTCTTTCTCTGGGTCTTTCTTTTTGTCCCACTACCTGTTTTAATTACACCCAAAGTCGTATAGACTTGTTCCAATTCACCCGCAAACTCAGACTTAGAAAATGGTTTGCAACGAAAGTATTTGATTCCAATGTTAAAATACAGCATATACCCAGTAACATAATGATTGGTGATATTGAACTATTACACAACATGAATGAACTTGAGGGTGGTAGTGAGTTCATTGATGATCCATATCTCAACTTGATCAACGACAACATTAAATTAGACCTGTGTCACAATAGCAGTTTTAAACCGAAATCCCTTTTTCTCCCTCAAATCACCAACGATGCAATCGATGTGTTTGAAAAGGGAGTCACACTTGAGTTAAATAAAGTACGTAAAAAGAAATACTGGGGTAGACAAAATATTAGTAACGACCACTATGAAGCCATCCAGTCCATCAAGAATGACATGAATATAGTTGTTAACAAATCGGACAAAGGTGGGAACGTGGTGGTAATGTCTAAAGATATGTACCTCAAAGAAGGATATCGCCAACTTGAGGATAGGGAAAATTATGAGACCACCACGAGACTCAAGTATGAACTAGCAAATAAGAAATATCAAGAGCAGTTGAGAGAGTGGAGGGAGCGAGGATTGCTTGTATGGGAAGAATTTGAATTCTTGAAATGCAAATGTCCTAAACTCCCAGCCCTATACCTACTTCCGAAACTGCACAAAAATAGTACCAATCCTCCAGGTAGACCAATTGTGTCCTCACGAGGCAGCTGCCTAGAGAACACATCTAGATATGTAGATTTCTATTTGCAACCACTTGTTCAAGGACTACCGTCTTTTATCAAAGACACAAGTGATTTTTTGAGAGTGATTGATCAAATAGAATGGGAAGATCATTTTTTACTAATGTGTCTGGACGTCACTAGCCTTTATACCTGCATCCCCCACGAGGCGGGGATCAAAGCCTGTCGTCATTTTCTTAGGAACCGATCTATATCTTATCTGTTCCATACAGAAATGATTATTGACATGATGTATACATGCTTAACGCAGAATTTCTTTCTCTTTGACAAACTAATCTACCGCCAGATTCTTGGAACTGCAATGGGGACCTGCTTTGCCCCTAGCTTTGCGGGGTTATACCTAGGCTGGTGGGAGGAGCAGGTGGTCAGCAAACTACCTATTTTTGAAGAACATGTCATCACATGGGTGAGATACATTGATGACTTTTTCTGTGTGTGGAGAGGAAGTAGAGAACAAGCTAATGATTTTGTTGAAACACTGAATGACAATACGTTAAATTTAAAATTCAGCAGCCAGATCAATAAAGAAACCATCGACTTTCTAGACCTGAGATTACAGGTTGTAGGGAACCGTTTGGAGAGCTATCTGTTTAGAAAAGAGACGGCTGGAAATAGCCTGCTCCATGCCGATAGCTGCCACCCGAGGAATCTAATACGTAGTATTCCCCTGGGTGAACTGCTACGAGCCAAAATGAATTGCAGTAGCGTAGAAGGTTTTGAAATTGAAAAGAAAATCATGACCAAAAGATTTCTTGAAAGGGGATATACTCAGAGTATTATTGACAAGGCTTGTGTAGAAGTTGAGAAGAGAGACAGGAGTGAGCTTCTGAAAGTTAAAACGACTGAATCAGTGAAGACCAACAATGAAAATAAGATTAGGTTTATCACTACTTACTCAAACCAAGCAGATGAAGTAAGAAAATGTTTGAACAAGTTCTGGAAGGTTTTAACAACAGACAAAGATATATCATCAGTGGTTGAAAGTTACCCGCAGGTTACATATAGGAAGGCTGAATCCCTTAAAGACATTATGTGTCGAGCGACGACAGGCTCATCTCACAAAGTCCAGGGAAATCAGATACAAGGGTTTTATATATGTAATAACTGTAAGGCCTGTAAATATAGTAAAAATTGCAAACAAGTCAAACTCTCTTTGAATCACAAATCTTTTGTGATCACCAGACACGTCTCATGTAATACAGACTATGCAGTGTATGCCCTTAAATGCCCGTGTGAAAAATATTATATTGGAAGTACCATTCATCCGGCCAAAAAAAGAATTTTGGAACATTTAAGGGCAATCAAGAAGGAGGATAAACAGTATCCAATAGCTAAACATTTTAAACAATCACACAACCAGAATGCTAACCTCTTATCCTTTTGTGTTCTTGATACCATTCCTGTGAGGGAAAGGGGAGGAGATAGAGTTCTTGAGTTAAGACGTCTGGAGTCGAAAATGATCATTGAATATCATACGACACAACCATTAGGGCACAATATTGACGAAGAACAAGCAGTACACTTGGGGTAGTCTGTTACACAGAGACCCCTGATGTAAAACAGCCACATATCAGTATCAAACAGTATTGAAATCTTTTTTATGGCCTTTCCTCTATTGCTGCGTATGCTAAAATTGTCTTTTGTAGCATGATTTTAATTCACTTTTTAATTGTAGAGTTAACATTTTGTTTGTTGTGTGTTTCTTACAGATTTCCTGCACAAGATATATCTTGTAAACGAGTGGAAGGCAAATCGAGTGACGAATATCTAGATTGGATTTTAGTTCAAATATGAGTTTTTGATTGTCTGGACCGTGAACTGGTAGTTCACTTTATTGGCTGTTAGGTTAAACATTGCGCTTTTGATTATGGTAGTTTTGCCACAATAAGGATTTGTGCCCACTAGGGCAAAATGTTATACAACAGTCGCTTGAGACTAGGCTATTTTGTCCACTGTTCAAGGAATGTTAAACATCAGTACAGATTGGTCTGTAATTAGGTTGCAATTTTGATTGCGTATTTGCCTATGGATATGTAGCAGAATAGGGATGTGTGCCCACTGCGGCTAAATAGGCGTCTAGTAGTCTTTTAAGACAGCGCCACTTTTGCTCACTATTAACTCTGTTCTGCATTGACCAGAAGCCCTGAACGATAAAGTTTTGGACAGTAGAATTGAAAGAACACTCACCTTTTGAAACGTTTTTTCCATTTTTCCATCCTCATTGTTATAAAATTTATCTCACACTCGTTTTACTTTGGAAAATGTATACATTCTTTTGTATTACCTCTGAACCAATATGAAGTAATATTGTATCAAGTACAAAAAGTCTGTGTGGTCAAAACGGGAAGTCTGTTTACACTGTTCATTGTGGTCACATGCAAGATGATGTTTGTTTATTTAAATCACATTAAGCTGCAACCTCAACACTCGTGAGCAAGGAGACTTCGTCTCCGAAACGCGTTGAGTCGTGCATTTGCCGAAAATAAATCTCTGCTAAAGCTATTGGGTGCCGGGGATCGTTGTTTGTTTCATTTTTACAATGGAGTATGGATATTTGGGGTTTCGCTAGCCCGCCACGGCCCGCCGTCGCAAAGAGGCTTGAGTGTAAGCGAAAGCTGACTGGATATATATATATATATATATATATATATATATATATATATATTATCTACTGGCGGTCGCCAGTAGATAGTTATAGTTAGGACCTAGTTTCCATAGGAAACTCGTTTTTTGTTTTCTCAATATCTTTGGCGCCGGTTGACGAATCTTCGTGAAATTTTCAAAACTTGTAGCCCGCTCCGGTCAGCTCCAGTCTTTAAAGTTTTGGGGTGATTCGGCAAGCGGGGGCCCAAGAAAAAAGGGGGTCCCAAAACGTGTTTTCTCCATGTTTAATTTCCATAGGAAACTTTAGACACGGCTACAGCCCGAACTGCTGAACGGAATTACACCAAATTTGGCAAAAAGGTAGCCCTTGTTTCAGAAAGAGACCTTTTTGTTAAATGGTGTAAATCTGTTCAGTAGTTCCTGAGAAATTTTTAAAAAAGAGGTCAAAAAATGCATTTCCCATAGGAAATTTTAGACACGGCTACAGCTCGAACTGCTGAATGGAATTACACCAAATTTGGCAAAAAAGTAGTGCTTGGTTCAGAAAGCGCCCTTTTTAGGTCTCGCCTACGCAGCGCGCATGTGCTACATAGGCAAAAAGACCTTTAGCAATCGATTCACTTTTCACCCTAAAAACGTGCACGCGTTGCATTGCTTTCAATGACAACGCGTGCACGTTTGGCGATTGCCTTGCGGGAGCGAGCAGCTGGCGCCATATGGTATCAATTATCGCGCCTTGCTGCTCGCTCCCGCAAGGGAATCGCGCAGGCCCCCCTCCTCTCTCCCCTTGCTGCCGCGCGAGACGTGCGCGCGCTTGTGCTTGTTTCTTACTGTTAAAGTCAGTGAGTGGGCTGGACCTGCTGTGGAGATCGCACGTTTGACTCTCTGGGCGGGTGTTGCACCAGTCTTTAGTTTGCTGCTATCTGCACTGATGAAGCCGGGGGCTGAACATTTATAATGCAAGACTTGGGGGTATAGATTGATTAAGAGAGGTGAAGTTTAACCAAGTAGACAAGAACAAGCAGGCTCGGGGCAGTGGTGTCCAGCACAGGAGCAAAGGATGGCAGAACGAAGATACAAAGTGGTGGGGGAGGCAACCACGATGGAAGAGAAGGAGGGCAGAACAAGACGTAAGCGATATTGGGAGAGACAAACGTCAGGGTGAGAAGGCCAGTGTGCCACCTGGCACCTACAATACATTGTTTCCTGTTCGCATCCCGAGGGCTGGGCCGGGCCCAAGGGTTTAAACTAGTGCGCTTCTTTGAAAGTAATTAGAGTAAAATATAAGATCACTGTGAGAAGCGCAGTGTAGCACGTTGGGACCGTGCATGTTTGAAGGGAAAAATATCTGTCCTGAAGTTTTGAGAGAATCCAAAATAGTAGTGCTAGTGACAAAATAAGCTTTTTTTACCAACACGTCGTTTCTGAAACAAACAGGTAATGGTGCCCACAATATCGTGTCTGTTCAAGTTAGAAGCTCTTCTGTACTTCTTTTGGGGTTTTCCAGTAATGATCACACCGGCCCCTTCGGTTCGGCAAGGAGGAGGCAGGAATCCAAAACAAAATGCTTTGGGGGTAGTGCGCGGAGATAAACAAAAGGGGCTGGGGGAGCAAGGTCTCAGGACCCCTATTGTGCCGGTGCGTGGAAGCAAGGGCGAAGCGGGATGTGTTTGGGGAAAGAGAAGAAAAGCCATAGCTGCAGCAGCTGTTTCCTGCACGGTACTACAAACCACATTACATTTATGTAATCCCCCCATGTGCGCAAAAGAGAATCTGAAGATAAAAACAATTTTTTTTACCATACGTACGAGCAGCACGCGCTTTATTTTGCCAATGCGTTAGTTATACGAAAAAGTACGACATTAAAAAAACAGGAATAAATTGCACGGGGTTTGGAGGAAGGTAGCACTGTTTAAATTTTTTTTTTTTCAGGTAAAGGGTTCCCGCGATATTGTGACTGTTCAAGTTAGGAGCCCTCCTGTGCTTCTTTTAGGGTCTTTACGGTAATGTTAACACCAGCCCCTACCATCAGGCAAGGAGACAGGAATACAAAACAAAATGCTTTGGGGGTAGTGCTCATCGACAAACAAAATGGGGCGGGAGAGAGAGTCTCCGGACCCCTAGTGTGTCAGAGCGAGGAAGCAACAGCAAAGCAGTGGGTGTTTGGAGAAAAAAAGAGAAGTCCTATCTGTGGCAGCTGCATCATGCACAGTACTACAAACCACAACACATTTGTGTTACACCCCCCCACCATGTGCGCAAAACAGAATCGAAAGATAAACAAAATAATTTTTAACCAAACTTCCCATCAGCTGAACGTGCTACACACGTTTTATTTTGCCAATCCAATCAGTTGTGCGAAAATGCACAACATTAAAAACAAGCATTGGCATAGCCAATAGGTCTCGCCTTTGGGACCTTATAAGTGTTTAGTTATCCAGCACAATATCCTTGGTGCAACAACATCAACTGTTGCATGGCTAAACACTTATAAGGTCCCAAAGGCGAGACCTATTGGCTATGCCAATGCTTGTTTTCAAATGGTGTAAATCCGTTCAGTAGTTGCTGAGAAAATCAAAAAATAAAAGTTTCGATATATAGAGGCACACAGGATCCGCGCACCCTCCCGACCACGAGCTTTATTCTAATTGGCTGTCAACACTCCAAACCAGGAAGTGTTGGCAGCCATCTTGTGCCTCGGTAACCGAGGCACAAGAAAACAGAAAAACAATTGCGAAAAACAAGAAAAGGGGGCAGGGTAGAAATACCCTGACCCCCTAGGCCTGCCCAGGGGGTCCCACAAGGACCCCCAGGGCCAAAAAAGCATTTAAAAAAAAAAAATCGGTGAGTGCGGGCTCCCGCGCTTCGTTATTATTTAGCCCCCGGGTGGGCCAAGCCACATGTGGCGCATTTTAAGTTGGGGAATTAATTCCCCTTCAATCCTGAGGGTCCCTGGGGGCCAACTAGCCCACCAGGTACCTCCAGTAAGTGCCACAGGGCTGCGTTGCAGAGAGGTGGTCCAGGCCACGCCCCTTTTTACACCTCTCTGCAATGCAGCTCTGTGGTGCTTACTGGGGGTACCTGGTGGGCTAGTTGGACCCCAGGGACCCTCAGGATTCAAGGGGACTTTATCCCGCAACTTAAAACGTGCCACCGGGCGTGTTTGCACTGTATTGAAGGGAGGGGGCGGGGCCTGAGGTGACATGTGTGGAAACACGCCCTGTTGCACCTTTTAAGTTGGGGAATTAATTCCTTTCAATCCTGAGGGCCTCTGGGGATCAACTAGCCCACCAGGTGCTTCCAGTATGTGCCACTGCGCTGCGTTGCAGAGAGGTGGTCCAGGTCACGCCCTTTTTACACCTCTCTGCAATGCAGCTCTGTGGCGCTTACTGGAGGTACCTGGTGGGCTAGTTGGACCCCAGGGACCCTCAGGATTCAAGGGGACTTCATCCCCCAACTTAAAACGCGCCACAGGGCGCGTTTGCAGAGTGGTGGAGAAAGGGGGCATGGCCTTTGTCTACCTCTCACCAATCCCACTGTGTGGGGCTTACTGGAGGTAAAAGGTAGGCTCGTTGGCCCCTAAAGGACCCCCAGCAGTGAAGGGGACTTCAATCCCTATCCAAGAGCGCACCAGGGAGCGCGTTTGTAGAGTGGTGGGCAAAGTGGGCGAGGCCTGGTACGAGTCCTTACCAGTGCTGCTGTGTGGAACTGACTGTAGGTAATAGTTTGGGAAGTTGGCCCCCAAGGATGTCCTTGGGGGCCAACTACCCTCTTGTTACCTCCAGTAAGTCCCACACAGTGGGATTGCTAAGACGTCTTCGGAGGCCATGGCCCCTTTCTCTACCACTCTGCAAACGTGCCTCGTGGCAGACTACGGGATGGGGGATGAAGTCCAATTTTGTCCTGAGGGAGTTTGGGGGCCAAGAATCCCTCCTGGTACCTCCTGTAAGTCCTACGCAGCGGAATTCCTGAGCGTTGGTTGGACGCCCAGCACCCTTTCTCCACCACTCTGCAAACACGACTACTAGTTAAAGTAGTATATGTCTGCACCTCTGACTTAGAGGTAGTTTTAATCCCCCTGCCCTATTATGTACTAGGGCCTTACAGAGGAGGTCATGCTAATCACAGGGGTACCCCAACGCATACTGTTCCCTAGTGTAAGTAGGTGTTTTCACTGTATTCTCAGTGTCTTTTAGCATAGCACTGGCTCTAGGCTTCGTTAGTCAGACTCAGTTACCACCAGTACCCGTCTGAAAAAGTTGTGGGCACAGGATGATTTTGCAACAAGGCCTCTTTCTGCTCCTCTGTTGGTTCTTTCTGCACATGTCTTGCTTCTTCCTGCACTTTTCTTCGTCTTTGTGGACTTCTGTTGCTTCTTTCTGCATTTCTTTGCTTCTTTCTGTGCGTTTTTCTTCTTTCTTCACATGTCCTACCTCTGAAGGCATAGTTAGAAACTAGCATTTAAAAACCTTAGAAATTCACTTAAAAACCATAGGTTTCAGGCACGTTATAGTTAGAAACTAGCATTTAAAAAACCTTTGAAATTCACTTAAAAACCATAGGTTTCAGGCACGTTATAGTTAGAAATTAGCATTTAAAAAACCTTTGAAATTCACTGAAAAAACCATAGGTTCAGGCATGTTATAGTTAGAAATTAGCATTTAAAAAACCTTTGAAATTCACTGAAAAAACCATAGGTTTCAGGCACGTTATAGTTAGAAATTAGCATTTAAAAACCTTAGAAATTCACTGAAAAAACCATAGGTTTCAGGGGCGTTATAGTTAGTTGGACATTTCACTCGTACAAAACCATAGAAATTCCCCCATTATAGTTAGTTCAGCTAACTATAACTCGCGCCCCTGCAATGCACTGCTGATGACGTCACATATTACATCACCCATGACATGGTCAGTGACATCACTGATGACATCACTGATGTGGTGTGGAAAAATTTAAAATAGAAAAGTGCAATAAAAGGTCCTGACCAAGCTCTATCCGATCTCCATAGTAAAAAGAAGGAAACACCACCTGTAGATCAGGGTGTTAGAAACCAAGTGCGATTAAATCTGTTAATTGGAAAGACGCTTGAAATGACGAAAAATCCTAAGACTATCTCCAGTGAAAGTGAAAACATTCCACAGATACATGCACGTGTTCCTGCCTAAGCCATAAACATGCGACCGTTGTAGATCGAATTGCATTTAATTTTCAATGGCACACTGTATTAGAATCATGAGCCTGTTGCATAGTGCCAGTGATATAACCCGCGTAGAGAAAGCGAAAAAACGAATGGAAAAAAAACTACATGCTTCGCGCTTATGTGGGTTCGTGGAAGCTGAGTATCATGGATTTATGTTCCATGTATTGTATTGCTAAACGATGAAGCACTCCGATGGTGGCTATTTCAGGGTCCTGTGTTAACATTATTGTTCACGACTTTCTTGAAAAAGAAGACTGAGTCAGCAACTTACTGACCACCTGCAGAAGAATCTGCACACATTTCAAACATTCTTTTAAAGACAGGGAGCAGCTGAGGATCATTCAATGCCAGTTAAAAGACTCATATAGGAGGTGCCAACACATTGGAACTCGACTTATTGCATGATTAAAGTCATGTTTGAGCAGCACAGACCATTAATGAATATGTCATGCAAAGAGGGGATACAACTGTGAAAGGCATGATCATTGAGATGGACCAATGGGGCCTAGTTAAATGCCTGACAGAGATGCTGCATCCTTTCGAGGTGTTCACACGTGAAGTCAGCAAGGAGGACAGTACCATGGGCCAAGCTATCCCATTGTTGCACATGCTACAGGAACAGCCAAAGGAGGTGTCTGCAATGTACGCAGGTGTGGAGGAAAAAAAAGAAGCATATGATTTGTTGGAGAGCTTAATCCTTCGCTTATCTGCAAATACAAGGGTGCAAAGAGACATTGTCTCATCCAACCATTACATTTGTGCCACAATTCTTGATCCACAGTACAAACCATTACTGGTCACTTTCAATTCTTTTTCAGATGGGGATGTTGCCAACTAAAAAACTTGGATAGCTGTGCAAACCAGCAAGCTAGAAAAAGAACGGCTGGGAATTAGAGGCCCGTTCCTACAGGGCACAAGTACTGCAGGGCAGCCTTCAAGTTCAGAGCTTGAGGGCAGTGCGGTTGGCTCACAGCAGCCAAAATCCCCAACAGCAAGAACAACATCAACAACAAGAACAGGAGCATCAGCCACAAAATCGGCTAAGCAATGGTTTATACTGGCAGGGCTTAAGTCCAGGGCTGAGGCACAGGCAAAAGAGGCAGAGCAAGGTGGACTAACCATGACCATTGAGCAGATGGTCCAGGCCTATCTGGATGACCCAACAGAGGTCTACTTTGATCAAAACCTATTGCTGTATTGGTATGGAAAAAAGCACCAATGGCCACTGATCAGCAGGCTGGCGATAAACTATCTGGCTTGCCCAATAGCCACTGTCTCCGCTAAGCGTGTTTTCAGTGCTGCTGGTGCCGTTCTGACAGTGAGAAGGACCAGTCTCTCGCCCCAAAATGTGGAGAGATTAACCATTTTCAAAATAAATCAGCACTTTATGCCACCGGATTATACCATACCTGAAGTACCGCACCAGGAAAATGACGGAGACTCAGGTCATGGAAGTAGTGTGTTAGATTACCTACTTCTGGGTGAACCACCAGAGTTTGAGGATGAGCACTACTTCCCTGACTACTAAGCTTTTTTAGTTTCTTTCTTTCTTTGATGCCCAAAAGAAAGCCCCCCAAAAAAAGATATAGCTAAGGAAAATTATTTACTTCATTGTATTTGTGTGTGTCTGGTTGACCAATCCATCCTCACCCTCTTACTCTTAGACACATTTTATCACTGGATTGGAGTTGCAACTTAAGCCAGACATTGGATGGAGAATACAAACAAATGTGTGCCTGCCTCCAACCCTGGGCCCTGACTATCTATGTTTTCCTAGCCTAGAGGGACTGCCCCACATGTGAAATTATTATAATTCAATTTACAGCGAACAAATGGAGGATCTGCATTCTGCAATGTGCCACCAATCAAATCACGGTGTGCAGTAAGCACACTGGAAGAACAGGTAAATGATGGCATGCATTGCACGCTGAGTGATTGTTGTTTGTTGTGAATGATGTGAACTTGTTGTGAATGATATGTCATAATCATGTGTGTTGAGACTTGAGAAGAGAGGATTTGTGGTGGCTGGCAGGCAGTGTGAGACTGGGTGTTTGTTTGTTACGCTTAATGTGTTAGTGATGATGATTGAAATTCACAATGTTGGTGGCTTACCGACGGCTGATCAATAATTTTCCCCATAATGTTATTTTCTTTCCTTCCCCTTTGATAGATTGGATAGCAAGATTCCTTCACTGGGTCTGCTCCACACTGTCCACACTGCTTTGTTTTATGCTTTATTTATACTCCTCAAAGACAGACCCAACCAGTCACTTAGATAATGCAGAGCTTGCAAACACAAATCAGTCTAATCTACTCTACACACAAAAAGTGACTCAAGTCAATCTTTCTCTTCTTGTTGTTCAATAACAAAATTGTACTTTTAGAGACTGATCCATTGCATTTTGAGTCAGGACTCACTCGGGACACTGTTGGTATGGAGTTGGAGTCGGACACCATACTCGGAGTTAGACTCAGGAGGATCAGAGATTATGGAATGACTCATGGTGTAGGCGGGAGGATGACTACTTCGAGAAATGCCACCAAAAGAAAATGGAAGTTTTCAAATTCACTGAAACCATCCGATTTGGATGATGATGACTCTGAAGTGGCCTAAAGGTAAACAACAACACCAGACCTACATGTCTGTGTAGTGGTGGTGGTGAGTGTGGTGTGACTGACAGCGGTGCATTGATTTTTTACTTCATTTGGAAAAAGCTATGTTGCTGTGTGTGTGCTCAGTGCTGTCTGGCTCAAATTCGAAGCTAAGTGGAGTTTGGGCAGGGGGCCTGTTGTTGGAAGTAACTGCCGGAAACAGACATGATTTAGCCATACTGCCTCTGAAAGTCTTCTTGTTGTACTCCTTACGCAGTTTAACTTTTTTCCTTGATTTTTCAATATCATTTTAATTTTCCATCTACAGGCCCTTTACCCTGCGCCGTACTGGAAAAACAACTCTACCTTACCGAACCGCATCTGCCAGGCACCCAAGATTGACAGACAGTCCAAGAGGAATGCAGAGATGCAACTCCCAATTTGGCAATACAGTATCATTTTTTTCACTTCAATCATTACAACTGTGTGTGTTGTTTATTTTTGTTTATTTGACTACTACAGATATTTTAATTTTATTTGCTATCTTTCAAAGCCCGGTACAACAGAACATAATGTAATTTGGGCCTCTCTGGGGGCAGACAGACAATTTAATATACCTGTACTAGTCTAGTACTCATCATCATGCATGCATTTCCTTTTCCTCCCAAAACAAATTTATGATGGTCGGCTGCCAAGATGAATGTGTTGTCCTTGTATAGTGTTTGTCTTTGTCAAACCTTTCCCTCAAATCCCCCTTCCCATCCATACATTGAACCCCTAACCCTCTGCCCCCAGGGTTTGTGATTTATTGAGGTATGACTAAATTAAATTTACACCATTAATTTATCACACACTTGCTGGGGCTGATGTGGTGAAAGCAACACCAACTCAAGGCAGGGCGAGGATCTTCTTCTGCTCTAAGTATAGCCCACACTGGCAATATTATATATATTATATTGCCCACCCATGCACAGTATTCGATATTCACATTTTTTACAGAGGAACATAATCTATCATAATTGCCAGCATCATCATCCTTCCAGCATTAAAAGTTGCACTTGTCCACTTCATAGCTCGAGTCGACTTCAGTTTGCAACTTGTACTAGCCCACCATTCTGATTTATTTTACTTTAGCATTGCTTATCATGGTTTCTCATTTGGCAGTCTTCTTCTTGTGTACTGTACTACTAGTTGTACTCTAGTCTCCCTCAGGTGACTGCCTCATTTGTTTTTTGCAAAGTTTGCATATAAAATGGCATTAAGTCAGTTTTAAATATGTCAATTTAATTAGCTCCCTGCAATGATTATTCATTCCTCATCCTACAGTTTGAGTTTGGCTACGAGGGAGTGGAACCTCACTGCAAAATCTGGTGCTTTCACTAGTATTCGACTAGTCCGCTAGCATGCTGCTACTACTGTCTACTACTACCACCACCATGGCACCTTGGAAAAGCATAAAGTGCCAGCTGGGGACATCTGGTCGTACTTGACCAGGGTGAATCCAAAAGTTCAAGCTGACCACGATGGAGTGCATGAAGGATACAGGGACCAACCTTGTTCTGTTGAAAAAGTACATGTGGACGGAAGATGCATCGTCGTCGAAGACCTGATGCGAGGAGCAGAGGAGGCGATGCATCTTCGCCAATCTGGCTGGATGTAGGCTATGCGTCGGTTTGGATCTGCGCAGTCAGAGATGTGTCATCAGTGAAACCCTCTCGATGAAGGTGATGCATCATCATCAAGCCTTGCAGCCAGTGATGTGATGACCTCGTCGAGTTGAGATGCTTCAGTTCCAACTGGCGCAACAACAGCGATACATGAATTTTAGCAGAAGACAGCCATAAAACCCACCTCCAAGGCCCCAGGTCTGGATTAGCACCACTTGGCAGGGCAGGACGTAGGGAAAGAGCATATGCACTTTAGAACTGGTCAGCAGTGGTAAAATTCCCAAAATACTAAAGCCAGCAAAACAGGAGGACTGAAGGAAAAACGTTTGGGAAGCCCACGCCAAGGGTGCCAGGTTTAACATTCGGAATTACATAAACTTTTTTGCAAGATTCCACGGAATCCCACGACGGGGCAGAGTGGGCATTTGGTGTTATTTTCTTTGTGCAAAATGGATGTGGGGGTGCATTTGCACCATGAAAACCGGGAAGCCAAATACCACTTGGGGACCTTACATACTCTGCAGTGATTACCGTAGATTATGTAAGGGCGTGATTAGGGGGCATGGCAGCGACTGCCAACAAAATGGCCGCAACCTTGTGAGGCTATAGCGGCAGCTGGCCTGCAAACAGCTGTGTCACCGCAAATCCCATTCCTCCAGGTGAGGTTGGATGTCCCGAGGCAGACTGGATGGCCGAGAGTGACTGAGCAGAGATCTGGTGGGCTGAGAAGGCTCTGCAATTTTTCTTCAGGCCAGTGCTGAGTGCGGCCAAGCCCGCCGTGGAGGCACCTGTGGTGACAGGGGCTGCAGGTGAGACTGAGGACGGGACCGCCCGGTCCTACTGGTGTCGCCTTGGTGTCCGCCACACATCGCTGACCTGGAGGAGGGCCCGGGGCGAGATGCACATCCTGATGAGTGGATAGGACATGGGTAAGACCCGCTGCAAAGTGTTTCCTGCCTACAGGGACCGGCCCAGTATCCTTGGAAGTCGGCAATGGGAGTGGCCATTGTGTGGAGAGCTGGCCCCTTCCAAAAAGACTCCACCGTGCCTTGGGCAGCCCGAGACTCGGGTGCCTGAAGCTGTTTTTGAGGATGTTAGCGATATTGATGAGGAGCCCTTAGACTGTCCCATAACCCGCTGACACTGCTGGCACCCAAGGATCTAGTTGCCTGTGGCCATTAGTGGGCATCGCCCGTAGCCTCTACCAGCCACCTCTTGTGGGAATACACCCTTCCTCCACTGCCTGTGAACGGCAGGCATTTCGCGGCCCGGACCTCGGTGCTGCCACCCACCACTTGTATACCCACCTGCCCTCATGCCACTGCACAATGCCGTGCAGCCTGCATTGCACAGGGGTATTGATTGTCTGCAATTGGGCATCTATCCATACCCCATGTGGAAATACCCCACAGGGACTCACTGATGACAATAGTCCGGACGGACCCAAAGTAGCGCAAGCTGCAATTTGATCAAGCTGGACCACTAAAGGGCAGGGGTGCAAACTCGGACGTGGATGATACTACCGCTGCTCTGACCGAGATTGCCCCACTAGTGACACTGCAGCCATTATGCCCGAGCTAGAGGTGGGCTTCTGAGCCATGGATGCCCACTTTGATAACTTGACGGATCACATGGACAGGCTTGGAGTGCGCCTTGAACATCTGGGGTACAACTGGATGGTGCAGAGGAAAGAATATTGAGACTGGAGAGTGCGTCATCCACAGTCCAGAAACACCTAGAGAAAGTGGAGTGCATACTCAAGCAGGTGTCCATAAAGAATGATGTTATAGAGGCTAGGTCAAGACGCAACAATATCCGCATCTCTGGCATCGCTGAGACCACCAATATGGGCCGGCCGGACTACTTCGTTGAACAACTGCTAATAGACTTGTTTTACTGATCCAGTTTCTCTTTAACCTTCTCTGTGGAAAGAGCACACCCCACCCTGTGACCGCAGCCCCCGCCGGCGCCCCACTGCATTTTCTTACTACTCAACTCCTAAACTACAAAGATAGAGATATTGCCCTTTGCCTGGCCCGAGAACGCGGCAAACTACAATACCAGGGATTGGTCATCTCCATTTATCCAGACTTCACTCCTACGGTCCAGGAAGCCAGACATAAATTTGGTGATGTAAAGAACACACTCCGCAAGCTCAACATATGATAAGCAGTGCTGTACCCGGGCCATCTGAAAATCGACCACAATGCAAAACCAAGATATTTGAGACCCCTGCAGAAGTGGCCAACTTTGGCAAGAAACTGTCCAATTGCTCCCCTACCCACCCATGGGGTTCCCCAGTGCCAAACGGATAATTGACAGCATCTACTTCATCACACATTGGCCTAGGAGAATTGGGCATTGGATTGTGCTGGCTGCCCTGAAATGTCATAGATGCTACACGTGCAGGGGGCCCAGGTGCTGGGCAACGATCCCGACTGCTTTGACCTATATCTGCTCTATCACGAACTGTAACTGGTGACATAAACCTCTTATCCTTGCTTTCCTATCCTTTCATAACTAGGCCGCTGCTTGCTGGGTCGCCTCTGCGCCCCATTGGTGTATACCATGACCATAAGTTGTTTGTTCCTGATGTCTGGGATTCGCTGGATGTTTTTTAATCTAGTGTGGGTGGGAGGAGGGAGGCAACTTTGTTCTTCGGGATGGATGATGTTTAAATGTTTTTTCTTGTCTCTATCTTATAGTACCTTGACACCACTAGATAACCCTATTAGCAAATGCAACTATTCTGGCAATCGCGCGCACACATTATTCCTAACCACACTTTCACACTGACACGTGACCTAACTAAACCCCTTGAGATATCCTGTATTACCTGGAATATTCGCTGCATTAACAACCTGTGTAAGGGCAAGCAAGTTCTGGTGTATTTGAACAGACATGGTGTCAAAATCGCCTATATGCAAGAAACACACCTACCCCATGGCTCCTCTAAGTATTTGCTAAATCCTGGGGCACGCATCTCTTTTTCTCCTCCTACAGCACATACTCAAGGGGCACTTACATACTCATACACAAAAGCGTCCCTTTTTACCTATACACATCTCACTCTGACCTAGAAGGTCGCTACATCATTCTCCATGGTCTTCTTGCTGACAAACGGGTCCTATTGAGTGGATGACCCAGCCTTCTTCCAAGACATATATAACCACATGAGCCGTGCAGATGTTGACCAGATAATAATGGGGGGTGACTTCAATTTAACCCAGTGCCTGCAGTTAGACTCCTCTAGCACACGCCCCAGCTACAAGTGGAAAGCCAGGGCTTTACTCGGCCAAATTATGGATACATATGTGCTGCACAATTCCTGGTGTTCACGCTGCCCCTCAGACCCGGATTTCAACTTCTATTCATCACCCCATGCAGTCTGGGTGAGATTAGACTACTGGCTTCTATCACCCAATATCCTACACTGGGCAGCTGAGATCAGGATACTCCCACGCACCCTCTCCGATCACAGCCCGGTATTAGAGTGCCTAGCCATTACATATGGCTGCGAAGCTGAAAAGCACTGGCGATTCCCTGGCAATGCTCTCCCTGACCAAGTATTCAAGGGCGAAATGCTAGCGGCAGTAGTAGAATATTTCTATCGGCACCGTCACTACACAGGCTACGCTCTGGGAGGCCTTCAAAGCCTACATCCGGGAGATAAGCCTATCCAAACAATTTGGCGTACTACGTGATATACGTCACCAAATTAAACGCATTAAATCTGAACTGCAAACCATAGATGCGGCGGCGGTGGTGGATAGAAGCCCGAGACTCCACAGCCGGGCACTTTTAATAACAGAATTCCATACGCTTGCCGACAGGGAAACTGCGTAGTTGGGGAAATACGCTATGGCATGTAGGCATGGGGAGGGTGAGCGAACAGGCTGCACGATGGCCACAATGCTACGCCCCAACTGAGCAGCAGATTATATCACTGAGATCCAAACTGATACGGGCATGCGAATATTGGGCGCTGAGGGAGTAAAGGCTACATTTCTGGAATACTATAAACCTATATATTCCTCCCGCATCCCAGAAGCTCCTCTGAAACTCCCTTTATACTTGGAGGAAATAACGATGGTATGGCTGGCTGACGGCCAATAGCAGTTTCTCTGCGAGCCCGTCACTCTTGATGAGATCAAGGAAGCTATCAATGCACTTGACGGTTCCAGGGCACCTGGACTCGGTGGCCTTACTGGCGTCTTCTACAAAGCCTTTAAAGAACAACTAGCCCCACAGCTTTTAACATTGTATAATGAAGCCCTAACCACCGATCCACTACCACCCACTCTGCGAGAAGCAATGCTTACTCTATTATTAAAACCTGGTAAGGACCCCACCCTGTACGCCTCTTACAGGCCCCTCTAGCTTCTTAATGTCGATAATAAAATATTAGCCAAAGCCCTGGCGACTAGATTGGCCCTCCTAATGGAACAAATCATCTCACCAGTACAATCTAGTTTCGTACCGCACAGATCGACCTTGCTCAACCTCTGAACAATATTTGCGGTTCTCCACAGGATATCCCCGACCACAACTGCGGCAGTGGCCCTTCTAGATGCCGAGAGGGCATTCGACTCTCTCGAATGGCCCTTCCTCACAACAGTCTTGAGGAAGCTCGGGAACCCCCCACCCTTCCTGTCCATGGTTCAGTTACTATACTCTGAACCACTGGCCCGTATACGAACTAATGGATCACTAACCGAACCCTTCCCGGTTGCCAGAGGAACGAGGCAGGATTGCCCATTATCCCCCTTACTTTTCATCATAGCAATGGCCCTTTGGTACGCCACATGCAGGCCAGACACCTTCATTGATGGCTCCAACTCGAAAAGGGACCTTTACTTCTCTCACTATACGCTGACAATAGCCTCCTCTTTATAAGGTACCCTGCTGACAACCTCTCCCCCCTGGTGGAGGAGATAGTGCACTTGGGCGATCTCTTGGGCTTGCAAATTAACTGGGCCAAGTCTGAACTTTTTCCACTCACAGACGCCATTCAACCGGTATCGACCGAACACCCTTCCAAGTGGACAGACCAGATACCTTGGTATTCAACTGCATAGGGACAAACAGCAAGTATGGCAATTCAATTATGGACCTGCAGTGGCAAACCTGGAAGTGCAAGTCAAGAGATGGATTAAATGCTGCTTTCAATGGCTGGCTGGGTGGCTATCATTGAAATGATTATGCTCCCCCAGTCTCTGTACCTCTTCCTCAATATTCCAATACCACTTCCAAACTTCTTTTTTTGAACCCTGCGCAGTTATCTCCTCCGTTTGATCTGGGCAGGCTGCTGACCCCGTGTGTGCTGGGACACTCTGACATTACCATACGAGCAGCGCGGCCTGGGAGTACCTGACATTCAGCTATATTACCTGGCAGCTCAATGCCAATACACACATAGATGGTACCATCTGGATGCGTGCATCCCCTATCTGAACTCAGAGCTGGACCAGTTGCGAGACCTTCTACACTCAGCCATGCTACCTAAGGGTATACCCCTGGACACTGCAGATATCATGACAGTGTCAACGACCTGCTGGGCATGTTGAATGCTGCGCAGCAGGCTGGGTGGTGGCCCCCTCTACTCTCCGGCACTCCAGCTGAAAAACAATCTATGGCTCCCACTAACAGGCGAACTACTTACACAACGCACATTACTTCATTATAACATCCACACCATTGCAGATTTGTTCCCCAACGGCCCTCTATTCCAAATCACTGATGACCCCGGATTCCACGATATACCATACATGCATTGCTTTATTTTGGTATTCACAGAAGGCACTTACTCATTGATGAATAAGTGCCTTCTGTGAATACCAAAATGAGTAAGTTACACAAAATGAGTGTTACACAAAATGAGTTACACAAAATGAGTAAGTTACACAAAATGAGTTACACAAAATGAGTAAGTTACACAAAATGAGTAAGTTACACAAAATGAGTTACACAAAATGAGTAAGTTACACAAAATGAGTAAGTTACTCATTTTGGTATTCACAGAAGGCACTTACTCATCAATGAGTAAGTGCCTTCTGTGAATACCAAAATGAGTAAGTTACACAAAATGAGCAAGTTACTCAAAATGAGTAAGTAAGTGCCTTCTGTGAATACCAAAATGAGTAAGTGCATTCTGTGAATACCAAAATGGTAGTAAGTTTACGTTTTTGACGTAAGTTAGTTCTGTGAATCAGGCCCAATAAAAACATGTTTAAAAAAAAATAATGTAAGGGCACTACCTCCGAGTGGGATGCAGTGGTTTCTAAACTTTAGAAACCAATGCATATCACTCTGCAATGCATACCCCTCGGCACCCTTACATACTCTGCAGTAATCACTGCAGAGTATGTAAAGGCACCAAGGAGTATACATTGCTGTGCAGTGAATTTTAAAGAGGGAGCAGTGTCTCTCAGTGGTGGCTGGTGGAATTTGAAAGTGGGGGGGGGCATAAAATCAGCAAATTAATTGTTGCGCGAGCGAAGCCGATGTTTATGGGGGGTTGTTCCGAAGTGCTTCCCCCAGGGAAAGTTTTGACAATTGGTGTATTTTGGTTAAATTGTTTGCAATATTTCTGTGATAAGTGGACAAAAAATATATATCCTATACTGGCTTCAGCCTGCCACCATCTCTCTACCCAGGATGTGCTGTTACGGCCAGAGATGGTGACTTAGGAACTGGGTAACCAGATTTAATTCTCTGCGTGAATTTCCTGTGATTTTGGGCAAATCACTTAATCTCACATATGCCTATAAAAAATGAATGTGACCTTGTATAATGTAATTGGTGCTCATGAAAGCACTAAATTACTTCAGGTCGAGTTTGCACTATATAAAAACTGCAGAAAGAGGTTAAAAACAAAGCCTTAACATAATGAAAGACAAGTAGATACCCATTTAGTGGCTGATTTGTACAAAGTGAAACCTGAAAATATTGAGAAATCACAGCTACCCCACTTAAATTGTGTGTACTTAGGCAAATATTTTAATTAATCAAAACTCCATTTTCTTCATTATCATGTATGAAAGCACTTTTAAATATGTGAGTTCAGAATATCAGTTTACAAAAGGTGTGGCTAAATAAAACAAAATATTCTGTATGTTTCATCATCAGGCTGCTACATATAAAATAGCACGCAACTTAAACGAGAAATACATTTTTTAAAGTTAGTACTCAGCGGCAAATGCAGCTTAGTACATTATGAAAGTCTATTAGTTAATACACTGCAGAGGTTTGTGTGTAAACAGAGAGCCACAAAAATTAAATCTTGGTGGTGCAGTGGAGAAGAGCAACGTGTATTTTTTAGTTCTAAGAGGTCACAGCCTGTGACAGAAAGCACTGTGAATATGCAAGTCATTATTTTAAACTTGCATTACACAAAGTATAAGATAGACTGCTACACATTGCACAACATGTTTTAAGATAAAATGGTGCTTCCAGAATATAGATTTTAGTAATATTGAGACTGTACTTAATGCATTTTGTTTTTTACAGAACTGTCCCTTTACCACCTCGTATGGGGTATTAAGCGCTATAGAAATACAATTACAATTCAAGGCATACATTTCACAGCTCAGTTATTAACTCTTTGCACTACCACTCAAAAATATTAAATCTTTGCCATCACAAACCTTCGATCAATTGAAACTAGTACCAGCTCCCAAAAATACTTCACACTTGCAGATCATCCTTTACAATTGCAGATGAACTCATAGTGCACATTTGCAATTCTTTCATGCCAGCAGGTACCCTGGCAGGAAGGCTTGATTTTGATTAGCTGTCTGCCTGGCTTTGATTTCACAACACAGGGGACTCACTGAATGACACTTTAAAATTAAAGTATTTAATATAAACCATTGAAATTCACTGTGCCAAGTTGTCTCTTCTGCTGCTACTAGAGAGAAGGACTCGGGAGAAAAAATAGCGGGAAAAGGAGAGAGCGAGAGGCCAAGGACTGTGAGGAAAGGGAAGAGAGGAAGGGGTTAAAGGGAGGGAATGTAAACCTGACACTACAGCGAAGGATAGATAACACCACTCACCCCAGTAGTCTTGTAGTCAGGTGTCGCTGCACGCCAACAGTCCACAACGCTTGCAATGAGGCCCAGCGGCTGCTCCTAAAATTGCCTCTCTGCTGGAATGCTCTAAACAGAGTACACAGAGGCACAGAAGAATGCACAGTGTAACTGTTTCAGGCAGATGACAGGCAATTGTGTTAATGCTGCAACCCCTCCCTTTCCAAGTCATCGCACTGTGATGACTTGGGAAAGGGAGGAGTGGTGAAAGGCAGCTGATCATAGACAAGCAGCCCCAGGAGTACATGGCTGATACTGTACACGCCCGGAGCTTCTTCAAAATGTGATGCTTCTAAGCGTCATTTGTGGGCGTTCCCAGATGACCCCAATTATTGCAGAATCAGTGTGGCAGCATGTCAGCCCATACTGCTTAACTTTCACTCCTGCCAATAGACACATGCGCACTAGTGCATATCTCTGAATTAGAACTGGCTGACTGCCTGACATCCGTTTTAGTACGGACTCTGCAGGCCAAGGCAGTGGACACTTTAGGATAGTTTAAATAGAATGGCAATTGCTTTTTGCAATTACCATCTGTATCACATTTAATTGGATTGGCGTCCACCCACCCCCAGAAACCGCTGCTGGTCTCTATATTTAAAAATCACTGCAGATTAAAGTTTAAGGAAAATCCGACCACTCTCTCCAATTTCTGCCCCTTTTCTCTTTTTCCTTTTGCCATTAAAATCCTCGAGAAGCATGTTAACCCTCTGCTCTCAGTCTTCCTGGAACAACACCATATTTCTGAGGGCACACAGTCTGGATTCTGCTGGGTACACAGCACTGATCCAGCTATATTATTGGTTTTGGATCACCTGAGAATGTCGTCAGACTAAACGGATCCGATTGCCTTAGTTCTTCTTCATATGTCAGTTTCTTTCAATACTGTGTCCCCTTCTATTCTTTTATCCAGGCTGATAGAGGCAGGAATTGGAGGGATAGCTTACAAATGGTGCAAATCCTACCTAGAGGATAGACACAGAGCAGCGCACCTCCCTTCATTTGTATCAAAATATATGGCTCTGAGCCAAAGTGTTCTGCAGGGGTCTGCTTTAAGTCCCACCCACACTGTTTAATATTTACATCTGTCCATTGGCTACTCTATTCAGGTCTCTTGGTGTCACCTGTATGAATTATGCTGATGAAACGTAGTTGATAATTGCCTTGGACAGGACAGAGTTGGCCTCACTTCAATCTTTCCATCATTGCATGACCACTGTACATTCATGGCTGCAACTCAATGCTGACCGACATGGCTGTGTGCATTTGAGTGCTATGGTTCAAACTGTACCCCACACACTAGTAGTAATGATATTCTATGACATGTAACTACCCTGTTTGGCTACATCACCGTCCAACCATCCTAAAAACCTGCTATCGTTGTGGAAACTCATCTCATCCTGTCACTTATAATCCCTGTTTCACATCCTCCTTCTTTGACATATGTGGCAGAGGCAGGCATTTATTTTAGGGGTCCTTTCTGAGACCTGCTACATCTTCAACCTGGTCCACATTATATGTAGGATGTAGTACACCAATGCCCTCTTCGATGGCGTCCCTTCACAGCTGTGACACAAGTGTGACAATATCAGACAGCAATGCATGACTATCATTCAGGCTACCTTGCAGTACACAAGCCACAACTCACCTTCTTGCTGTGCAATGGCTCCCCATTCAGACACAGTTTCAGTTCAATGTGCTCAGCCACACCTACATTTCATTACATTACCAGGGGCCCAACAGGCTCACACACCATCTATTCTATGCAACAATCATGGTCCTCTGCTGTGCATCACTTGCATTCACACTCACCCCCAGTATGTATTTCTACATTTCAGGAGGTAGGGAGGTCTCTGACACGCTATCAGACACCTGTGTGCTCTCGCCACGCAAATCGGGAGAGCTGCTTGCAAAGTAGTTTCATACTAGTGACTATACACGTGGCTGTTTGCTAGATCCTACTAGATGTAGAGTTGATCCTTGTCAACCCTATTCCATTCCATTGCTTTACAGTCCAGATTTAGATGCATGGGTCCATTTTGGACACACTAGCCTCATGGTGCAAGAGGGCCTGTATTGTCACAGTCAGGTTGGTCAGGGTTCAAGTGTCCATGCATGATGTGCTGCTCCAGTCCAGGTTTTTTGCTTTGTGTTGTGGGACTTTCTGTCCTGGTAATTCATGTTCTACACTCCACTACAAGTCCCAGAATACAAAGGTGAACCTGGACTGGAGCTACTCATCAGACATGGACCAGTCATATTTGGCAGAGGTGGACTGGACTGTACCAGATGTAACCGAGCAGTATGACTTACAGTTATGTGATGTATGAATTGACAAGTGAGAGATTCCTGCCCTTTCCCTTGCACACAGCACAGTGCAGCACAGGAATGTAAGTCGCTGTGCTACACAGCATGGCATTTTTAACCATATTGTCCATTGTTGCCACTTACCCTGAAGATCGTCCTGGGCCTCTAACTAGGCCTGGGCGGTAAATTCCGTTCCGCTCGTGGAATTTGCGGAATTTGGGTAATTTCGCGTTCTGCAGAGAACGCGGAATTGCCAAAAATTCCGTGATCCGCGGCTTCGCGGAATTTTTTGCTTGTTCGCGCTTTCAAAGTGCGTGTTCGCGAGATATTTCCCCCCGAGCACGCAAACAGCGTTCGCGAACAGGAAAAAAGCATTGCGAACGGGCGGAACAAGCAATTCCGCGTGTTCGCAGAACTTTTGTGTGCTCGCGGAGATTTTTTACCGTTTCGCGGAGCTTTGCGTAGCGCGACTACGCAAATTCGGCCCACCTCTACCTCTAACACAGCACTGTCCTGTCTGGAAACTTCTGCCACCAACTCTGCTGGGATGACTGATGCAATCTGCTTCTCCAAGGGGTCAGTTCCTTCTGGCCCTCTGATCCTCCTCCTCCGTGCTGCAAGGCTGCCTTCAGGTTGTTGGCCAATTCATCCTTGGTCCTGCACTTATAGCCCTGACAGCGTTTCTTGCACTCTAGCACTGTCTTTTTAGTTTGCCCTACACCATTTATCTTCTCCACTATGAACTGCCAAATAGCTTCTTGATTCCCTAATGGCAGTTTTGAGGTGACAGAGAGTTGATGTTAATACTTTTTCACATCTGCAATTAGAATTTAGTTCGCCTCCTTACTGAAATTACTCTTGCCTTGGAGTTCTGTCTGGACATCCTGGTTGGTGTTGGGGTTGTTGTCCTCACTGCTGCCTGCTCAATGTCTCCTTTGTGATGTATTGAAAAACTTTTTTTCCAAGGCATCACTTTTTAAGGGGTTTGAGGAACATAAGCGATAAGCGATTTTAACTTATTTAAAACGAGTCTTGAGACAAAGGAAATGTATGTCAATTTAATCTTTTTTTATCTGTAACTTGAAACATGATCTATCTCACCATGTACAATACTTGCTATGATTTATGGTTGAGATTCTTAAATGTGTGATATTTTATCTATGAACTTAACTGTGATTTTTCTTCTTTTTTATGTGCTTTTATGATTGTTTCACATGGCAATCGAATAAAGCTTTCCTTGACTTGACTTGACCCACAAAGCAGCTTAGCATCACTTTGGCTGCACATGCATCACTTTTCTCTGTGGCATACATCCCATGGATATGTCATTTTTTTGGACGCACCTTGGGACCTTACAACATAGTGCACCATACCTTAATATGGTGCATCCATGGCGTTTGAAACTGTTGTACCGCAGCACAACTTTTTGTGATGCATGCTGCCTCACCACAGCAGTGCGTCAGTTCTCATAAATGACCCCCCTGGTCTTTATTTGGAGAAGGATAAGATTGCATTAGCAGTGGTGTTCCCAATGATACCATGTTGCCCACACATCTTGCCTCCACTAAACCAACAGAAAATAAATCTACAGATCTCCTGAGATGTGCTCTGATAAATGATCACTCAGCAGTTAAACACTCCACTCAGATCTTTGAGTTGTTACACATGTGAGAGCTGGAGGTCCTCCAACCGAGTTGTGTGCAGCTTTATGCCCGCCAAGTTTCCATACTTTTCATTGCTCCTGACCACTAAGTGGATTGGATGGGTGGCAATCTTTGTCAACGGTGAGTATTCTGTCAAGGAACTGTCTCTAGTGGTGTTTCAGATAGCTGAGCTACTTGGCTTTTCTATCTTTTCCCCCTCCTGCATCCTGATAAGTAGGCTGGTGTGCTACTGCCCACCTCACCTGGCAGAACTGTTTGTAAACTCCTTCCTAGATATTGTATTGTCATTGCCATTAGCACAAACTAACTTGATTGTGGTGGGGGATTTTAATCTATGGATTGATTCTGGCCACCTCTGTCATACAATTTCTAGCTTTATTGATAGCAATGCTTTTATGGAACTTCTCCAGAATGTTCGGGGCCCCAAACATAAAAAAGGCCATAATCTCGACCTTGTCTTCGGAGGTTATATTTATGTAGGGTGGATGGATACTATACCTCAGGTCTGGTGAGACCACTACCTCATCAAATTTATTTCAAAGCTTAAGACCCACAGCCCTCAGGGTCAACTGAGCATTTTGGTACCTGAATTTAAGAGTCCCTTAAGTAAACTTTCTTTTCCTAATGCTTGAAATTGTTTGGCTGAGGCTAAAAGACCCCAGATTCCTGGCCTTTCACATAATAGTTACAGCAGTTATACACAATAAGTGGAGGCCACGCTGCATTTGGCTCTGCCTCTAAAAAAAGTCAGCCCAAAACATGTCACCCCATCTGACCCCGGTATACCATTGATTTATCTGGAGCTAAAAGAGGGTGTAAGAAATTAAATAGGGAATGGTGAATTGACTATTCCACAAAGTCAAGATCTGAAATGAAACAGACATTGTCAAATTATAAGAATGTATTGCCTCTAAAAAAGCTGAATTTTAGTGTCACAAGATTATGGCTGCAGAGAATTCTTCCAAGGAAATTTTCCAGATTGTGAATTCATTTGTGTCCCCTAACTGCGTGGCCTCAAGAGCTAGCAGACAAGCTATTTTGAAGATAAAAAAGTTCCACTTGCACCTTTTGTAGGACCCCTACAACGTCCCACTTGCACATTTTTTAGGACCCCTACAAAATTTGTCAGAGCTGAGGGGTAGGCACAAGTTGCAGAATTTAATTCTGCGGAATTCCACGGTGTTAGAAATTGGATCTCCAATTGGCTGGGGTATGCACCCTGTCCAAGTAGGGACAACAATCCTTGTCATGGTAAGTCCAGTGCCCAGCCCCTGGTAGCTTGGCACAGATCAGTCAGGCTTAACTAAAGAGGCAATGTGTAAAGTATTTGTGCAACACCTAAAACAGTGAAACAGTGAAAACGCCACACAAAAGTAATCCAAACCAGTTTAGAAGAATAGAGCTTGACTTAATGAACAAAACAAGACCAAAATGACAAATGTCCAATAGTTATTTATTTTTAAGTAGTAAATTGAAATCTAGCTCTTAAAAGCATACGGTCAGATACAGGGACCAACCTTGTCCTGCTGAAAAAGTACCTTTGGATGGAGGATGCATCGTCGTCGAAGACCCGATGTGAGAAGCAGAGGAGAGGATGTGTCTTTGTCAATCCGGCTGGATGTAGGCAATGCATCAGTTCAGATCTGCGCAGGCAGAGTTGCGTCATTAGCGAACACCTCTCGATGAAGGCGATGCGTCGTTATCGAGTTGCGCAGCCAGCGATGTGATGTCTTCATCGAGTGAGATACTTCGGCTCCAACCAGCATAGCAACAGTGATGAGTGAATCTTATCAGAAGACAGCCAGAAAACCCACCTCCAAGGCCCCAGGTCTGGATTCGCACTACTGGCAGGGCAGGACTCACACTTGGCAGAGTCCAGAGGCTGTAGAAATGGTTGTTGAAAGTCCTTTATGCCTCTGACACTTCAGAACAGGAGGCAAGCCAGCATGCCCTTGGAGTCACTTTGATTCTGGGGTTGTATAGAAGCAGGTCCAGTCCTTCTCACCCCAGGCAAGAAGGGTAGCAGGGCAGGCACGGCAAAGCAGGAGTCCAGCAAAGTCCAGCAGAGTGACAGTCTTTTCAGCAGCACAAATGTCCTTCTTCCTGACAGAATGTCCTCAGGTCCAGAAGTGTACTGAATTGGTTGTGTCAGGGGTCCAGTACTTATACCCAGTTGTGCCTTTGAGTTGGGGGAGACTTGCACAAGGTCCCAGCCCTTCCTGCCTTGGCTCCAGACTTACTACAGCAGGGTATGGAGCTCTTTGTGTGGGGACAGACACAGCCCTATTCAGGTGCAAGTGTCAGCTCCTCCCTCCCATCCTGCCCAGGATGGCCCATCAGCCTGGTGGCCCATTAGGATGTGAGTGGCCCATCAGGCACACCTAAGCTCTCTTTGTGTGTGGCTGTCTAGAAGGAATACACAACGCCCAACTGTCACCCACCCCAGATGTATATTCAGAGACAGGCAGAGGCACCAAATGGTTAAAGTAACAAAATACCAACTTTCTAAAAGTGACATTTTCAGACTTGCATCTAAAATCTAACTTTACCATAAGTTGTGATTTTAAATTGTGAGTCCAGAGACACAAAACTTGAAATATTTATCTTTTCCCAACTGGTAATTACACTTATAAAATGTAATAAGGTCATCCAAATGTTAACCTATGGAAGAGATGTGAAAAACAAATAGTTCTTCACTAGTAGGACATGTAAAACTTACAAGTATTTGTCCTGCTTTTTTAAATACACTGCACTGTGCCCTTAGGGCTGCCTATGGCCTACCTTAGGGGTGACTTGTATGCATTAAAAGGAAGGTTTGGGCCTGGAAACGGGGTAACTTCCCAGGTCAACATGGTAGTTAACACTGCACACACAGGCTCTGCAATGGGAGGCCTGAGACATGGTTAAAGGGTAAATCATACTTCGTAATGTGCCGATAGGATTTTCCCGATACTTCAACACAGAGGTGAGAAAGGGAGAGGGAGAGCATTGTCTCTGCCCACGGACTCTGAGGAACTGTGTGTTTTTTAATATTTACGCTTTGCAGCATCCTAAGAGCAAGGCTGATTAAAGATAGAACACGTGGTGATAATTTTAAGCAAGCACCCTATCAAACTAAGTATATTGCGAATCTGTGGACAGGACGCTATGCAGCATATACCACAGTTAGCAATACTATAATGACAGAACTGGTGCATTGTGGGACCAGTAGGATTTCCTTATAGTCACGTGGTCAATGAGATATAAAGGCACTAAGCATTGTATGCCGTAAATCAGCTCACCTGGGAACAAGGCCAACAGACATGGCCGAAATGCGTCAGGAAAAGAAAATGAGCATGCTGCCTTTTTGAAATTTACTAAACACAACACAACGTCATTGAGTCTGGCTTCAATACTTTTTTCTTTGAATGTTTGACAGTCGGGCTGCTCCATGCCTGTCTTTCAAAGCCGCCCTGCAGGGACGGGGGCTCCCAAAGCTTGGAGATTTTTTGTTGGACTAGATTGGGGAGCATGTCCCGCTCACCTTCATAATGTGCAGATAGGATTTTCCCAATACTTCAATACAGAGGTGAGAAAGAGAGAGGGGGAGCATTGTCTCTGACCAGAGACTCTGAGGAACTGTGTGTGTTTTTTTAAATATTTATGCTTGGCAGCATCCTAAGAGCAAGGTTGATTAAAAATATAAAACATGGCGATCATTTTAAGCAAGCACCCTATGCTTTTTTTAAATTTATTAAACAAAACATGAAGTCATTGAGTCCGGCTTCAATACTTTTTTTCTTTGGGTGTTTGACTGTCGGGCTGCTCCCAGCCCGTCTTTCGAAGCTGCCCTGCAGGGACGGGGGCTCCCAAAGCTTGGACATTATATATATATATATATATATGTTTATATATATATATATATATATTGACAAGTTCCTTATAGTTGTCTACAAGGCAAAAGTCGCACTCAGGATAGCTTTAACCAGAAAATGAAATTTAATAATGACTGACGCGTTTCAGCCTCGCGGCCTTCATCAAAGTCATGATATATATATATGTATTCACTAAAAAAACCATAGGTTTCATTGACGTTATAGTTAGTTGGACATTTCACTCGTACAAAACCAGAGAAATTCCGCCGTAATAGTTAGTTCAGCTAACTATAACTCGCGCCCCCTCAATGCACTGCTGATGACGTCACATATTACATCATTCATGACATGGTCAGTGACATCACTAATGACATCACTGATGACATCTCAAATGACATCACTGATGACATCACTGATGACATCATCCAGTGACTGTGTGTTTCTTTTAAGTTTAAATATGTTTTATATATATGCCAAGGTTTATTGAAGAATGAGTGGGTGTATAAGTGTCTGGATGGAGGATTTAGTAGGTGCGTGACTGACTGTATAAGTGAGTGATTAAATGTGTCTTACTGAATGCATGGGTTAGTGACTAAACTGTGTGAATGTCTGTATCAGTCTGTCTGTTGTTGTGTAAGCTGCTGCATGGGTTGGTCAGTAGCTACATGAGTGTCTATATGGGTTATTGATTGGTTGCCTGAGTATTTGTATGGGAGACTGAGTGTGTGTGTGCGTGGGTGGGAGGTGTGTGACGCTGTGCATAGATGTGTGAGTGGTTGATTCACTGGGTGTATGGGTTCAAGAGTGCATGTGGAAACAGCTGTATGGGTGGGTGAGTGTTTGTATGGGTGTGTTGGTGAGTGAATGGATATCTCAGTGCTACATGTCCAAGTAACTACATATGTAAAAGGCAGTGTATGTGAGAGTTGGAGTATATAAATGACTATAAGTGAGAGTCAGTGATTGTGAGAGTGACTGTAGGGATGAGTGTTTACTTGTATCAGTGAATATATAAGAGAGTAAGTATGCATTAGTATCTGTATAGGTGAGTAAATGGGAGTGTGATTGATTCTTTGCATGACTGACTAGGTGTGTGAGTAACTCAATGGATGAGTGGCGGTGTGTGAGTGTCTGTATAGGTGTATGAGTGCATATGATAGTGTTGTATTGATGAGTGACTGCATGTATGATGATTGTATGGGTGAATGAGTGGATGTGTGTGTAGACCTAGGAATCAGCGAGTGCGCATGTAGCAACTGGTATTGGTGTGTCAATGGTTTCGAAAATGGTAGTCTGTATTTTATAGTGGGTGTATCAAAGGTTATATTAGAGTGTGAGGAGGTGCATCAGATTTTCATGTGGATGATGTCACCAATGATGTCATCAGTGATGTCATCAGTGATGTCACTGACCATGTCATGAATGATGTAATATGTGACGTCATCAGCAGTGCATTGCGGGGGCGTGAGTTATAGTTAGCTGAACTAACTATAACGGCGGAATTTCTCTGGTTTTGTACGAGTGAAATGTCCAACTAACTACAACGTCAATGAAACCTATGGTTTTTTCAGTGAATTTTAAAGGTTTTTTAAATGCTAATTTCTAACTATAACATACCAGTCGTGTTTCAGGAGTGGTGGAGAAAGGTGAGCGTGGCCTCAGAAACACCTCTTAGCAATCCCACTGTGTGGGATTTACTGGAGGTGACAGGAGGAGTACTTAGCCCCCAACGTCAACCTTGGGGGCCTACTGTCCCTTTTATTACCACCAGTAAGTCCCACACAGCAGGATTACTAACTTCTTATATCAGGCCCCGCCCCCTCCTTCACCACTGTGCAAATGTGCCCCCTAGCACGTTGTAAATTGGGGGATTAAGTCCCCTTGAATCCTGAGGGTCCCTGTGGGCCAACTAGCCCACCAGGTACCTCCAGTAAGCACCACAGAGCTGCTTTGCAAAGAGGTGGTCTGAGGCCACGCCCCTTTTTACACCTCTCTGCAACGCAACTCTGTTGCGCTTACTGAAGGTACCTGGTGGGCTAGTTGGCTCCCAGGACCCTCAGGAAAAGGGGACTTAATCCCCAACCTAACGCGCCAGAGGGCCTGTTTGCACAGTGGTGAAGGGAGGGGTGGGGCCTGATGTGACAAGTGTGCAAACGCGCCCCATGGCACGTTTAAAGTTGGGGGATTAAGTCCCCTTGAATCCTGAGGGTCCCTGGGGGGCAACTAGCCCACCAGGTACCTCCAGTAAGCGCCACAGAGCTGCGTTGCAGAGAGGTGGTCCGAAGCCACGCCCCTTTTTACACCTCAATGCAACACAACTCTGTGGCACTTACTGGAGGTACCTGGTGGGCTACTGTTGCAGGGAGGGGGCGGGGCCTCTGGCGCGATTCCCCCAGGGACCCTCAGGATTCAAGGGGACTTAATCCCCCAACTTAAAACGTGCCACGGAGCGCGTTTGCACACTTGTCACATCAGGCCCCGCCCCCTCCCTTCACCACTGTGCACCACTGTGCAAACGCGCCCCAGGGTGCATTTTAAGTTAGGGGATTAAGTCCCCTTGAATCCTGAGGGTCCCTGGGGTCGGCTTTTTTTAATTTATTTTTTTTAAGAAGGGGGCTGTGTGGCCCCCCTTCTCTTTCTTTTTTTGGGGCCCTGGGGGATGACCCTATTTTTTTTTTTAAACAGGAGGGTGGCCGCGTGGCCCCCCTCCAGAGGCCAATTATGGCCCCGGGGGCCCCATCCCCCGGGGCCGGCCTGACTGTTTTTTTTTTTTTATTATTATTTTTTACAGGGGAGGGGGGCTGCGTGGTCCCCCTCCCGGGCCACTTCTGGCACCGGGGACCCCATCCCCCAGGGCCTGGCCTGTCCGTTGGGGACCGTGGGGGGAGCCCGAATGCCCCCACGGTCCCCCCGGCTCCCCGTCTCCTGCGGGAGCCGGCATTGCTTTCGAGCAAGGGGAGCTGCTGACATGCAGCTCCCCTTGCTCAAATGCAATTCTGCTTTGCTTCATTGAAGTGAGAGCAGGTTTCCCTGCTCTCGCTTCAATGAAGCAAAGCAGAGTTTGCTATGGCAGGGTGGGAGCCGCATGACTCCCGCCCTGCCATAGCAAACAGCAGTGTCCCGGGGGTGGGCACCCCGGGACACTGCAGGAGCCGGCCCTGGGGGGTGGCAGTCCCCAGGAACATCAAGGGCTCCAGGAGGGGGGCCGCGCGGCCCCCCTCCCTTCCAGTGCAAAGCCCCGGGGAGGTGGTGGTCCCTGGGGCTTGGGGGTCCGTAACGGACCCCCACATTTGCATACGTAGTGCCCCGGGGAGGTGGTGGTCCCCGGGGTGTGTGGGCGGGCTTGAGCCCCCCCACACAGGTTCTTTTTTTTTTTAAATTGAGAGCCCCAGGGAGGTGGTGGTCCCCAGGGCTGCGGGGTGGCTGCGTGCACCCGCGCGGTTTTATTGGCAAAGCCCCGGGGAGGTAGTGGTCCCCGGGGCATGTGGGGAGGCTGGAGCCCCCCCCACACATAACAGGAGAGCCCCGGGGAGGTGGTGGCCCCCGGGGCTCCGGGGGGGCTGGTGCCCCCGCAAATATTGAAAAAATCCCCGGGAAGGTGGCGGTCCCCGGGGCTGCGGGGGCCCCCGCGGGCCCCCTCTATACATTCCATCTGGATTCGCGCACCCAGCACAAATTCGGCCAATTTGTTTTTTTAAAAAAATGCTTTCTTTGGCCCTGGGGGTCCCTCTGGGAAGCCCTCAGCAGGCCTAGGGGGTCAGGGGGTCTGTACCCTGCCCCCTTTTCTTGTTTTTTCACTGTGTTTCACTGTTTTCTTGTGACTCGGTTCTACCGAGTCACAAGATGGCTGCCAACACTTCCTGGTTTGGAGTGTTGGCAGACAATCACAGTGAAGCTCGTGGTCGGGAGGGTTCGCGAAACTACCGCTACCCCAGATATCGATATTTTTCTTTTTCTAATTTCTCAGCAACTACTGAACGGATTTACACCATTTAACAAAAAGGGCTCTTTCTGAACCAAGGGCTACCTTTTGCCAAATTTGGTGTAATTCCGTTCAGCAGTTCGGGCTGTAGCTTTGTCTAAAGTTTCCTATGGAAAATAACATGGGGAAAACGCGTTTTGGGACCCCCCTTTTATCTCAGCCCCCGCTTAACGAATCACCCCAAAACTTTCAAGACAGGAGCTGACCGGAGCGCCCCACTAGTTTTGAAAATTTCGCGAAGATTCGTCAAACGGCGCCAAAGTTATTGGGAAAACAAAAAATGCTTTTCCTATGGAAACTAGGTCCTAACTATAACTACCTACTGGCGACCGCCAGTAGGTAATATATATATATATATATGTATATATATATACCAACAACATAAAATCTAATAAAAAAATTCTATTATAAATTAAAACATTAAACTATTTAAAAATCTTCAAACTTAAATTTCCCACTCCAGTCTGTGCAACAGTAGGGAAAGTGTTGGAGAGCGGAGGGGTAAAAATTACTATCCCCACTCCAGTGAGTGCAACAGTAAGGAAAGTGTTGGATAGCGGAGGGGTAAAAAGTACTATTTCCACTCCAGTGAGTGCAACAGTAGGGAAAGTGTTGGATAGCGGAGGGTAAAAATTACTTACCCACTCCAGTGAGTGTAACAGTAAGAAAATTATTGGATAGCGGAGGGGTAAAAATTACTATTCCCACTCCAGTGAGTGTAACAGTAGGGAAAGTGTTGGATAGCGGAGGGGTAACAATTACTATTCCCACTCCAGTGAGTGTAACAGTAGGAAAAGTGTTGGATTGTGGAGGGGTAACAATTACTATTCCCACTCCAGTGAGTGCAATACTAGGAAAAGCGTTGGATAGTGGAGGGGTAAAAATTACTATTCCCACTCCAGTGAGTGTAACAGTAAGGAAATTATTGGATAGCGGAGGGGTAAAAATTACTATTCCCACTCCAGTGAGTGTAACAGTAGGGAAAGTGTTGGATTGCGGAGGGGTAACAATTACTATTCCCACTCCAGTGAGTGCAACAGTAGGGAAAGTGTTGGATAGCGGAGGGGTAAAAATGACTATTCCCACTCCAGTGAGTGTAACAGTAGGGAAAGTGTTGGATAGCGGAGGGGTGAAAATTACTATTCCCACTCCAGTGAGTGCACAGTAGGGAAAGGGTTGGATTGAGGAGGGGTAACAATTAATATTCTCACTCCAGTCAGTTCAAAATTAAAAACAAACAAAATATTGACAACAAAAATATTTAAAAAACAAAATAAATTAAATATATAAATGTTTTAAAAATTAAAATACAAATAATTTAATGTTAAAAAATTTCAGAAAAACATATTACAATGTTAAATACATATCACAAATACCTACAAACATTATAATAAATAAAATAAAAAATAATTTTCAAACAAATACATCTTTTTAATTAGAAATTATTTAGAAACAAAAACATTAATTATTTCATAAACTTACTTTTTTTATTTCCTACCCTATAACACCACACAATTCACAACCCACAACTAAATAAAAAAATTTTTACTTCCTTAATTAACATAATTAATTACAGATCAAAGAAATATTATTAATTAAAAAACAAATTAAAGCTCATAAAAATTCATTAACTTCCCACACATTACCCCTATAATCCCCACAACCCACAGCTAAAATTAAATTGTAAAACAATTAACTACACTATTAAAACTTATTTTCAATTAAAAAATTAACAGTACTTAACAACTAATTATAAAGTAATTAAACTTAATTTACTCCCCACACTGTCCCCCTATTAAAGTAAAATCCACACACTAAAAAATATAAACAAATACCCTAATTAAATATCAATTAATTAATTAATTAATATTAATGATCAACTAATTATTAATTAATTAAAAATAAATTACTTCCCACCCTTTACCCCTATAAACCCCACATCCCACACCTAAAATTAATTACACAATTTCCATATTTAATTTTCAATTAATTAATATTAATTAACTAATTATTAATTGATTAAACATAAATTACTTCCCACCCTTTACCCCTATAAACCCCACAACCCGCACCTAAAATTAATTGCACAATTTACATAATTAATTTACAATCAAATAATTAATATAAATTAACAACCAATGATTAATTCATCACAAATTACTTCCCACACTTTACCCCTATAAACCCCACAACCCGCACCTAAAACAAATTCCACAATTTCCATAATTAATTTTCAATCAATTAATTAATATAAATTAACAACCAATGATTAATTCATCACAAATTACTTCCCACACTTTACCCCTATAAACCCCACAACCCGCACCTAAAACAAATTGCACAATTACCATAATTAATTGCCAATTAATTAATTAATATTAATTAACAACCAATTAATAATTAATTATAAATAAATTACTTCCCACAATTAACACTATAAAATCTCAATTAAATAAATAATAATAAATAAAAAATAATCATTAATTTATTATAATAAAATTACTTCCCACCCTATTCCCTATAAACCCACAACCCGCTACGGAACTAAAAACCCCAAATTTACACAAAATAAAATTGATAACTACTAAAAATGTAACACATATATAAAAAACATAAACAATACTTATACAAAAAAAAGACATCACATACATTTAAAATATAAACTAAAATACATAACACTAATTAAAAAATCGATATTTTAAACAACTATATTTTTGCGAACGAAATTAATGACTATATTTTTGAAAACGATATTTCTTACCTTAAATTCGATATTCTTGACCACGATATTCTTGCTGTTGATATTTCTGTGTCACGATATTTCTATCTCGATATTTGTGTAAGTCGACATTTCCAACTCGATATTCGGTCTGAATACCAACTCTCTGCTCTCACTCTTCCTGAAACAACACCATATTTTTGGCGGCATAGAATCAAGATTCTGCTGGACACACAGCACTGAACCAGCTATATTATTGATTTTGGATCACCTGTGAAATTTCGGCAGACTAAGCTGATCCGTTTGCACAAAACAGCGCACCTCCCTCCATTTGTATCAAACGAAATGGCTCTGAGACTAAGGGGTCGATTCCGATTCGGGCCGGAAAAAGCACCGACCGACTCGGATCCGGAAAAAATACCGACCGACACGTACCAGTGGCACACGACACGCCAAGTACGATGCAAGGCGCGAAAAATCCGACCGACACGTACCGAAACCAAGTCGACCGACCGAGCCGCACGGAAAACAGCAATCCGGCCGGAAAAACACGCGAATCCAACCGACCGACACGCACCCGGAACAAATCCGACCGAAACGTACACGCGAACTCCAAACCGCAAAGTACGATGCAAGGCGCGAAAACCACGACCGAGTCGGACGGAGGACAAGCCGTACGACCGACACGCATACAAAACCGAGCCGAAGCAACACAATACACCGCGACCGACGCGTACGCAGCATAGAAAACTGCACAAACACAGCGTGAACGAAACGGAGAACACCGTACGAGACCAATGCAGGGTCCGACTCGGTCACAAGAACGTTTCCAACATACACAAACAGCACAAAGGAAAAATCACCCAAAAAAGGCTAAACAAGCATTTACCAAGCCAATAAATACTGGGGGGTGGGGACAGAGAACAAAGACACACCCACAACTCCACCTATATAAAGGACACAAATCACTACCATGAGCCTTTGCAAATGCCATTCCACTGCCAGCACCCAAGAGAAAGCAACCACACACCCACAGCTCATCCCTCACACAAGCCACACACCATCAGCACACCAACAAATACCTACCTCACATACACCCAGCAAAACACACACTCACACACCCTCACCTGCACACCAACACACACATCACCCACCATCACCACCCATCACCATGCCCCCCAAGAAGAATCCCAAGTTCCTAGATAGTGAATTGGAAGTCATGGTAGACGAGATCCTCAGGGTGGAGCCACAGCTGTTTGGCACACTGGTCCAACAGACCCCCATGTCGCAGAAAACCAAGATGTTGGAGAGGATCATCAACAGGGTGAACGCCCAATCACCATGTCGGCGCACAAAGACCGACATCCAGAACAGGTGGTATGACGTGCGCAGGAGGGTACGGAAAATGCTGACGAAAGACTACATCAACAGCCAACACACCGGCAGTGGCCCTCCTGCCAAGCCAATATACCTCAGGCCCTGGGAGGAGAAGGTGCGGGCCATCCTTCCGCCAGTGAGCGTATATGGACTAGAGGACATCCCAGAGCCTGGTGAGTACACAACAAATGTACACAATATACTGCCACAAAACACACACATCACTGTCAAGGGGAGAGTCAAACCATGCACTCATAGCAATTACACAGCAACCAGAACAGAATCATCCCAAAATGTGTATGTCAGTCAGAGAAACACAACACATGCCATCAAAAAAGTCACATCCAACTGTGCCAACACATGTACAAACACAACTACAACTACAGCTAGGCAGTGGCACAAATAGAACTAACAAACACATCCACACATGTAGCCACCACAACAACACCAACACACAGTGAAGACCACTCAAAGGAAGGAATTCTGTGTATGCTGGCCAAGTCAGTGTAGCCAATAGCATCATGGGAGTCGCAGTCACACATATTGCCCCCCACAACTGTCCCATCAACACCACCATGAACCATGCGCACATCACAGGGAGTGGAGAAGGACTCACAAGATGGCTGACACTGGCTACTGCTGTGGGGAGCACAAGGCCCTGCTGGCAACTGTGCACCAACAAACAGCAGGACACCACTGACTGACATCCTGAGAGACAACTTACACTCCCTGCAATGCAAGCACGTTCCATGGTGGGAAATCTGGCTAGCTGGGTGGGAAGGGGGACTTGCAGCACTGACCATAGTCACAAGCACCTCCCCTCACACCCCCCAACACAAACTCCACAGAACCCACCTGGTAGAATGCAATGCCCCCATCCTAACACAAGATCCCACAAAGAACCACCACCCTGGGTTATGTTGTGTGAAGCACAGGGACACTCTTGGGACTCTTAGCCAAACAACTGCCAGGACAACACTCCCAGCCATCCTGTCAGCACAGCCAGCCCACCCCACAGGGAAGCAGAATCAAAAGGAAGGAAGCATGGGCATGCTGGGAAGGGGGTGGAGGCAATAGCATGATGGGAGTCGTAGTCACTGATATTGGTCACCCCCACAACTGGCCCATCAACACCACCCTGAACCATGCTCACATCACAGGAAGTGGAGAAGGACTCACAAGATGGCTGACACTGGCTACTGCTGTGGGGAGCACAAGGCCCTGCTGGCAACTGTGCACCAACAAACAGCAGGACACCACTGACTGATATCCTGAGAGACAACTTACACTCCCTGCAATGCAAGCACGTTCCATGGTGGGATAACTGGCTGGCTGGCTGGGTGGGAAGGAGGACTTGCAGCACTAACCATAGTCACAAGCACCTCCCCTCACACACACCCCAACACAAACTCCACAGTACCCACCTGGTAGAATGCAATGCCCCCCATCCTAACACAAGATCCCACAAAGAACCACCACCTTGGGTTATGTTGTGTGAAGCACAGGGCCACTCTTGGGACTCTCAGCCAAACAACTGCCAGGACAACACTCCCAGCCATCCTGTCAGCACAGCCAGTCCACCCCACAGGGAAGCAGAATCAAAAGGAAGGAAGCATGGGCATGCTGGGAAGGGGGTGGAGGCAATAGCATGATGGGAGTCGTAGTCACTGATATTGGTCACCCCCACAACTGTCCCATCAACACCACCCTGAACCATGCTCACATCACAGGAAGTGGAGAAGGACTCACAAGATGGCTGACACTGGCTACTGCTGTGGGGAGCACAAGGCCCTGCTGGCAACTGTGCACCAACAAACAGCAGGACACCACTGACTGACATCCTGAGAGACAACTTACACTCCCTGCAATGCAAGCACGTTCCATGGTGGGATATCTGGCTAGCTGGGTGGGAAGGGGGACTTGCAGCACTGACCATAGTCACAAGCACCTCCCCTCACACCCCCCAACACAAACTCCACAGAACCCACCTGGTAGAATGCAATGCCCCCCATCCTAACACAAGATCCCACAAAGAACCACCACCCTGGGTTATGTTGTGTGAAGCACAGGGACACTCTTGGGACCTCTAGCCAAACAACTGCCAGGACAACACTCCCAGCCATCCTGTCAGCACAGCCAGCCCGCCCCACAGGGAAGCAGAGTCAAAAGGAAGGAAGCATGGGCATGCTGGGAAGGGGGGAGGAGGCAATAGCATGATGGGAATCGTAGTCACAGCTCTACATCCCCCACCACATGGCCCAGCAAGCTCACACTCACGCATGCACATCCCACAGAGAGTGGAAAGGCCCATCAAAGATGTCTGACACTGTTGCTGTGTCGTGGGGAGCACAAGGGCATGCTGGGTACTGCACACCAACCAACAGCAGGACACCACTGTCAGCCATCTTGCCATTGCTCTCACACCCACACACACTGAACTCCACACAAATGCAAGTAAGTATGGTAATGCTGGGAAGTGGGGTGGAGGCAATGGCATGATGGGAGTCGTAGTCACATACATAGCTCACCCCCACAACTGTCCCATCAACACCACCCTGAACCATGCTCACATCACAGGGAGTGGAGAAGGACTCACAAGATGGCTGACACTGGCTACTGCTGTGGGGAGCACAAGGCCCTGCTGGCAAATGTGCACCAACAAACAGCAGGACACCACTGATTGACATCCTGAGAGACAACTTACACTCCCTGCAACGCAAGCACGTTCCATGGTGGGATAACTGACTGGCTGGGTGGGTGGGAAGGATGGCCGGCTGTCAACCAAACACAACCAATGCAGACCATGTTCACACCCCAGAAAATACATAGAAATGCCCAAATATTGCAGGACAATGTGCCACACCAATATCAACCCCTGACTGTGACGACTTAGGACAATGCAATGTACAGGCCCGCACCCAGAGGCACAGTCACAACTGTCATGTGTGTCAACCATTGATGCCTGCAGAAACATAACATACATTGTTTGTGTCTCCCAAAAACAGGTGATGATGGGGACACAGCAGCAGACGCTGAGGAGTCCCAGTCCCAGGCTCAAGAGGATGCCGAGCTCACTGGCGTCGTACAGCCTCTGTCCTCCTCGGACGATGAAGAACAACCTGGCACATCCGGTGCAAGTCAACATGCAGCACCAGCAGGACCACCAGCTGCAGCACCAGCAGGACCACCAGCTGCACCCCCTGCACCCACCCCTCCAACTACTGTCACCACGAATACCATCCCCGCCGACATGGACAGAACAAGGAGCAACACCAGCACAGTGACCCTGGACCAACCTGGGGCCATGGACACCACCACCACCACCAACCCCCAAGGTGGACCAGGGTTATCTGTGCGTGCCACTGCACACACTGCACATGTCAGCAGGGGTGGTGGGAGGGGTGGGAGACAGAGGTCGCTGCTTGCAGACGTTGCTGGTGTGCATGATGACCCACAACTGGTACGCATAGCTGATGCGTACCAGTCCAGCACCGGAGAGCTCAGCCAGGTAGTGGGGCTCCTCAGAGACATTAAACAGCAGCAGGCTGCCCATCATGCCCGCTTGGACTCCCACATGTCCCACGTGGAGTCACACATGTCCCGTGTGGACTCACACATGTCCCGCGTGGAGTCCAAGTTGGATGCACTGCATGAGATGACGGCGGTGCACAGGGACATTTTATAATGCCTCCGCCAGATGAACAGCAACCAGTCCACACCTCCCTGTGTGCCAACAACATCTGGTGCCGAACAAACTGCAACTGCCACAGGGAGGAGGAGGACTCTGGCAGAGAGTCCCCTGCACCGCAGCAGCCTGTACTTGAGGGCCCCCCCAAGAAGAGGGGTCGTCCGAGGAGGGAAAAGTGAGAGGCCGATGGCCAAGCGCAACTCCCAGGAAGCCTGAACCTGTTCTGGATGTTCGCCTTTGTGCACAGACTGTTCACCATGTTGACGGCAGCACTACTCCCACACATTGCATGGGGAGTGCAAGTTGGACCAATGTGTCAGACAACTGTGGCCCCGATACTGGGGATCCTGTCTACCAGGACTTTCAATTCACCTAGGAACTTGGGATTGCAAGATTTATGTACAGCACAACCCATCCTATGCACTATTAACACAAATGTATCACAATAAACACACTAATACACCATACTTGCCTCTGTCGTGATTCCAACGTGGGTGCTGTTATGGGGATGATGAACTGCAAAATTACACTGTGTATGCGAACTGCAACAGCAAGGACAACACAGGCATGTGAGTACAGGCAACGTGACACACATGAGGGAGACACACCACCAGGGCTACACAACACATACACACCTAGGCCATCTGACTCATTGCCTACACTGATGTTGCCAGGGAAGACGGTGCAATGCACAGACACCACACCCATTCCCAGTTGTAGTCAAGTAGCCCACAGGTGCAGTAAGCAAATGGCAGTCAAATGTGTGACCACAGACAACGCACATCACAAAGTGTAGCACAGGTTTATTACACAGTTGCAACATGCCGTAACCACTACAGATGCAAGGTAACCCCACCTGGCAGCGGGCACACAGTGAACAACTGTAGACGGAAGGAAGTCCATGGGTGTGGCGCACATCACCTGTAGGGACACAACAGCTACCAGCCTGGATGTGCAATCACGTCGTCGGTGGACACAGTTGACCAAACGAATCTGAAAGTACCCTGTGAAGGACAGAAATGACACACAGTCAAAAGCAATGGAGTACAGGACAGAACAGCAAAACTCATGCACAATACATGTTACAAGATACCCACCCAGAACCAAGTTAGCATGTCAACACTGTTGGGGAGTACAGCCCACCTGTCACCACACATCGCAACACACATCCAGTCAAGTAGCCCATGGACACACTCCAACAGCACCAGAGCACCACCCACACATCATGCCAACTCACATCATTGACATGACACCTCAGGATACTCACATTCAGCTAAAGAAGTTGGTGATGAGCTGTGTGCGGACATCACCATCATCATCATCATCACGTCACTGGCATCGTGGTCCAGGCCAGGATCCTCCACAGGTGGCGGATGTTGGTCATTGTCATCCTGGATGAGAGGCAACTCCTTCCGCACTGCCAGGTTGTGGAGCATGCAGCAGACGATGATAATCTTGCACACTTTCGCAGGGGCATATGGGAGGTACCCTCCGGTCTTGTCCAGGCAGCGGAAGCGGCTCTTCAGGAGACCAAAGGTCCGCTCAATCACTCTCCTGGTCCGACCATGTGCCTCATTGTAGCGCATCTGGGCTGGTGTCACAGGGTTCCTGAGGGGTGTCAGCAACCACGGCATGTTGGGGTATCCCGAGTCACCTACCGACAGACAAGTGCACATTAGCTGACTTGGAAAAGTGGGCGGAATACTACAGATCAGATCACACACAATGGCACAAAGTCAGTACACACCGACAAGCCAGGCACGCTGGTTCTGCATCTGTGCCATCATCCTGGGGATGCGACTACTCCTCATCACAAAGGCATCGTGTGCTGAACCAGGGAAACGGGCACACACGTGTGTGATGGTCATGTCTGCAAGACACACCACCAGTGCATTGACCGAGTGGTAGTGCTTGCGGTTCCTGTAGGCCTGCTCCTGGGCCTGTGGTGGTACCAAAGCCACATGTGTCCCATCAATGGAGCCAATTACATGCGGCATCCTCCCCAGGGCATAAAAGTCACTCTTCACGTCAGTGAGTCGTCGCAGTCTAGGGAAATAGATGTACCGGTTCAGGAAGAGCAACATTGCCGCCAAAACATCGCGGAGCACACGGCTGAACATGGTCTGTGACATCCCACCAGCAGTCGCCACAGTATGTTGGAAGGTACCAGTGGCAAAGAAGTGTAGGGCTGCCATCACCTTCACCTTGGGGGTCAGCGCTGTAGGATACGGCCGGCCAGGCTGCAAATGTGGGGACAACTGCACTGCCAAATCCTCAATCAGCTGCCTGGTGAAGCGGTACCGTCGGATGCTGTCCCGTTCCACCATCGTTGCCAGGTCTGGGAATGGCTGATGGACAGCAGGAGCCCTGCAGTGCAGAGGAGAAGTAAGCAAGATTGTCAGTCACCCCACATATGCGGCATTGAACACACTCAAGATCCCAACATACATCATTATGAGGCACAACTACATGAAGTGTGCAGTACCGGAAGGACATGTATGGTACATACATGGCCAACATCTGTCAACACGGTCCAACAGGTGGCATCAATTAGTCCCAGGTTGGCCCATTGGATATCATGAGGCCGTGTCACAGTTCCCATCTCCTGCTGCCGTGTCACAATAACCCCCACAGTGACATGTGAGGACAGATGTGCCCCAGGCACCACAGCTCAACGACAGGTACATTCCCAGGGACCCTGTAATGCCACATGGACACTGGCATTACATGGAGTATCATGTATACACCATAGCAAAACAACCATGACCCCCACAGGTAGTGGCCCCACTTGCCACGGCAGGACAGACATGGACGTCTGTGACACACACGCACAACATCAGAGTCCATGCACACACAACGTGGATGTGGAGACTGTCTCCCATTGTGCACATGAAATCAGAGACATTGTAAACACTACATGCACAAAGACTGTGGAGGACCATCACTATTGTGCCACTGGGACACCCTGGCTCAAACATACCGTCCCATATGGGACTCACGGGGTATGTGACATGACATACACATACACCACTGTGAAATGTGACCATGGCACATGCACAGATATGAACAGTTGCACATCACAGTGGTCATGTACACGTAACACCCAGGATCCTGTCCCCATGAACACGTGCACAGCCTGGGGGTGGCTGCCCACAGGTGACACCCACAGGACAACACGTACACCAACATACACACAATAGGAAATGCATCCTTACATGCCTTATGATAAAGTTTGGACAGGCTGTCGTGATGTAGGTGTGCCCCTCACTCCCTGGGAGCTATCTGTGGCTGGCATATGTCCATCTGAGACAGGCATGCTGACATATGCCAGTCACATGTACAGTGATGCGTTGTACCGCAATGGACCGATCGGTGCCTCCGGCCGGCCCATTGCATTCAATGTGTGCGTGTACGCGTTGTACCCCTGTGCGCGTTGAACTGCAATGGACCGATCGGTGCCTCCGGCCGGCCCATTGCATTCAATGTGTGCGGGTACGCGTTGTACCCCTGTGCGCGTTGAACTGCAATGGACCGATCGGTGCCTCCGGCCGGCCCATTGCATTCAATGTGTGCGGGTACGCGTTGTACCCCTGTGCGCGTTGAACTGCAATGGACCGATCGGTGCCTCCGGCCGGCCCATTGCATTCAATGTGTGCGGGTACGCGTTGTACCCCTGTGCGCGTTGAACTGCAATGGACCGATCGGTGCCTCCGGCCGGCCCATTGCATTCAATGTGTGCGGGTACGCGTTGTACCCCTGTGCGCGTTGTACCGCAATGGACCGATCGGTGCCTCCGGCCGGCCCATTGCATTCAATGTGTGCGGGTACGCGTTGTACCCCTGTGCGCGTTGAACTGCAATGGACCGATCGGTGCCTCCGGCCGGCCCATTGCATTCAATGTGTGCGGGTACGCGTTGTACCCCTGTGCGCGTTGAACTGCAATGGACCGATCGGTGCCTCCGGCCGGCCCATTGCATTCAATGTGTGCGGGTACGCGTTGTACCCCTGTGCGCGTTGTACCGCAATGGACCGATCGGTGCCTCCGGCCGGCCCATTGCATTCAATGTGTGCAGGTACGCGTTGTACCCCTGTGCGCGTTGAACTGCAATGGACCGATCGAGTGCCTCCGGCAGGCCCATTGCATTCAATGTGTGCGGGTACGCGTTGTACCCCTGTGCGCGTTGTACCGCAATGGACCGATCGGTGCCTCCGGCCGGCCCATTGCATTCAATGTGTGCGGGTACGCGTTGTACCCCTGTGCGCGTTGAACTGCAATGGACCGATCGGTGCCTCCGGCCGGCCCATTGCATTCAATGTGTGCGGGTACGCGTTGTACCCCTGTGCGTGTTGTACCGCAATGGACCGATCGGTGCGCACCCATTGACAATGGGCTTGCCTGGCAACGGACGCGTTTTCGAATTTTGAACGAGTCGGTTGCTGGAAATTCAGTTGGTCACCCACAACAATGTTGCAAAATCATGTATGCCATGAAGTTGAGGATTTGAAGGATGCTGTGGGCGTGTTTTGGTGCTGCTATTCCATGGATTGGCCAGATTCAGAAGATGCAAACGACTTGGACCTATCACTTTGGACACAAGGGACAGTATCTGCCTCTCCAGCACATATATATTGCTGGCTGTTCCCCTGAGAGCTCACTTGCCTGCAGTACATGCTCCAGGATGACATCTGCCACTGCACTGCTGCTGTCTCTGCCCCTCTGGACCCTGCAATGGCACGTACTGTGGAGAGAGCCCCAGCCTTCAGCCTTGAAGAGAACCAGGCCCTGCTGGACAGCCTACTTCCACAGTACAGCAAGCTGTATGGGACACCAGGGGAGCAGTTGAGTGTTCTGTGCACTGCCTTTCTGAATGTGCATTTTGTGTGACTAGCAAGGCTGAGAGTCTGCACGCCACTGGCTAGCAGGCTCACTGAGCAGTTGTCACCCCCAATAGTGTGTAGTGACTTGCACTGGACAGGTATGGTGCAGTGACAGTGCATTTGAACATGGTTTTACTTCCCATGCAATGATACCATGTAGTGATGTCTGGAAAACTGTCCATGGTCAGCTTTGCACTGCCTGTGTACATCATGTGCCCCTGTGATTGAGACATGTATATACAACTGTGTCATGCACGGATATGTTGCATGTGTGGTAATGGCCTTTTCACTTTGTCATCCTGACAGGTTAATGCCCATCGGAAGCAGGAAATCTGGAAGGACATCGTCCGGGCTGTCCGGTCCGTGGGGGTCTACAAGCGCCGGATCCGCAACTGCCAGAAGAGGTGGCAGGACCTTCGGGGCTGGACCCGGAGGATTGCACGGGTCCAGCTGAAGCTGTCGCCTCCTTGCAGGAGGGGCGGAACACGGACCCTGACCCCCACATGCTCCAGATCCTGGCGGTGGTGTTTCCAGACCTGGATGGGCAGCTGAAGGCCAGACAGCAGCAAGGAGGGGGTGAGTCAAAGACTGCACTGTGAACTCTGTATTACATGCTTTGTGCCCTCCTCTGGCCTGGTTCAACTGCCACAGTGCAGCAGTCATGTTGTCCAGGAGCCATGTCCTTCTATTGTGCACTGCCCACTGCTCATCTGATACCCAGGTGTGGCCCTTACATTCAGGGAATTGTGTCACTTGGGACTGTGTCCTTGCAGTTTGCTTCACTAAAGGTGGGGGACAGCATCTGTTTCCCTAACTCTGTTGTGGGCATCATGGGTGGGTCCATTGTTCACACAACGCCTGGGTTTGGACATGTGATCTGCGTGTTGCTTTGATATGCGGTCCACTTGCTGAGCTGAGCCACCACATGTGCCTGGGGTATGTGGCACACGCCCATGCAGCGGGTGGGAACAATGTTTGGGCCCCAGGAGTGTGCAGATTACGTGTGTCACACATACATAGCCAGCTATCCACTGTCCAGGGCACATCCCTCATTCATGTGGAGCAGGACAGTCATGCCTACTCCAGGCCATGCAATGCACTCTGTACTCCCACTCCCGTGTATCAGCTGACACATTGTGCACAGTGATTTGACCCCTCAGGTGTCTGCCTCTGTGTCAGTGTGCTGTGGATTAGTTGCCAGGACTGCTGGGGTGTTTCTTGGTAGGGGCTCAGCATGCCCCTGGAGATGTGACCATAGGAGACGATACTTGTGTGTCACATAGGTGTTTGATCAGCTGCCCGTGCAGACTGGGGTATGCGAATGTGAAGTTCAGGCAGCTGTTCCCCATTCACAGCAAATTGTGAGGGGCTCAGGTTCCGAGGGTAGTGTCACAGGTCTCCCATATGTCCAATAGGTGTGACCTGGACAGATGAGGGTTAAGATGATGTGTTGTGTGGGGGATGTACATGTGCACTTGTGCAGCTCCAGGACTTGCATTCCCCATGACCTACTATTGTGACACAGTGCATAGTGTTGTTGTCTGGCTGCCAAGTCATACATCACTGAGACAGTGATGTATGACTTAGCAGTCATGCCTCTGCCATGGCATGTGTCAACTTATTGGTGGTCCTGCAGGGGAGTGACATGTGCTACATGCACACCATAGTGGCGCTGGCTATCAGGACATGGGTGCATCATGGTGTCTGTCGCTGGTATGCATCACATGCATTTCCAAATTTGACTCTGGGCATCCCTTTCATCCGGAAACCTGTACTGACTCAGTGGCAAGAGCTGTGATGTGTCCACACCGTGTCCTCTGCACTGTCCAACTACTGTGTACTTGGTGCATGTGTCCACACTGGGGTGTTGCAATCCAACAGACACCAGACAGATGGGTGCAAGGCCATGTGGGATGTGAGTGCCATGCTTGGCATCAGACTGACAATTGGCTTCTCCTGTTCAGTTAGGGCACTTTTAGCAATGTACAACTAATGATGCCAGGGCTTGCTCTGTAATGTGCTGTGCTCACAGTGGTGTGTGCGTTTGGTGCAGGTGACTGATGTCTGTCTGTTTCCCCATTGTTTGCAGATACATCCACGGCCACGGAAGGGGACAGCTCCACGGACCAGGAGGAGCCAGAGAGCCAGACTGGGTCAGCAGCCGAGGAGTGGTCGGAGGGACCCAGTGGCACGGAGGGTGAGGGGAGCCACACCGAGGAGTCCTCAGCACCATCCACCTCAGCTGAGGACCAGAGCAACTCGGAGGATGACTCCCTTGTGGAGGCGGGTGTCAGCAGCCACCACACCCCAGCTAGTGTTGCTGTCCCCGCCACCACCAGCACCACCACCGCCCTCCCATCAGCTCCCATTCCCAAGGTCCGTGGAGGCTCCCATGTTCGGGAGCGTGTCTCCTTTGGCCCAGGCACCGCACCCCCTGCCCCTGTGTCCCCTGCTGCCCTGAGTGAGGAGTCTGTGTACCTCATTCGCCAGCTCCATGTAGGGCAGACAGCCATGCTGAGTGTCCTCCATGCGCACACCGCACTGTTGACTCAGCTGGTGTCGTTCATGGAGGGTATCTCATCGGGCATGTCTGACCTACAGAGGGGCAACAGGTCCATGGACTCCTCCCTGACAGCAGCAGTGTCCCTCCTCAGACAGTCCCTCACCCCTCCTGCCTCTGCTCCATCCACACTCCCCAGCACCTTACCCATCCCAAGCACACACACACCGGCACAGGCACACACCAGCACACACATATCCAGCACACAGACACACACGCCACAAACTAAACGCACACGCACGCACATTCAGGGGACTGAAACCAGACTCACAGGGGATGGGGCCCTGGTACACACACACGCATCCACGGGCACTGCACAGTCCTCAGTTGCCTCTCCCTCCAAAGCACCCTCCCTTGCCTCACCTGCAACCCCAAAGACCCAGCGCCTCTTCCTCAGTGACCTCGGCCTCTTCCCCTCCGATCCAGCTGCCCCAGCATCCAGGGGGAAGAGGAAGCCCCCCCACACGGAGCAGAGTGCCCCTTGCCCCCGGACATCCTCCCCCAGGTGCAGACAGACTGAGGCCCCCACCCGCAAGTCCCCCCGGAGTGCTAAGAGCAAGACCCTGCCGCCGCCCTGCAGCTCAAGCACCAGGTCTCCTTCCTCCATCCCTCAGGCCCCCACTCCACAGGTGCCCCCACCACACCCTGCCCCAGGTTCCCCCACCCACAGATATACCATCCCCAAGAGGCTCCGGCCTTCTCCCCCTGCCACTTGCTCTCCCGGCACCACACCCCCGCTGCGCTTGTCTGTGCCACTGATGTGGTGAGGGTGTCCTCCCCCTCTGTCCAGCCCACCTTGCCTGTTCCCCATTCTCCTCCCCTGGTGGTAGGCACTGCAGTGGAGTCCACTACCACCCTGTCTGACTTGGGCACTGCACTGGCGGACCTGTCCACTCCATCTGCAGGGTCCACTGCAGTCGTGCCGGCACCCACAACATCTGAGCCATGCCCCCCAGTTGTGCCAGCACACACCATGTCAGACACCTCCACTGCAGTTGTCAGTGGCTCTTCAGCACCCACCACCCCTTCCCTGCTTCCTCCTGGTGAGCCCTGATCCTGTCCCTGCGGTGCCTGGCCTACCCCCCGGTTGCCCCTCCTAGTGGATTGTCCCTGGTTTTGTGCAGGCATGTGTAGGGTGGCATCTGCCACTGTCACCCACTTGTGACTTTGTTGATGGACTGGCCATTGGCCTTTGTTTATGTTCTACCGGACTTCTACTTTTAATGCCACATATGCTGAATAAAGCAACTTTCTGTTCTCTAGTGCTTTTGCTTCTGATGTACATGATGTTGATGATGCTAACCATGCCCTTGCTGCAGTGATGGTGATATTTGGTCTCATGATAATGAAGTGTTACTGTGCAGGAACCCATGTGGTCCAGGGGGAATGTGTCCTATCCTGTGGTGTATCCATGTCATCCATAGCAGCATCTGAGGGTGTCATGTGTTCAGTATTTGGCAATGGGATTTCCTACTTAGATTGGCAATTTCACATCTGTGGCTTCCACCCCTGCACATCTGTTGTGCCTGCCATTGTTCTATTCGTCTACTTCCCTGACCGTGTGGCCATCTCCAGTGAACATGCAGGTTTGGGCATCAATGGGGAAGGACTCATCTGTGTTGTCAGTGCAACATTGCTATACAAGTGTGTTGGATCTGTGCTGATGATTCCGTTGGCACTTCCATGACCAGGCTGATGGGACGGGAGCCCTCATTTGGTGCTAATTGTTGATTGTGTGTCCCATTGCTGCCATGGTATGGTATCTGTTCGCCTCACATCTGCAGTCTCCACAGGGTATCTGCATGTGTGTGCCCATTGGTGCAAATATGTGGGTCTGCATTCGGATGGTCACTTCTGTCATTGTGTCATTGATGATTGTTGACGGTGTCAGCCCCCATGGGTGTTGTTTGTCTGCACATGGCCAAAGTTATGTCTTATTTGCACTGCAGGATTTGGCTCCCCCAATTTATGTTGCAATGGGACACATACACTACTTTGCCACTGATGTGTTTGTTGTTCTGTGACCAGGAATCATCCATGCAGTTTGGCAGTTGCACCTCTTACTTTGTCAACACTTACCTTTTGGTCACTGTGATGATGGGGGTTTGGACCCCATTGCCACAATGTTCAAAATGTGCTGCAGCTATGGACCCCACACTTGCCTTTTGGTCACTGTGATGATGGGGGTTTGGACCCCATTGCCACAATGTTCGAAATGTGCTGCAGCTATGGACCCCACACTTACCTTTTGGTCACTGTGATGATGGGTGTTTGGACCCCATTGCCACAATGTTCAAAATGTGCTGCAGCTATGGACCCCACACTTACCTTTTGGTCACTGTGATGATGGGGGTTTGGACCTCATTGCCACAATGTTCAAAATGTGCTGCAGCTATGGACCCCACACTTGCCTTTTGGTCACTGTGATGATGGGGGTTTGGACCCCATTGCCACAATGTTCAAAATGTGCTGCAGCTATGGACCCCACACTTACCTTTTGGTCACTGTGATGATGGGTGTTTGGACCCCATTGCCACAATGTTCAAAATGTGCTGCAGCTATGGACCCCACACTTACCTTTTGGTCACTGTGATGATGGGGGTTTGGACCCCATTGCCACAATGTTCAAAATGTGCTGCAGCTATGGACCCCACACTTACCTTTTGGTCACTGTGATGATGGGTGTTTGGACCCCATTGCCACAATGTTCAAAATGTGCTGCAGCTATGGACCCCACACTTACCTTTTGGTCACTGTGATGATGGGGGTTTGGACCCCATTGCCACAATGTTCAAAATGTGCTGCAGCTATGGACCCCACACTTGCCTTTTGGTCACTGTGATGATGGGGGTTAGGACCCCATTGCCACAATGGTCATGGCCTGCTTGCGTTGTGTGTGCCACACACATATTTGTGTGGCACATGTGCTAGGGGGTCACATTGTATGTTCGAAGTCATGTTCGGTGTTGTAGGCATTTGACACAGTCTACACACGCTTGTCATGGTGTTGGGGGGATGTCTTCTTCTTGCATTCCCTAGGTTGTGGTGTGCTGGTTGTGTCATGCATTGTCCATCCTATGGGTGGGGGTGGTAGTGGTGGTAGGCATCCTGCCCCCCCTGGGTGAGGGTGGTAGTAGTGGTAGGCATCCTGCCCCCCTGGGTGAGGGTGGTAGGCATCCTGCCCCCCTGGGTGAGGGTGGTACTAGTGGTAGGCATCCAGCCCACCCTGGGTGAGGGTGGTAGTAGTGGTAGGCATCCTGCCCCCCTGGGTGAGGGTGGTACTAGTGGTAGGCATCCAGCCCACCCTGGGTGAGGGTGGTAGTAGTGGTAGGCATCCTGCCCCCCTGGGTGAGGGTGGTAGTAGTGGTAGGCATCCTGCCCCCCTGGGTGAGGGTGGTACTAGTGGTAGGCATCCAGCCCACCCTGGGTGAGGGTGGTAGTAGTGGTAGGCATCCAGCCCCCCCTGGCTAAGGGTGGTGGTAGTGGTAGGCATTCTGCCCCCCCTGGGTGAGGGTGGTAGTAGTGGTAGGCATCCAGCCCCCCCTGGCTAAGGGTGGTGGTAGTGGTAGGCATTCTGCCCCCCCTGGGTGAGGGTGGTAGTAGTGGTAGGCATCCTGCCCCCCCTGGCTAAGGGTGGTAGTAGTGGTAGGCATCCTGCCCCCCCTGGGTGAGGGTGGTAGTAGTGGTAGGCATCCTGCCCCCTGGCTAAGGGTGGTAGTAGTGGTAGGCATCCTGCCCCCCTGGGTGAGGGTGGTAGTAGTGGTAGGCATCCTGCCCCCCTGGGTGAGGGTGGTACTAGTGGTAGGCATCCAGCCCATCCTGGGTGAGGGTGGTAGTAGTGGTAGGCATCCTGCCCCCCTGGCTAAGGGTGGTAGTAGTGGTAGGCATCCTGCCCCCTGGGTGAGGGTGGTAGTAGTGGTAGGTATCCTGCCCCCCTGGGTGAGGGTGGTAGTAGTGGTAGGCATCCTGCCCCCCTGGGTGAGGGTGGTACTAGTGGTAGGCATCCAGCCCACCCTGGGTGAGGGTGGTAGTAGTGGTAGGCATCCTGCCCCCCCTGGGTGAGGGTGGTAGTAGTGGTAGGCATCCCGCCCCCCCTGGGTGAGGGTGGTTCTAGTGGTAGGCATCCAGCCCACCCTGGGTGAGGGTGGTAGTAGTGGTAGGCATCCTGCCCCCCTGGGTGAGGGTGGTAGTAGTGGTAGGCATCCTGCCCCCTGGGTGAGGGTGGTACTAGTGGTAGGCATCCACCCCACCGTGGGTGAGGGTGGTAGTAGTGGTAGGCATCCAGCCCCCTTGGCTAAGGGTGGTGGTAGTGGTAGGCATTCTGCCCCCCTGGGTGAGGGTGGTAGTAGTGGTAGGCATCCAGCCCCCTGGCTAAGGGTGGTGGTAGTGGTAGGCATTCTGCCCCCCTGGGTGAGGGTGGTAGTAGTGGTAGGCATCCTGCCCCCCTGGCTAAGGGTGGTAGTAGTGGTAGGCATCCTGCCCCCCTGGGTGAGGGTGGTAGTAGTGGTAGGCATCCTGCCCCCCTGGCTAAGGGTGGTAGTAGTGGTAGGCATCCTGCCCCCCTGGGTGAGGGTGGTAGTAGTGGTAGGCATCCTGCCCCCCTGGGTGAGGGTGGTACTAGTGGTAGGCATCCAGCCCACCCTGGGTGAGGGTGGTAGTAGTGGAGGCATCCTGCCCCCCTGGCTAAGGGTGGTAGTAGTGGTAGGCATCCTGCCCCCACTGGGTGAGGGTGGTAGTAGTGGTAGGCATCCTGCCCCCCTGGCTAAGGGTGGTAGTAGTGGTAGGCATCCTGCCCCCCCTGGGTGAGGGTGGTAGTAGTGGTAGGCATCCTGCCCCCCCTGGGTGAGGGTGGTACTGGTGGTAGGCATCCAGCCCACCCTGGGTGAGGGTGGTAGTAGTGGTAGGCATCCCGCCCCCCCCTGGGTGAGGGTGGTAGTAGTGGTAGGCATACTGCCCCCCCCTGGGTGAGGGTGGTAGTAGTGGTAGGCATCCTGCCCCCTCTGGGTGAGGGTAGTACTAGTGGTAGGCATCCAGCCCACCCTGGGTGAGGGTCGTAGTAGTGGTAGGCATCCAGCCCACCCTGGGTGAGGGTGGTAGTAGTGGTAGGCATCCTGCCCCCCTGGGTGAGGGTGGTAGTAGTGGTAGGCATCCTGCCCCCCTGGGTGAGGGTGGTAGTAGTGGTAGGCATCCTGCCCCCCTGGGTGAGGGTGGTACTAGTGGTAGGCATCCAGCCCACCCTGGGTGAGGGTGGTAGTAGTGGTAGGCATCCAGCCCCCCCTGGGTGAGGGTGGTACTAGTGGTAGGCATCCAGCCCACCCTGGGTGAGGGTGGTAGTAGTGGTAGGCATCCAGCCCCCCTGGCTAAGGGTGGTGGTAGTGGTAGGCATTCTGCCCCCCTGGGTGAGGGTGGTAGTAGTGGTAGGCATCCAGCCCCCTGGCTAAGGGTGGTGGTAGTGGTAGGCATTCTGCCCCCCTGGGTGAGGGTGGTAGTAGTGGTAGGCATCCTGCCCCCCTGGGTGAGGGTGGTAGTAGTGGTAGGCATCCTGCCCCCCCCAGTGAGGGTGGTAGTAGTGGTAGGCATCCTGCCCCCCTGGGTGAGGGTGGTAGTAGTGGTAGGCATCCTGCCCCCCTGGCTAAGGGTGGTAGTAGTGGTAGGCATCCTGCCCCCCTGGGTGAGGGTGGTAGTAGTGGTAGGCATCCTGCCCCCCTGGGTGAGGGTGGTAGTAGTGGTAGGCATCCTGCCCCCCTGGGTGAGGGTGGTACTAGTGGTAGGCATCCAGCCCACCCTGGGTGAGTGTGGTAGTAGTGGTAGGCATCCAGCCCCCCCTGGCTAAGGGTGGTGGTAGTGGTAGGCATTCTGCCCACCCTGGGTGAGGGTGGTAGTAGTGGTAGGCATCATGCCCCCCCTGGGTGAGGGTGGTAGTAGTGGTAGGCATCCTGCCCCCCCTGGGTGAGGGTGGTAGTAGTGGTAGGCATCCTGCCCCCCCTGGCTAAGGGTGGTAGTAGTGGTAGGCATCCTGCCCCCCCTGGGTGAGGGTGGTAGTAGTGGTAGGCATCCAGCCCACCCTGGATGAGGGTGGTAGTAGTGGTAGGCATCCAGCACCCCCTGGGTAAGGGTGGTAGTGGTGGTAGGCATCCAGCCCACCCTGGGTGAGGGTGGTAGTAGTGGTAGGCATCCAGCACCCCCTGGGTAAGGGTGGTAGTGGTGGTAGGCTTCCTGCCCCCCCCCCTGGGTAGGGGTGGTGGTGCGCATTCAGGCCCCTGTGTGCATATGTGGCATTGGTGATGCGCATCCCGCCCCTATGGTGCTGCTGTTGCTGGTGTAAGTATATTCTGCATTCCTGTGTGTGTGTGTGATGTGTCGTGTACGTGTTGTATGTGTTTTGTGGTTGGTGTCTGGCTTACCTTCTGCGCCGTACGCGTCCGTGCCTGTTCCGGTAGTATATGTAGAATATTGGTATGATCGGGACGAAGGGATTCATGGTTGGTTCGTGTCGTTTGTCCTTCTCGTTGCTTCACGTCGTCCTCGTTGCTTCGCCTCGTCCTCGTCGCTTCGCCTCGTCCTCGTCGCTTCGCGTCGTCCTCGTCGCTGCCGTGTTCGTCTCGGAGCCGTGGATCGTGTTGTGGCGCGAATCGGAGCTTATGTGCGCCTCTCCCGGATGCTTTGACGTGCCGTGCGTAGCGACGGGTTCGGCGCGTACGGAAACGCATCGTACTTGTCCGGCCGGACGGGGCTGCATTTTTCCTTCCGTGCGACTCGATTCGGCGTTTCCGGATTCGCCTCGGTCGGAGAACAGGACCTGGTTTGGGTGAGTACGGCTCGGCCGGATTCTTTGCTGTTGTGCGCATCGTACTTACTCGTTCGGTGTGCTGTACGGATCGGTCGGGAAACAGGCTTTCGCATGGCTTTTTTCCCGACCGAATGGTATTGGGTGCGCCTCCGACCGAGATCGGAATCGGCCCCAAAGTGTTCTGCAGGGGTCTGCTTTAAGTCCCACTCTGTTTAATATTTACATCTGTCCATTGGCTACTCTATTCCTGTCTCTTGGTGTCACCTGTATGAATTTTGCTGATGAAACTCAGTTGATAATTGCCTTGGACAGGACAGAGTAGGCCTCACTTCAATCTTTCCATCATTGCATGACCACTGTACATTCCTGGCTGCAACTCAATGCCTTCAAGTTCACTACAAATAAGACAGTGGTCCTCTGGGTCTCACACACATTGCTGGCTAAACCTTTTCCATTTAAATGTTTGCCTAATACTTGATCTAATTCCCCTAATTCAGCAAAGTCCATCAAAAATCTAGACATTCAATTGGAGAAAAACCTGTTGCTTGAAGAGACAGGCTAACTTTCTAACATCCTTTGGCTTTGTCTTGTTGTGAGTGTTAAGAAAAGTCTGACCCATTCCTCCCCCTTCGGGACTCAAGATAGTGGTCCAGGTGACTATTCTTAGTCACTTCGATAACTCCACTTCTCTTTGCCTGGCTGACCCACAGGGTGTGATGAATAAGCATCAAGGCATCAAAAATACTGCTGCTAACTAGTCTTGGGCTGCCTAAATACGCCTCATCTTCTTCTGCCTTACATACACTACATTGGCTCCCTGTTGCAAAAAGGATGCCCTTTCAATCTCTCTGCCTTGTCCATAAAGTTATATTCTACTCTGGACCACTTCATTTGAAGAATAAAGCTAAAGTAAATTTTCCAAGTCTGTCACCTTCCTCACAGGATGCCTTTCTCCTATCAGTTCCCAAATTTCTCTAAGTTCAGTTAGGTGGTAGGGCCTTTTTAGTGGTGGCATCTAAACTATGAAATATACGTCCCATCACTCTGCAAAAAATACCACTGTACCTTCACTTTGACAGCGCCTTAAAAACTTGGCTACATAGCCAATAACTGTACTGCCATTTTATGGACTACCTATTTCTATTTTCTTTCTGAGCCTTGATTGGTTTTTGGCCTGGGTGGTATGATCTGCTGCCTCTTAGCACCAGGAAAACCTTTACTTATTTACAAGCTTATAAACTCCTAACATAACATTACTGATATGGACACAATGGCATACAACCTTACAGCCATCCTTATAAAATACAGCCCGAGTTTAAAAACCTTTAAGTGGGACATCTCTACCTTCTACCTTGTAGCGCTGTTGGAGCAACCGATGTGGTTGTGGTAATTGGTGAAGCACGGGATGGTCACATATGAGTGGATGCTCATGGGCAAGGAGATGACTATCCCTCGAGGAATGGCGGCCAGATCCAGACCATAAGGCGGTGGAGCAAACCAGGGATGAGAGCTCAGAGTGGTTCTGGAAGGGGTAAGGGGAATTATTAACAATAAGGGATCATAAACCTATGGAATTATGGCAACATGCAGAGTAATTTACACAGACCCTGAAGCGCTGTTGGAGCAACCAATGTGGTTGAGGTAATTGGTGAATTGCGATATTGTCACATGTGAGCGGATGCTCACTGGCAAGGACCCGTAACTGGTGGAGAAGGTTTTACGAGGTTAAGTAAGGTGAATTGCATTGCATTAAATAGGCTGTAGCAGCGGACATGAGTGCTCTTACCATGGTTGTTGACCGGAATGCGGCGGGTCAGCATGGAGCCTAGTGAGCGTGATACATGTACTGCCGGCTCAACTGTGACCCCAAGAGGTGTAGACGCCAGAAGGGTTTCAAATATGTAACGTGATGACGTGGTCAAAAGGCATGACTGGATAGAAGTAAAGCCGACGGATAAGTGGTGCGGCCATATTAGAGTGAGGAATTAAAGTCGAAATTGGTGTTTGTTGTCGGATGCGGGAAGCAGTTAATGAGGAATAGTAGTAGAGGCAAGGAAAGGTTGTGGCTGATGATATAAAATTATAACATTGTAAATAAGGAATTGTTATAGTTGCAAATCACAATGGACCCAGTGGGCATGAGACATCGCTAGAGTCACAGAATAAAATTGCTTACAACGGTTATTCATTGATAAGGTTGTTGATAAGTATTAATTAAAAGTAACCTGCTAAATTGATGCATGTGCATAGGTTACAGTTGTGAGCAGAGCCAATTTGTAACAGTACATTTAAGACAGTGTAATACGGAAAACCAGCAGTGAAGTAGAAGGGTGTGAGTCACCGTTAAAGTCATGCCATGAGAATCCATTCAGTGGTGATTGAGCTTGTATTGTTACAGACTAAATAGTCATTAGGTATTTACTGTAATACACAGTACAGTTGTGCGTGTACAGATGGCACTGGTGAAATCATCCTATATGTGGGAAACATGTTTAAAGTACATTTAGACATTGTCTATATCATAAAGGCCCAGTTCTCCAAATGATTTTGCCCCGTATACTGACTTCTGGTGCAAAGAATCCATTTGAGTTCCTCCTTGTTGAGGATTTGGTTGATGTCTGCACCTTCGGGGGGTGGTTTGATGACGTTGATGACCTGCCACCGGATGTCATCCTCTGAGTGTCCTTTCTCTGAAAATGGTCAACCAGTGGGGCATTTGTTACCTTACAACGAATGTCGCTTCGATGTTGGCAGATTCGGATCTGGATCTTTTGTGTCATTTGTCCAAAGTAAATCAGGTTGCAGAGGCAAACAAGGGCATAGTGACATTTGAAGTGTTACAATTGGAGAACTGTTCCAGAGGAATTTTAATGTCACCAAAAACAAATTCCTTGCTTTCAATGGTGAATTGACATGCTACACAATTACCACATTTAGAGTGCCCGGCAAGTGGGAAGAGGCCCAGAGCTCATGTAGTGTCTGTATTGATCTCTTTGGCGGAAGGCTGGCTCTAACCAAGTGGTCTTTAATGTTCCTATTTTTTTGGAATGTAAAAAGAGGGCGCTCAAGATTGAAGCCTCCAGCATTTAATATTGGCCAATGTTATAAAATGCATGTCTATCCAAAAATGAGAGGGACCCCTTACACACCAAAGGAGTAGGGTGCTATACAACTGTATCAACAGAGAAATGCTCCTTTGGACTTAATATCAGTGCTCATAATCCCAAGGACTGATTATGTCAACCACCACCAGTCCTCACTCATTCATACCTTTCTCATTCATAAAGCTAGGAGATATAACCATATGCCCAAGGCTAACACTATAAACAACAATTTTATAGTAAAATATATATTAAGTTATTAATAAAAGTACATTAGTCTTATGGTATGTCAACCAACAGTTGTACCGTTGTATCAAACAACATTAAAATTAGATAAAACTACAGTGCATATATTTCCATCGCTACCCATTAGAAACATAATCCGTGAAGAGACTGGGGCCATTGAGTACTCCACATTAAGATAGTACCAAGTGACAGCCGGCAACATTTAGTAAATATGGATGTGTATAGTTTCAATGACATATCTTCTTGTCTGTTGTATGTACTCTCGTCTTTTTAATCTGTGACTGTTTTTTATGAAAATGTATTTCTCTTGGATATGTTGATTATATGCACTGTAGTTTTATCTAATTTTAATGTTGTTTGATACAACGGTACAACTGTTGGTTGACATACCATAAGACTAATGTACTTTTATTAATATATTGATATATATTTTACTATAAAATTATTGTTTGTAGTGTTAGCCTTGGGCTAGCTTTATGAATGAGGAAGGTATGAATGAGTGAGGACTGGTGGTGGTTGACATAATCAGTCCTTGGGATTATGAGCACTGATATTAAGTCCAAAGGAGCATTTCTCTGTTGATACAATAAAATGCATGTCCTCAATTTATTAGATACCGGTGAGAAGGTTGTCACGCATACTAATCATTTAGTAGTGTTCTTTGTTGTCCTCGGTGTGAGAAGAGTGTCGCGTGGGCAATGCCAGGCTCTCTTGATCGATTTGCGAACGAGTTTATGTCGATAACCTCTGTTCAGCAGTCTGTCAGATAAGATGTTGGCTTCACGGAAGTAGTCCTCTTTAAGCGAACAATTCCTCCTGATGCGGAGAAATTGTGAGAATGGTAATGAAACCCTCAAGGCACGAGGATGGTGACTGACATATGTTTTTGACACTGCCCCAGATTTACGAGAAATCGTAAATCTGAGGCAGCGCCAAAAACTTACTCATCCCCAAGGGAGGTGTAAGGAAGGCACAACGAGGAGAAATATCTTTATTTCCCCTTGTTTCCCCATTCTGCAGCACACATAGAAAAAGGAAAAAGCCTTTTTTGATTGTTTTGTGCAGGGAGGCCTGCGGCGCTGCCCTACGGTTAAACCTCATAAACGAGGCCCTCAATCTTTTCCAAGACGTACACATTATTAACAGGCTAGTGTTACATCAGTGTAAGACAACTTGTGTCCATTGCACTGGTCTGGCCTCAGTACTGATAAGTATTTATAGCCTCTGCATAATCCTATGGTATCCCTCTCCCCTTTAGTGGTGTTGTTACTTATCTTTTATACCGACTGTTTCTTTCCTACTATATCTTTAGATCATCATTTACATCTCAGAGTATCGCCTCTCACTTCAACTAATTTGTCTGGGGGTTGTGCATTCTCACTCCAAGCCTGCAAATTTAGGAATCCCTTCTCCCCAGTACATAAACAATTCAAGGTAATCCATCGATGAATCATGGTCAGTTGGAGTGCTATACACTCAATTCTTTCACTGGTGGTCTGTGGAGTGGATTGGTGTTGCTGTAGTTTGAAGGGCTGTGCTTTTGTGGCCTTCCGGAAAGCCGGGTGGTTTTGTAATAACCCCTGCACTGTGCCCACTCCAGCATGTCATGCAACTTTCTTACTTATGTACATCTAATAAACAGCCAACATGTGTTGTAGATTTGTGGTCGATGTTGGCCGCAGTTTTATTACCATTATATGCATAATTCAACAATTCTCTACTTATCTTACAATACCCTGGTCATATTTTTATGACCCTGGTCATAAATCACCCTTGCGAAACTGTTGTACATTGCTTGTCATAAATCATTTGCTTGTCATAAATCCTTTGCACATCATAGCTTCATAAACCACTCTTACAGTTCGTTGTTCCGCTCTCTTGAAGGCATATCTCCTATCTTGATGCTTTTGGGATCATAAAATTGTTCTGTTGGTTGCCACGCCCCTTGCGTGTGAGGGGGTAACCTCACCCCGGAGTTAGGCCCCAACTCACTACCTTGTTAGTCTCTTTTGTGCCCTGCTGTCTGGCGGGGTATGGGCTGCGAGCGCCATCTCCGTTTGCTACCCCCTTGTGTCAGACCTACACACCCTTCCGTAAGGCATCCCAAAGTGAGTGGCCCTCCTCCTACACACCGCCCTGCCAGTGTGCCACCATAACCAACCAATGTACCCCCTCCTATTTGCCGCCTTGCCTGCTGTCCAGCACTGCGACACCGCTGTTCCTTAGGTGTGGGTCTCGAAATCCCCAGCTGCGCCTCTCCCCCAGCTCCGTGATGGTGCTCATGAGCTGTATTGTGGGGAGCGGCGCCTTATAACCCCTCCATGACCTTCTCCGTGCAAGGCGGCTTCCCCCCCCCATTGGGGGGTTCGAAAATCAGCTGGTCCCCCCATTGGCCCAGTGAAGCGGTGCCTCTCTGGCACGGTTTTTGGCGTGAAGGGGTAGCCCCCTCTTACTCCTGGGTGCTTCGTAGTGGCCCAAACCGGACCCTTGGCGGCTGTTATGGCACCGGCCCTCAAGACCCCCTTTGGGGGTGGCCTCTGCAAATAATACTGTATTAAGCATGCTCTAGTCCTTCTCACATACGGTATAAACATAGACACAAACACCAGCAGCAACAATTATACTAATGGCTCAAGCAGGCCTCGGTAACTTAAAGGCTGTATAAATTATATAAATAAATGAACAATTAAATTTGGTGTCAGAAAACAAACAGCAGTAGCCGCCACACTTTTGTCCCAGGTTTAAAATATTTCTACCTTATCTGCCACCCCTTTTCCCCACATTCTGCTTTTCATACATTTCCTTCTATCTATACAACTAAAATATTCGTACTTTTGATTAATTTCTTATTACGATTGTCTCTACCTGCTTCTTATCTTACCGTATCTGTTTGCGTTCTTTCCATATTTGACCACCTCGCTGTCTTTCTCTACTTCTGTCTCTTATTTTCTCTTCTTCTGCCTCTCTCCCTGCTTCGCCCCCTCTCTCATTTCGTTTCTCCATGCATTTTTCTATTTGTTAGTTTTCTCCCTTCTCCATTCTCTACTTCTTTCAATCTATTCACGCACACCTACTGCTTTGGCGCGCCTGTGACAAAATGCATTAACCATGCTTTTCCTTCCTACTCTGCTTTTCACGAACCCAAACTCAGCGTGAACTTGGTTCCCGTTGCTAAATCAATCAATTATGCTGTTTGCAATAAGCGATTCTAAATATATTTTTTACTAACCAGCCATCTGTTCCTCGTATATGCTAAAGCTAAAGGGTGAAGAACTGCCTTTCACGCTTTCCTTATTTACAAAAAAAATGCATTTCAAATTGCTGAAACACAGGTTTACTTGACTTTTTACGTCAGGTGGTGTATTTTCTCTGACCCAATGGCGGGGAGGTTTCAATGTGCTGTGCTTCATGTTTCACAGCATCACCATTAGGTGTTGGTTAACTTGTCTCAATGAAGATGCCTTCACTCGTAATGATTGGATGGTGACAGGAGTGATATGGTGAAAAAAAGAGAGCCAGTGAAGATTGTAGACGAACCATGTGCAAATTAGTTCACAAACATTTTAGATTGATATGAGCTATAGATATCTCCATTACTTCTTCAAACCCTTCTATTACCATCTTACCAAAACCCAATTCATAAAGAAAGTAGGAAAAGTGCAGACAGAGATTTCCTACTTTCTAGAATTCATAAATATTTGCAGCTGCACCCCTTGACAGCTGCACGAGGAACAGGTTTCAAGAAGTACGACTGCGGAAGCCATGTTCCATTCCCAGCAGTATTCTATTCCAGCTGGTTGGAGGTCTCCATAGCCCAGAGCAGGATCCCCTGTGAAAAAGCACATTTTGTTCATTTTTTCCCTGGGGATAAAATTTATCTCATTGGAGAACTGTTTCCCCTACATTCCCATCAAATCTGGGGGCGATCCATTCCTCTTCCCACCTTTGAAAGAGGCTTACACCAGCACTTGGATGAAGAAGATATTGGCCCCTTTACAGAGTGTAATGGGGAATGAGTTGAGTTTGTGGATGCTGAAACATATCCATGTTTGCTGATGTTAACAGATTTCAAGGCTAACCGCATCCTAACTTTCTCACGTCCTGTGGGATTTTACAGGAGTAGAGGAATCAGCCTTCATGAGAGAGAACTCCACACACAATTTCTACTTCACATGAATGCATTCAATTCTCAGGCATATCCTAGATTGCATAACTATTATTGACCTCTTTAGAAGGCTTTTACAAAAGGTACAGGCAGTGCTTAATTTGAGCCGGTGGGAGCCACAAGCACTCATTTTTGGCGACCTTTACAGAGAGCAAGTGAGGGAAAAACCCACAAACGGAAGGAAGGAGGAAGAGAAAGATGGAAAAGCTTTCACCAAGAGAGAACACAGGAACCTGCAAGAGTGAGATAAGGTGCAGGCAGTGTCTGGGTGGATTAAAGAGGCCTGAGGTGCATTCGAGACAATGCAGCCTTCGTATTTGGTGCACTGATATTTAATAGTGCTGGCCGAGCTACTGAGTACAGCTTTGGACACCAGTCTTCATCATTTTAGAAATTAACCACTGGTTGTACATTTCTCCTCCACAAGCTGGGAGTATAAAATTAGATAAAGGCTTAAGTCTTGCTAACTTACACATTCTTAAAAATGACCACACTCCTGATAGTTTAAAAAAAAAACCTTATAAAGCTTGTTTCCCTGCCATCAATGAATGCACCATTATCTGTGTGTGCACAATCTCCTTTTCATAGGTTTTTTTCTGGATAGTTGGGGCTGATTACAGGGTCTGGCCTGCAGCCAGGACCAGGTCACATCGTGTGTTCAACCACCAGGTGAGCAACATGCACTGCACATGGCAAAATGCTATGCACAGCCATGGCAAAATGCTATGTACAGCAGTGGTTGGATACAAGGCAGGAGCAGTGGAATGGCCCTGCGGCATCCAAACACTCCTATGCACGCTTTTGGCCATGTGAAATGTGGTGACTGAAGGGCCTGGCCTATAACTTGTGGCCCGACCCTGCACCAATCTGCCTGAGTGAAAAAAAACCTTGATAGGCACAGTTTTTAGTAGGGCACAGCAGAAGTTTGACATCGCATTCAGCTTGTGGCAATTCCCTGTACCCAACTGACTGTGCCGCTAATCCTAGTGGTGAATGGCCAAAGGCAAAGCATAGCAAGGATTGAGCAAAGGGTCTGTAAGTCTGCGCCTGCACCCAGCCTCACAGATGACCAACTCTGCCGAACACTGTGGTTTATTTTCTTCATTGTTTTGTTATTGCAGCAACATGCTGCCTTGTTGACTTTTTCAGCACCATTTCTTACAAGGTTTGAAAATACACTTTGGTCTTAGCTCTTCTGAATTCAGGACCTGGTCACCCAAACACCCTGGTAACCAACTTGACTGAACAATCCCTTCAACTGCAGGCAAAGCCATGATTCCAGAGTGTAGGATGCAAGGCCTGATGACAGCCCAGTCTCTTCATCCTGTGCCCTCCAAAAACAGTGAAAGGCAGTTTCAGAGACTAGGAAGTAGGTTGTGTTCCTAAATTGCTACCAATCATGGTTATCCACAAATCCCCCCAATTCAATACTCATGACCTTACATGTGGCATTATAGGTGGCATCAGAAATAAGTTAATCAATCAGCAGTGGCCGGTGCAGGTAAGCATGGTGGGGTGGTAGGGGGGGAGTTGACAGACAATGCAATAGGGAAAAATAAATAAATCCTATTCCGTCGTCTGTCGACATCACCCCCGCCCTGCCCCACCTCCCTACTGCGCTTACCTGCACCAACCTCTGCTGTAATCAATGACATTGCTGGTGATATCACATATCATCTCACTGATGACATCATCAATGTTATCACTGTACATGTGCAATCATTTGTTTATTTGTGTTTGTGTTGTTATTACATGATGTTGTGTTGTTATCAACTGTTATTTATGATGAAATGTCATCTTTTTTAAGTTTAAAAAAATAGTTTTATTCAAGAAAAAGAAAGAAAAAACCCAGTAAAATACAATTACATAGTATGAGATTAGAACATATAATCATGCATGAAGTCATGCTTACAATACCGATAAGGAGAGGGAGGAAGGGTAAAGGAATGCATAAGGATATAAACAAGGTCTGGTAACATATCTAGATTTTCAACAATATATTTATATTAAACATGCACAAATATTCATGAATACAGAATATGGAATGTCAAGGAGGCTTTAAAACTTCTTGTTCTGAGGTATTGTGTGCACAGGAAAGTCTAGCTTGGAGATCAATAAACTTTGTGATTGGGGACCATAACTGCAAGCGTTTTGTGACAAGGGAAACAGGATATACATAAGCTGTATCTAATCTGTGATTATGGCAAACTGCATACCACCAAGCTTGAAACGATAGTTTAGAAGAGTCTTTCCAGTGTTTAGTAATTTGTTGAAAAGCTAGCCCTAAAAGCAAATCTAAAATTTGTGCATTTAATGAACGATTAGTCCAGTCATCCGACAAAGAGCCTAGAAAAATATTGGTAATGGAGAAGGGTATTGTAGAGGCAAATATAAGGGTAATTTGATCCCAAACACGTTTCCAGAACTCATGAGCATAACAGCAAGTAAAAAGTAAGTGTTTTAAATCAGCATGTATTAGGGAACAGGACCAGCAAGTATCAGATATGTCAGCGTTCATCCTATGTAGAGTTGTGGGAGAGAGAAGTAATCTATTATATATAAAGAAAAGTGTCTGTGTAGTGTTCGCTGCTCTAGAAGTTTTTCTAATTTTGATCCAGATTTTATTCCATAAGTAGATGGACCAGTCTGTATCTAAATCTTTTTCCGTAGCCAGCTGTACCTTAGTTTTATCCCTAGTAACATTTGATTTTTGTAAGTAAGCGTATATGGTGGAATCTTTGGGGCATGTGCTGAGAAAAGTACGAGTTTGATTGCTAATATTGGGAGAAGAAATAGGAGTAGGGCTAGCTTGATCAAAAGCAAGACTCAAAGCATTTTGCAATAAATGGTACTTATTCCGAAAGGAGAAAGGGAAATTAAATAAAGAACGAAATGAGAAAAAGGTATAACCTTGTTATTGTGAAATAGCTGGTTTACCCATATTAAGCCTTTTTGTCTCCATGCTTTCCAATAGATGGGCTTACCCTTGATCATTATGAGTTTGTTGTCCCATATAGTGGATTTCAGGAATGCTTCGATGTCCTTGGACTGATCTAATAAGATTGTATCTAATAATTTACTTGTGTTTAACAATGGGAGTGGATAACTGTTGGGGTTTCTGAGTAAGTGACAAGTATTCTTGAAAGGAGAAAAGAGTAAGGTACGATTGTTCAAGCATGGCCCAGAGTAGAGACTCTGGTAAGGGTCCCAGTAACCACCTAGAGGACTAATGCAGTAGAAATGCTTTGTGATAATTAGGGAAGTCAGGAAAAGTGACTCCTCCTTCTAGTTTTGGATGTGTGAGTTTTGATAATTGCATGTGAGCTTTTTTATTATTCCAGAGAAAGGAGGATAACAAGGAAGTGATTTTTTTTAAAAAGCTTTGAGGTATAGCAGCTGGTATGTTAGAAACAGTGTAAAGTACTATAGGGGATAACATCATCTTGATAGTGTCTAATCGCCCCCACCAAGAAAGATATAGAGGGTGCCATTTATCTATCAAAGCAGATATATTTAGTGAGCATTTATCTATATTAATGGAAATCGATGATTTTATTGACAAAGTGAAGTACATACCTAGATATTTTATATGATGGGGTTCCATTTAAAATGGGATATTTTAAAATCATCTTTAAAAGTAAATTTAGTTAAGGGTAGTATCTCACATTTGTCACTATTTAATCTATAGCCAGAGACAGAGGAGTAAGCTGTCACTTCTTTTAGGAATGTAGGAAGGGAGGAATGTGGTTTCGAGAGAAATAATAAAATCTGCGTATGCCGCCAGTTTAATGTGTACCTTGTCAGATGCAAAGCCATAAATGTTAAAGTTTTGGCGGATTGTAGATAAAAAAGGTGCTAAAGCTAGATTGAAAAGAAAAGGAGATAGGGGACATCCCTGCCGAACACCTCTTCCCAAATTAAAGTATGGGGAAGTAAGGCCATTAGCAAAAATTGCCGCTCTGGGGTTTGAGTATAGGAGAGAAATTAAACTTACAATTTTTGGGCGGAAACAAAACCATTTAAGTGTTGAAAAAATATAAGGCCAATATACTCTATCAAACGCCTTTTTCGCGTCTAGTGCAATAGTGACCATAGAGTCAGATTTATGAGAGGTTTTGGACAGTAGAGTGTTATCTGCAAGGAAGTGTCCCTTGACAAAACCAGATTATTCTTTACCAAGAAGGCCAGGGAGAAAGGATTCCAACCTCAAGGTCAAGGCCTTGGAAAAAACGTTATAGTCGATATTTACTAAAGAAATTGGTCTGTAATTTCTACAAAAACGAGTATCTTTATCTTCTTTGGGTATGAGGCATATCAGAGCTTCCAAAAAGGATCCAGAAGAAGCACCTGAATGTGAAAAAGAGGCTATGAGATTGTTTAACTTGGGGAGAAGCAAATGAGAGAAGTGTATAAAAAACTCTGCAGGAAAACCATCTGGTCCTGGGGCCTTATCTTTTTAAGTGTATGCAGTGCAGTGTGTAATTCCTTCAATGAAATATCAAGCTCCAATGAGTTAAAGCTTAGATGTATATCAAAAGATTTTTCGATGGAAGAAAGGTATTCTGAAATGTCATCGTTTGTAGAAAAGGACTCCGGTGTGTATAGGGATTCATAAAATTGATAAAATTCTTGTAGAATTTTGGGGTCCTTATATCTAGGTAATTGTTGATCATCAATTATCGATTCAATGTTGAGTTTGTGTTTTTTGACATTGAGATAATTTGCCAGTATTTTGCCAGACTTGTTCTGTCCACCATAAAACTTTGCACTGGATTTCAGCAGATCGAATGGAGCATTGTCAGTAGACTCAGGGTCAAGACTGATTTGCATATAGCTGTGTCTGAACTGGGGTGGCGAAGTGAGCTAAAGAACGATGATGGATTCAACCCAGATCTGTGACTGGGGGTGAGTGTCTGAAAAGTTTCAGCCCTCCGTCCATCATCTCCTTGTGTTTGCTTTGTTCGCCCTAAGTTGGCAGGGTAAGCCCAGAAGTGGGTCCCTTGCTCACTTTGCCACTAGATTCAAGCTAGCCTGGCTGATGAGGGGTGTTACCCCAAAACCGGTCCCAGGATGCTTGTTTCCGGTCCAGGGAAGACATGACTTGGCAGTTCGGGCTGGACTGTTCCCATGAGGCACAGGGTCAAGACTGATTTGCATATAGCTGTGTCTGAACTGGGGTGGCGAAGTGAGCTAAAGAACGATGATAGATTCAACCCAGATCTGTGACTTGCGGTGAGTGTCTGAAAAGTTTCAGCTCTCCGTCCATCATGTCCTTGTGTTTACAAAAAATTTCCAAAAATAACACCAATCGACTACAAATTAGAAGGTAACAGTAAAAAAAGAAATCAGTGGGAAATATACTAAGAAAGATTAATAAATGTGAAAAATATGTCATATATTTTTAAAAATGTTAAACATGTCAAACAGTTGTAATAAATGTTAAAAAAAATTGTAAAGTAGAATTTCAATAAAAGTATAAAATATACACAATTATTTAATATATACTAATAAAAAACATGTTAAAATAATGTTAAAAAACTTATTAAAAAAGTTAATAAATGTAAAAATGTAATCAATGAAAAATGACAACTAAAAATTTACATTATACAAATATTTTTAATATGATGTACTTCTAATTTTTTTACAGTTAAAAATTAGCAAAAATATTTTATTTGTATCTTATTGGAATTCCTTTAATTTTTACTTTAAAAATGTATTTGTTAAAATGTAAAACTGTACAAAAAATGTAAAATTGTAAAAAATGAAAAATATATGTGACATACTTTTATTATTGTAAATTTGACAAATACCTTTTACACTAAAGGGGTGACATTTACAATTCCCTCTCCAACCTAAACCAACTTGGAAAAAGTGTTGGGCTCTAACGAGGTAACATTTACTATTCTCACTCCAACCTAAACCAAAGTGGGGAAGGCGTTGGACACTAAAGGGATGACATTTACTATTCCCACTCTAACCTAAACCGACTTGAGCAAAGTGTTGAATAGTAAAGGGATGACATTTACTATTCACACTCCACCCTAAAGCAACATAGGAAAGTTGTTGGTCACTAAAGGGGTGACATTTACTATACCCACTCCAGCATAAAGCAACTTAAGGAAGGTGTTTAACACTAAGGGCCCGAATCCGATCTCCCTCGGAAGGCCTCCGAATCGGATTTGGCTTTACCGGATCCAATTCGTAGCCCATGTTCACGACCGAATCTCACATAAGTCCAAACGACCAAGTACGATGCAAAGATCGCGTAAGCGCCGACCGAATCGTTTCCGAACCCGAACTGCTCCGTACGTCTCGTTTGTAGACGAATCGTGCCGCGCAATGGAGCCGATTTCTGACTGAGCAAGTACGATGCACGATTCGGACAGTTGCTTCGCCTCGGTCTCAGCGAGATGAAACGGCTGTCGGAAACGTACTTCGGGGGGGCCGTACCAGGACCCCCTTCAACCGGGGCCCTCCGAATCTATCACGGGGGTGCCCATGGGTGCCCCGATCCAAGCATGCACAGTGTGGCTGGCACCATGGGGTGCCCGCCACAGGGTGTACGCTTTTCCCCACCCACCCCTTTTCTGCTAAGCCAGCCTGTGTACGCGTCTGTACCCGGGCTCCCATTGAGTTCAATGGGAGACTGAGCAAACCAAGTCCATAAGCATACGGCTGCATCGTACTCGCTCGTTCGGACTCCCGGAGCACGTTTTGCTCGGAAAGCCCTCCAGATCCGAGTCGTACAGAGGGCTTTCCTAGCGAGATCAGAATCGGGCCCTAAATGAGTGACATTTACTATTCCCACTCCAATCTAAACCAACTTGGGGAAGGTATTGGACCCTGAAAGAGTGACGTTTACTATTGCCACTCCAATCTAAACAAACTTCAGGAAGGTGTTGGACACTAAAATGATAATATTTACTATTCCCACTCCAATTTACACCAACTTGGGGAAAGTGTAGGACAGTAAAAAAGTAACATTTACTATTCTGGCTCTAATCTAAACCAATTTGAGAAGGTGTTCGACACTAAACTAACTATTCCCACTCCAATGAAAACCAACTTGGGGAAGGTGCTGGGCTCTAAAAGGGTAGCATTTACTATTCCCACTCCAATCTAAACCAACTTGAGGAATGTCTTGCACACTAAAGGGTGACATTTACTAATTACATTCCAAACTAAACACACTTGAGGTAAGTGTTGAACACTAAAGGAGTGACATTTACTATTCCCACTCCAATCTAAGCAACTTGGGGAGAGTGTTGGACACTAAATAAATGACATTTACTACTCCCTCTTCAATCTAAACACACTTGAGAAAGGTGTTGAAAACTAAAGGGCAACATTTACTATTCCCACTCCAATCTAAACCAACTTTAGGAAAGTGTTCGACACTATAAGAGTGCGATTTACTATTCAAACTCCAACCCAAACCAACTTAAGGAAGGTATTGAACGCTAAAGGGGTAATGTTTACTATTCCCACTCCAACTTAAACTCATTTGAGAAAAGGCGTTGGACACTAATAGCTTAAAATATTATAAATACATTTCAAATTAAAACTTGTTACCTAAAATACTTTGAAATGCAATTATAAAATAGAAAATTAACACTACACATTCTAACATTTCAATAAATTACAAAATTACCAAAAATATTATGTTAAAACACACTAATTCAACTAATTGTCTTTATATAAAAATTTGAACTTAAAAATTAAATACTTATATTATAAATTAAAAAAAAATCTCAATATTTTTATAAATATTTCCTAACCTTCATACACTTTATAAAGTACAATTACAAAGGGCCGATTCACAGAACTAATCTGAGATAAAATCCTAAACTTACTACTTTTGGTATTCACAGATGGCATTTAGTAGTAGTAAAGTTAGGACTCCTAACTTTACTACTAAACTGAGACAAAATCCTAACTTTACGACTTTCGGTATTCACAAAAGGCATTTAGTAGTAGTAAAGTTAGGAGTCCTAACTTTACTACTATTAAATGCCATCTGTGAATACCAAAAGTAGTACGTTTAGGATTTTATCTCAGCTTAGTAGTAGTAAAGTTAGGAGTCCTAACTTTACTACTACTAAATGCCTTCTGTGAATACCAAAAGTAGTAAGTTTAGGATTTTATCTCAGTTTAGTAGTAGTAAAGTTAGGAGTCCTAACTTTACTGTACTACTACTAAATGCCTTCTTTGAATACCAAAAGTAGTAAGTTTAGGATTTTATCTCAGATTAGTACTGTGAATCGGCCCCATAGATTTCAGATAAAAAAAATTATGAATAAATTTTTTTTAAAAAGTCTTATATTTTTAGACTTTAAAATGTATAAATATGAATTATTTACATTTTCAAAATATTTTTAAAAATTTACTTTATTTTACAATTTTTATAATGTCATAATATTAATGTAATATTTTTCATTTAAACATCCCAAAAACCAATTATGTTACAACTTTTTAAAATACATTTATTTTTTCAAAGAAATCACGTTTTAAAAATAAAATAAATTATATTAAAATGTATAATATGTCATGTAAATTTTAAATGCATTTAAAATAATTTTATAATAAAATACATTTTAAGTTTCAAAACAATTAATTTACCTATCTTTCACATTATTAACTTAAAATTAAAAATTAAATAACCCAACATCCCACTACTAAAAAAATTAAATAATTTTTTATAAAAAAAAATACAATTCAAAATTTAAATTTTAAAAAACTAATAGTTTAAGAACATTATCAAGATAAAAGCAGATTAAACAAATTATAAACATATAGAATAAAAAGTACAATACATTACATACTATTAAAACAAAAAAATGACATTCTATAAACCGATATTTACTGCATCGATATTTTTAACAATATTAAAAACAACACTAAAACAATATTTTTTATTTCTCCATGATATATTTGAAGTACCAATATACTTGACACAAAATTTCTGCACCAATCAATCAATCAATCAATCATGTCACTTATAAAGCGCACTACATACCCGCGAGGGTCTCAAGGTGCTGGGGGAAGAGGGGGGTGGTGCTGCTACTGATCGAAGAGCCAGGTCTTGAGGAGTCTTTTGAAGGCCAGTAGGTCTTGGGTCTGTCGGAGGTTGGTGGGGAGGGTGTTCCAGGTCTTGGCGGCGAGGTGGGAGAAGGATCTGCTGCCGGCGGTCGTTTTCCGGATGCGGGGACTGTGGCGAGGGCGAGGCTGGTCGAGCGGAGCTGGCGGGTGGGGGTGTAGAAGCTGAGTCGTCTGTTGAGGTAGGCTGGTCCGGAGTTGTGGAGTGCTTTGTGTGCGTGGGTGAGGAGCTTGAAGGTTATCCTCTTGTTGACAGGGAGCCAGTGCAGGTCTCTCAGGTGGGGTGTGATGTGGCTGCGCCGGGGATGTCGAGGATAAGACGTGCAGAGGCGTTCTGGATGCGTTGCAGCCGTCTCAGGAGCTTAGCCGTCGTTCCTGCGTAGAGGGCGTTTCCGTAGTCCAGCCTGCTGGTGACGAGGGCCTGGGTGACTGTTTTTCTTGTTTCGGTGGGGATCCACTTGAAGATCCTGCGGAGCATTCGGAGGATGTTGAAGCAGGATGAGGAAACGGCGTTGACCTGCTTAGTCATGGAGAGGGTGGGGTCGAGGATGACCCCTAGGTTGCGTACCACAATATATTTCATCAGATATTTTGTTCAAACACCCAGAATGCCAATGTAGCACAATGCAGTAACTCTTGAATGCTTTACCGGATGCTAGGGCTCTCTTTTCAAGTGGGCACTTTGGCCCTTATTCACAATCATAAACGTACCCTTTTGTGTAAATTTGCCATCATTTTGTTATTCACAAACTGCAAGTTAATTGCAATTTCATGACTGTGGAGGCTCCGCAATCAGAGAGGAGATCTCCTCACATAAACATATATGTCTCTACTATCTTTTTATGAGCAGATTTATCTGCTCTGCCAGAGGAGTTTCCGCAGTCGTAAAATTACTACTTACTCGTACTTTGTGAATACCAAAAAATAGTAAACTTACACAAAAGTGTGAGTTTACCTTTGTAAATCAGGGCCTATATTCCGATAAGGCGGAATGAGACCACTAACAACATTTACTGAGCCCAACAGTTATGAGATCCGTGGGAACTCTGAGATTCTGTTTACATTTAGCAGTCGAAATCTCCAAGTGAAAGTCAGTGCCAAATGAGGAATTAATGGAGAATGGGGGGTCCAGGATTACCAGTTCCCCTGGTAAGTCATCATTTTTTAGTGGACCTGAGTGAGTAAATATTCACCTATTTCCGGGTTTCTCACATTTCAAGTTTTGCAGAGTAGCAAAGCAGTAATCCTGCATGTTTTCTGTGAATGTTTCACCCTCCACATTTACACCTTCCAGCGGGTGCGGAATTGTACTCAGTCAAATTGCCTGCTTTTCACCTCGCATTTTCTACCTGTCGAAAGCAAGTGGAAATATGAGTGGAACAGGGCCTGAAATTTGGGAAAAGTGTGTGGTAAATGGATGCTAGTTCCAGGATACACGTATTATTTGCCATTCTAGGCCTCAGTGCGATAATACTGATAATACTGACCGAAATCCTGCTATTACCACCCCATTTTCCAAGCCAAATCAGAGAGAGAGCCTAATTGCAACGATTGGACATATTGGGGCTTATTTACAACCCTCTTGTGCTGCCCGCACGTCACTTTTTCCCATGTTAAAAGTGACGCACCGGCGGCGCAAGGGGCTTGGCCATTATTCTGATGTACTTACCCTAAGTAATGCACATAGATTGGTTCTGCAATTATTATGAATTGCTGACGTCTCCTTCAGAACTACAGGCTAATCATGTATGTGCTGTACTCAATCAAGTCTTGAGGGCTGTTGAAAAGGTTTAGATAGCACACAGGTAAAACACAAAGGCAAGCTGTGCCAGGATTTCAATTGGAACTGCAAACAAATCGGATGCTTGCTCTTAGTAAAAGCAAAGCTGCTCAAAGCTAAGGCCAGGCTGCGGTTGTGCTGATAAACTGTATAATCTACGAGCTTCAGTGTTTAGCATTGTTGTCTCAAATAATCGCTATAGATTTCAAAGTACAGTACAGCCTGTCACAAAACCTGCCATCGTGTGCTGCAAATGCTTGGAACAGCAACTTGGGAAAAATAAATATGCATTATTGACAAATGTATTTTGGTTTGCAAGATATACAATCAAATTTCACTTTAAAATATATCACATCAAAATACTAACGTTTTAAGAACAAGCATTGCTAATGCAATTCGCACTTGTTGATCACATACTTGTGCAGACACAATGTACGTGTTTGCGTTATGTACATTTCCAGATTTTATTTTCAACGAGCTCTAAATGAAAAAGTTCAAAGGCTTTGTTACCAAATCTGATTCTCCAGTACCTATCACATGTGACCGAATGAACAATGGGGGATAGTTACAAGAAAATGTCAGAGTGCGGTGTTATGCCAAATTTAGCAACACTGTGCTCCAACATTTACAAAATGCAGGAATGTGTCGTATTTACAAAACAAACTGCACACCCCTGCATGTCCCCTAGCATTGGAGCCATGCTGCCATGTCGCAAGCGTGCCTGCACAGAAGGAGCGATGTTTTATGTGCCAGAAGAGACACCTTTGCTCTTTCTATGTGTGCTGCGGAATGCAGCATACATAGAAAGAGCCGAAAATGAAAAACAAGGACAATTTAATACTTTCGCCTCGTACTGCAATCTTAAGACCAGGTATTACTGTCATGTATTCCCTATAAACCTATTTAGTATCTGCGCGTTTAGACAACATACACTGTAGGATTGGTGTCCGGACTGATTCTAGACACCCCCACCGGGTATGTTAGCCTGTATACCAGCTAGCTCACAGTGCCACTAGAAACCCCTCTTACCAAGGAGAGAATAGTTCCTGGCAACTATTGAACATGACAACCCTGATCCCTCTGGAACGTGAAAACAGTACGATACTTTTTGCTCAGTCACTCATGCTCACTTTGTCTCAGAGAGATACATAGAATAAATGTTGGGGACGTTTTTCAATAAGCATTATTGAGCCAGCGTCATTATAGTGTAAAATAGGTGTGCTGAAACAACCACTAGACAGTAACAGATATAAATGATTATAAGCACTAACAGAGTAAAAGGATGGTAGATTTCTACCATCGTGCTAAAACAATGAATACAGGCAAGTATATAAAATACATGACAGTAGAATGCATACTCCTACGATGCGACCCTAACTAGATGTACCTAAGTGTAACTAGCATGTGTGTAGGTGTAAAAGCCAAGAATCCCTCTAGGATAAAGTCAACCCCATTACCTGAAGTGAGAGACTGTAGGACCCCGTCTTGGTCTCGAGACGGACACCCCGCAAAGGATGTCAGACCACTGCGAGCTGGAGTGTCTGCGTGAAGGAACCTCAGCGTCTCGCGTCAGTGTGTCGGCATGGAAGTCCTTTTCTGCTCTCTCTACCTAAGTAAGATATGGTGTATATATACCCAAAGTGGTACCCCCTGGGGATATATCTCGATGTGTCATGTCGGACTAGGATGCGGAAGGAATGACCCTTATACATAGTTATTATGCAGGAGATGGTAGGCCTGCTGTCCTACTGTGATTCCAAGAATTCTCATGCATAATGAATGAGGCTTAAGCTTTTCGGCGAAAACCCCATGTCATCTTTAAGCATTACCGTAACGAGGTAAAAGGTCAGTACTAAGAACCCTTATGCAGTGTAATATCAGGGAAATGTAGGTGGAAGATGCATTCAGTGCTTGAACCGATATTGGGGTACCTATATGGAACATAACACCCACTCCTCATCCGACTGGACAATATGCTAAAAAATTCGAACGTACGGCCCATAAAAAATAGTACTTAAAAAGCTTAACATTTCTAAAAAAATGCTGAAAGAGACAAATATTTCATGCAATAGAAGTCTGTACTGAATATGTTTGTATATATAGTCTGAACAATGAGTGACTGAAAGCCATGCAGTTTAGAAAAATTTCTTGTTTAAAATTCCAATTTTGGTTGTTTTAGAAAAAGGCCAAATTGTTCCCAACACACGATGAGCCAAATGCTTATGTGACCTGGCTGGGAGATGCAACATCGCTGTTGCCTGCAATCGCAGACGACGGTCCCTGCAACACCTCGCAGATCAGGTCAATCGAGCACTGATGTTACTCAATATTCACCACAGCCACTGCTGGGGATGTTCGTGTGTCATCCAAGGCCTGAGTATTTGTCGAGGAGCCTGTATCCGTTCCGACAGGAGCTGAAGCATCCTGTGGTGGCTCTAAGAATGCAGACATCAACACTGGAATACGCTGAGGACACTGCAGAACATGGGCCGATATCGGGTCCAGTAAAGCATCAACGTCCGGTGGCGCAATTGTTGGAAGTGTTAGGCAGAGATCCAACAAGCATTCTTGTCCGCAGAACAGGCATCTGAGGACAGGCAGAATACAGTCGATCCAGACTGGTCTAAATGATAGGAACCAAGATTCACTTAGTTCACGAAGATGAGGTGTGCCCAGATGGAGTACCATGCGATCACAGTATCGGCGCTCCAAGATCGTTTTTTCCATCTCCTTGGTGACTGTGATGTCTATTGCATAGCAGAAAAATGACAATCAGGATACCTGCTATTAGGAACAGGATCAGCGGAAGCCCTCCAAGAACGCTTCTGAATACGGAGTGTATGAAGTTGGGAACAACTCTGAGGATTGTATGAAACAGTCCAGAACCTATGGTCTTAAATAGGTGGACAAGTAATCCTGGATGTTACAGTGACAAGATATGCGATGCTCGGGAGCATCCCACAACAACCTTGATCATTCAGCATTAAGTAACTCCCATTTGAAAGCAACTTGAACACCGGATTAATCACTGCAGCTGGGGATCCTTTCAAGTGACAGGATAAGTTAGCAACTGAACCATTACAGGCCCGTGAAGCATGATATCCTGGCATATGAGAGATTCACTTAAAGAGTTTTCACAGTCGGTACCGCTGAGAAACACTTCCATGTCCCCATTCCTGCATCGAAATCTGTATGGCAATTCCCACGATTCCTTGATGAATTCCCTACCCATTGCTTCATATCTGCCTGCCTGTTGCTGTTCAAGGCAAGACTGAAACTGGAAAATTGTGACCCGTAGTGTTATATGGCCATGGATTAACCAATCTGTGGATGGTGACTCTGCCACAGTAAAAGGTAACTTGTCCGGTTTTTCAATATCCATTGTATATTTTGCTCCCCTTTGTGCCATTGTTATCTGCTTCTCAGTCAGATTGTATGCAGAAAATAGGGACATACTGTTGATAAATCACCAAGGCACATAACCAGCGCGCAATAATTGCAGCGTCCAGCTTAATAACATAATAGAACGTAGTTGTAATTGTCCGTGTTGTAGTATGGACAAGTCCTGTTCTAGTATATCCATACCAGTAGATACAATGTTGCCCAGTGAATAAATCCTGGATGTTAATGTAGTCATACCATTGTCAACTACAGCTAATGTCTTTTCTAGGTTAATTCTATCTATTTCACGAAGTCTCTCCGCAGCTTCTTTTTGAGAGATTTTCCAGATTTCATTGTAGACAGTGTAACAGAAACGTTTCTGACGTGACTTCCGGGGACCTAATACAAAATCCCTTAGATCCACCTCATCTGAGAGTAAGGATAAGTGCTGTTTCACTTGGGACAGTGACGAGGTTTTTAGCCAATCGAGGCATAACTATCCAACACTGTATGATGTCACTACCCCTTGATGTTCTCTTTGTACATATCGTGGGTCTGGCCTATGGATACTAAACCCTTCGGTTGTACCCCTGAATCTTGATTGACATCTGTTTGCTTCTGTGGGCCAAACTAACCATCCCTTCCAATTGGGGTCTGATGTATTGTACTGTGTGATGTCATCTAACGTATCCCCTCCACATGATAGAAAATTCTGCCACCCCTCAAAGTGTGATGAAGTAGGAATCCATGGTGAGTTCAAATCCTTGTTCTTGGCTAGTCCAAGACAGGAAGTCTGTTGCACAGTTTCATTCAGAAATATTATCTGCTCTGGAATGAGGCACACTCTAAATAGTGCTTCTGTTCCCTGAACGTGCCATTCCTTAGAACCCCAGACTGATTTTATGTCTATAGTGTCCTTCCACAAGTCGAAACCGTGTTCAGACAGTTGGGAAATAAAGGATGCAGAATAAATCTGTTTGGTGTTAGTCAGCATATTTTTCTGTGCAGTCTTAGATGCAACTTTATAGTAATATGAGGTTGGGTCAGAAGTATTAAACCCTGAAACACAAGAAAGTTTTGTGCAAATGATTTTGAACTACCTTTTGGTGGTGTTGGGCAATGTTCCCATTGGTGGTAAGGAAAAACATTTAGGGGCCGATTCCGATTTCGGCCGGAAGGGCACCGAACGATGGCCGGAGCCCTTCCGACCGAATCGGAACGTGCCGGCCGGATTCCTTTCCGACCGAGCCATTCCGATGGACTCGGTCGGAAAGGAATTCGACTAGGATTTCCGGATGGCTACCGACGGGCTCGGAGAGCCCGTCCGCCGTCCGGAAATCCTTCAGTACTCCCCGGCCGCCTCTTCACGACCGAGGGAGTACGATGGCAGTTTTTCACTGCCTTTTCGTGCCGGTCTTTCTGGCACGAAAAGGCATTCGGAAACTGTCTTTGGGGGCCCCCAGTAGGGCCCCCATGGGTGCGAGGCCACCGAATGGCGGCCTGGGGGCACCTATGGTGCCCCTCTGTTGATCCCTGCACCCGGTGGCAGGCACCTTGGGGTGCCGGCCATAGGGTACAGGGATGAACTGCACCCCTGCTTTTCACAATGCAAGCATGCATTCCGCTCGGAATGCATGCTCCCATTGTGAAGTATACGAGTGCGACCGAACAGGGTTCGGTCGCATCGTACTTGCAGGGCCGTAACCGACGACAGCAGGTCAGTCGGTTACGGCTCCTGACCGATGTCGGACGGACCTGAGTCCGTCCGACATCGGAATTGGTCCCTTAGTTGGATACTGGATTTGTGTAAAAAGTGATGACCATAATGTTGGTAACAGTACATGCTATCAAAATCTGATGTTTCCTCTAACATGTCATTGTTATTGTTTGAAAATGCAGCGGCTTGTTCCAAATCAGACAACATATTATTTACAGTTTCAAAATCCCAATCATGAGAAAATGTACTGGAGGTAATGATATCATTTAGAGAAATTTTAAATAAATGTGGTATTTTAAAAAGTTCAGTGGGGCCAAATGCATCATAATCAACCTTGTCCCAAACTATACCATAAGGAATTGGAACAGCTGTAATGTTCACGGAAAACAAGTCTCTTTGTTCACGATGAGATGATGTATGAGGTTTCAGAACCAAGTTCACATTTGATACTGCAGAGCATTCTGGGAGATATTTTCCATTTATGAGTAAGCAGAAAACAGCCACTAGGCCAATCCAGAACAGAAAAAACAATATTCCAGTTATGATCCAGAGCTGGAGCCATGGTGATACTAAGTAAGTCTTTTTCAGAAAAGTGTAGAACTCACAAATTCGTTGCTTACGGGAAACCTGAGCTGGCGTTGTCTCAGGTTCACTGGGAGCAAGAGAGAAGGTATCAATATTGATGAAGTAGCCAGATGCAGTCCGATCTATTTTTGGTAGCTCAGCAGGTTTTGTTGAACTGGCAGGTGTCTCTTGTCGAGGCATATTGATGTATACATCGGTGCTAGGTCAAATTGATATTTTTCTTTCATTTGTGTTTTGAAGTTCTGTTTTCAGAGGAACGAGTTCCATTTCATTGTTGGAAATTCTATTATTTTGTATTGGTGACTCTTCGAATGTTATGAGTCTTTCTGTCTGAACTTCCTGTATGGTAGCGAGAGGAGAGCGTCGGCTACCCAAGAGCCCACGAGGCCTACTATACAGTATCGGCCACATAGTGTGGTTTGATCAGATCAATGGAGACGAATCTCTTTTCTTTTTTACGGCAAGAGGCGGAAGAAGTACTGTTCTTGTTCCTTCGACAGCCAGGACAGGTACAGGCTTTCTGTATGATGGCCCAAATTCTTTCTTGTCCTTGATCTTTTCTCTGACCAGATCCCTAACTGATGGGATCCAGACAGATCTTGCTGTGACTGACTTGACTTCCCCAGTGGTGGTGCGTTTTACTTGCACATTGCTTAGTAGTGCCCGGGATTCATTCAGATCCTGTAAAACAGCCAAATGTTTATTGATATCAAATGTTTTTTCATTTGGCACTGTGCCTTCACAATCGAGATCAGGTACCCACATTCTCGTCCCAAATAGGACCTCGTAAGGAGTGACACCCCCTAGAGGACTTCTTGGCATGTTATTAAGGGCTTGTTGCAACCCGTATGAGTGATTGACCCAGCTACCACCCAAACCTAATAGTCTTGCTGTTAAAGATTGCTTTAAGTCTCGGTTTTTCCTCACCACGACAAAATTTCCCTCGGGATGGTATGGAGAGGAGTACCGCAATGCTACACCCGAACCTTCCATGGCTTCCTTGTAAGCCCTTTTTAAAAAAATATATATATTTTTATTAAGTTTTCACTCTTTCATTTTAACATGGCACAGATTGAATAAGTATGGTTATGGTACATTCAGAACATAAATAAACATAGATATTAAAGAGAAGAAAAAACATTTGAAAAGAGACACTTCCCACTTTGGGCTGATTATCCGACACAGCATACTGCTTGTTACAATAGTACTTAACATTGTTTTACAAACCCCCCGATAAATTATTAGCATCAATATGATAACCATCAGGAAAAAAGAGAAAAAAATAAAAGGGGGAAGAGTGCAGATCAACATGGATAAGCAGATACAGGCAGCCGACCCTTCTTGCCACCTTATCGTACGGCCTACATAAAGTTTACTGTAGCCAGTCCGTGACAGGAGCCCAGATTTTGCATCCCAAAGCCCTTTTTTTCCTCCCTTTGTGTTATGTTATGTTATGTTATGTTATGTTAAAAATGGATTTGTAGAGCGCACAGCTACTCAGCAGAGTATCCCGGCGCTAAGACAGAAAGATACAGAGGCCAGAGATGGGGCATCGGTCCCGCGGCGGTCGGCCATTAAACTGCTTGTTGGAACAGCCAGGTTTTCAATTGTTTCCTGAACGTCAGTATACTTGTGGCCTGTCTCAGCGAAAGAGGTAGCTTGTTCCAGAATCTAGCCACTTGTACTTGGAACGAGCGTTCGCCTCGGCGGGCTCTGAGACATTTAGGGATGACAATTAGGTGTTGGTGTGCTGACCTAAGGGATCTGCCGGGTACGTAGTATGAAACTCTTCTGCGGATATAATGAGCCCCCATGCCATGCAGAGCTTTAAAAGCAAGGACCAGTGCTTTAAAAGTACTCTGCATCGGACAGGCAGCCAATGCAGATTCTTCAGATGGTGGGAGATCCGGTCTCTAGGTCCAAGTCTCAGGACTGCCCTGGCTGCCGCGTTCTGCACGACTTGCAGTCTATTGAGTATAAACTCTGGAAGGCCCAGATAGAGCACGTTGGCATAGTCCAATCTGGAGGTGATAAGGGCCTGAACGACCGTCTTTCTGTGCGAGGTCGGTAATAGGAAAAGAAACCTACGGAGCATTTTCAAAATACCGAAGCACGTGCCCGCTACTGACTGTACTTGAGGTGTCATAGATAAAGTGGTGTCCATTTTCACTCCCAGATTTTTTACAATCTTAACTGCTGACTGGGGGGGGAGACATATCCGTGGGCCACCATTGTTTCCAGGCGTCCAGAGGGGGGGTGCCAAAAAAAATAATTTCAGACTTTTCCGGGTTACATTTGAGATGGTTATGTCTGAACTAGGCAAAGATTTCACTCAATCATTTATTGATCTTTTCACCATTAAACTCCTCCCCCTTCTTGCAAGTGAACAGCAGTTGCGTGTCATCGGCATAGGATATAATCATAGCCTCCCCTGCTTCCGCCAGGGTAGCCAGGGGAGCCATGTACAGATTAAAAAGTACAGGGCTCAAGATAGATCCCTGTGGCACGCCGGCCTTCAAGGGCGGCACACTGGCGGAAAACGGGGGTGACCAGACCTCTTGATTTCTATCCTCCAAAAAGGAGGAGAACCACTTCAACACCGTGCCTTCGAGTCCACACTCCTGTAACCTCTGCAGGAGGAGACCATGGGGCACGGTGTTGAAAGCCGCAGAGAGGTCTAGAAGTACCAGGACAGCTTTGCCACCTTTAGCCAGGGTCTCCTTGATGGAGTCGGAGACCTCCAGCAAAGACGTCTCTGTGCTAAGGTTCTGCCTGAAGCCGGACTGACTCGGGTGGAAAAGATTATTGGCTTCAGCAAAGTCGCTGATCACCGAGTGAACATATTTCTCTATTGTCTTTGCGAAGAAAGACAACAAAGAGATCAGTCTATAGTTAGTTAAGACCATGGGATCGGCCGTGGATTTTTTCAATAAGGGGATCATTTTCGCGCTTTTCCAGCTTACTGGGATTTGACCGCTAAGAAGAGACACGTTCAAAACGCTATTCACTGTGGGATTCAGAATCTCTGCCATTGAAGCCAGGAATTTGGCAGGGCACGGGTCCACAGGAGAGCCGGATTTGAGGCCCTTCATTATTGCTAAAGACGTCTCAGGGGACAGGGGAGGGAAGATGGAAAGGGAGGCCCTACCATCCTGATTCTGGGGGGCGGTTAGTGAGGAAGCCATCGCATCTTTCCCATCCAAACCATCAAAGGAGGATTGGATTGTTATAATCTTCATATAGAAGAAGTTAGCTAACTCTCCAATCCAATCAGCTGAGGGAGGGGAGAGCCTTGTTACAGCCCTAGGCGAAGAGAAGCTCTTAACAATACTGAAAATTTCTTTGCTTTTATTTCCAGCGGACTCGATTTTAGATGCAAAGAAACTTTTCTTAGCTTCCTGTATCCTTTTATGGTATTCTCTTAAGGCCTCTTTATAATTCCTTTTATCTTCCACGTTAAAATCTTTCCTCCATACTCTTTCCTGACGTTTACAGTCCTTTCTACACTGTTGCAAGGTATCGTTGAACCAGGGAGCTGAGCATCTAGCAATTTTAGTAGGGCACGGGGTTAAAGGGGTGAGGGACAGGGTTCCTTGCGCTATCCAGTTTACAAGGGCCTCAGCATCCTGCTCTATGTTGCCACTTGTCGTAAGAGGGTGTTGGTCGAGTTCATATTTGAGGGCAGCCGGAGTAATCTTATGAAAAGGCCTAGATGTAAAAGACGGCTGCTTGCCCTGGGTCAGTGAAAGCTTCATTAGTTTAGGTAACTTAAAACCCACCAGATAATGGTCAGACCACAAAAGGGGCCTCTGTCTGGATATTGCAGTTGGTAAATACTTGGTCAAGGGTGTGGCCTTTAACATGCGTGGGGGAAAAGACATATGGAACAAGATTAAGCGCATCCAGGGATTCCAACAGAGAAACAGTCTCCGGGATGTCCTGTTTGTCCATATGTATATTGAAATCACCCAAGACAAAAAAAAATTAAATCTGGAGGCCACTGGCGTGATAGCGTCACTGATAGACTTAAAAAAAAAACCTGCGTGGCCCGGGTGTCTATATGTAAGGACTCATGCTATGCACTGATGGGGGGAAAGTGTAGCCTGGAAACACAGGCACTCAGCCCCTTCAATTTCTTCCATGGGAATGCAAGTGATGGCTATGTCCAATTTGCTAATAATAGCAACTCCACCTCCCTTGCTTCCAACACGGTCCTTCCTAAAAATGGAGTAACCAGGTGGAATGGCTGTGGCTATAGTTGGATTCGACGTATCAGATAGCCATGTTTCAGTCAAGAACAGGAAATCCGGCTTGGTCTCGCATAGCATGTCATATATGTGGAGATCAAGTTTGTATAGAGAGCGGCAATTAAGCAGCAAAGCATAAATGTGTTCCTGTTTCTTTGACATTAAACCCTGGTCTTATAAATTGAGATTTCTAAATTATAATTAGCTAATAATCTCGACCGCCAATTGATAAAAGTGGGTGGGTCGGGACTAATCCATTCGTTGGTGATACATGATCGGACAATGGCCATAGCGATAAACAACAAGCCAATCATAGATCTTGGCCTTGGATGAACCTCCCTATCAAATCCCACGCCCAAAATTACCGATTCCCCGGTAATTTTTATCGGTGTCCCAAATATCACACCCAAAAAATTCTCAATTTCTTGCAAGAAAACCCCTAATCTAGGGCAGGAGAAAAACATATGTACCGAATCTGCAGCTTGTAGTCCACACCTATTACATTTATCCCCCTTCAATCCCCCCATTTAGCAATCTTCCCTGGGGTATAATATAAATCAAAAAGAGACATCAAATGCTGACTCCTTAGTCTACCAGTCATTAAAATGTGGGTTCGCCAGACCTATAGATTCTTCTACACTAATACCGGCAACCCCAAGCTTATTCTCCCATTTAACTTTCCACGTATCAATGTCATCCGGAAATGCTTCCAATATCTGTCGATATACCTGCCCTATGGAAGTTTTTTTCCTCACTTTTTCAATCAGGGGGATTCTAGCCAGCTGTAGCTCTGCTCCTGACCCAAGCCGACCTAGAAAGCTACGAACTTGAAGATATTTAAAAAAGTCATGTGTTGCTAGGCAGAACTTCTCCTGTAGATCTGCAAAGGACATAAATTGGCCCTCTTCAAATAAATCGCCCAAACAACTAAGATCTTTCAAACCCCATCTAAATGTGACTTGATCCCGAAAAATAGTGGGAAGCAAACCTGAAGCTTTAAAAGGGGTATAAACATTAAGGTTTGGGATGTTCAGCTTTCACCTAATCTGCTTCCAAACTTGAAATGCAGCCTTGAGTATCTTAAACTTGTTTTTTTTATAATAACTGGGCTCCAATATCCTAACCAAACAGCTATTGGCCTCATCCCCTAACCCCAAGACATAAATGGATGGTCTATTAAAAGCAGGGATTTCCCCCAACTAAAAGAGGGCCCATATACTGTAACATGGATGCCCAATAATACACCAAAAAGTGTGGGATACCCCATCCTCCCCGATCTCTTGGTAAAATCATTCTTTTAAATGCCCTTCTTGGTCTCCTGTAACTCCAAAGAAATCTGGAGCAAATCCGCTCTAGCTTAATAAAACAGGAAGCAGAGAACTCAAGGGGGATTGTTCTAAACATATAAAGAAACTTAGGAAGAACCATCATTTTTAAAATATTACAGTGACCATGAAGAGAAAGATGTAGGTGATCTAATCTTTCCAGAGTTTTATTAACTTTATCCATCACTGGTGTGATGTTCAGATCCGGTATCTGGTCCACTTCCGATGTAATTTTAACTCCCAAATATGTTGCTGAGGAAACTATTGGTAGATTTGCCGGAAATTTAGTGCGTGAGTGAATCATCTGAGTTTTATCTATATTTCATTTGTAACCGGAAAATCTACCAAACTGCTCAGCCAAAATCTTCATAGCAGGAAGTGCCGAGGTAATGTCACTAATGAGAACCACAATATCATCAGCATACGCTAATGCTCTATATTCATTATTATGAACTCTAATCGGTTTAATATTAGGGCTCAAATTAAGTTTATTAAGAAATAAATCAATATACAATGCAAAAAGCAGGGGGAGCATGGGCACCCCTGCCTGGTACCTCTGCTAATACTAAATGGGCTTGATTCCTGCCCAGAGATCCGTATAGCCGCCACTGGATTAATATATAAAGCCTTAACTGCTTGAATAAATTCCGAGCAAAAGCCCTTCCGGTGCATTGCATCCCACAGGAACCGCCAGGAGACCCTGTTGAACGCCTTTTCGGCGTCCAACAGGATCACTCCCAGTGGAAACTCTGTAGCCTGAGCCCAATCTAAAAGAGCTATTACACGTCTAACGTGGTCGGTTGTATCCCTTCCGGGAATGAACCCATGCTGATAATCAGAAACTAAAAAAGTAATAATCTTCCGTAAACGACAAGCCAGAATTTTTGAAAAGATCTTGCTATCAGAATTAATCAAAGAGATAGGTCGATATGAGTAACGGCACAGCTCTGTTTTATCTTTTTTTTAAAAAACAATAATAGTAGTTTTTCACCAAGAATCCGGAACTGAACCCCGTTGAGCAGCTTAAAATAATAACATAAGTTCTGGTCGAAGCACCTACCGAAACGTCTTAAAAAATTCGAGAGGGATACCATCCGGCCCTACCGCTTTACCAGTGGCTAAAGACACAATAGCTCCCTCGACTTCTTCCCAGGTAATATGTGCAGCCAATTGTTCATTCTGATCAAATGTTACCTTATTTGTCTCTACTTCTAAACTAAATTCCTGCATCATATTGTTTCCTTCAACAATTTCTCCCTCAGTATATAAATGATGATAATACCTGCTAAACACACCTAGAACTTCTTCCGGGGAGTCCTGAATCTGATCACCCTGGTCCTTAATTCTGTTGATTCGATTAGCCACTTCCCTTTGCTGCAATCTCTTTGCTAATATTCTCCCAGTATTTTCCCCTATTTCATATACTTGAGCCCTATAAAGGGCAGATTTAGCGGCTACCTTCTCTGCCAAATGTTGATGAATCTTCATTTTCAAGATAGCAATAGCTTTGTGAGTTTCCTCATCACTTAAATGCCTTACTATTTTCCCCATAAGCTCTATTTCTAGCAGTCTTAACTGTTCAATCCACCCTTTAATTTCTGCGAGAGTTTTCCGTTGGTTAGATAAGGAGTAACTGAGAGTCTCCCCCCGAACCCCAGCCTTGAAGGCATCCCATACAATAGGATCAGGAGCTGAGCCCCTGTTAATTTTAAAAAACTCTTGAATCCAATTACCCATGTGCGCACAATATGCCGAATCCAGTAGAAGTTTTCTTTCAAAAGTCCAAGATTTTGGCTGTCTCTTAGAGCTGATTGGTAATTCTAAAATTAACGGGTTATGATCTGAAACAACCCTGGGTACAATCTCTATCTTAGCTCTCAGCTTTTTCCACAGGAACAAAAAAAGTCAATACGCACAAATTTTTTATGGGGTGCTGAAAAAAAGTGGCTCCAGGATCATTTCTTCTATGCCTATGCCACACATCCACCAGCCCAAACTCCTTAACTAACCCTTGAGTGGCTTTAAAAACTTTGGCTTTCCTCCCCTATATGGGAGATTACCCGTTATGTCAAAACAACTATCTAAGTGTAAATTAAAATCTCCACAAAGAATTACGGGAAGAGGCCATGATGCTAGTTCAACACTCAAATAATGCAGCACTTCCGGGTCATCTAAATTTGATCCATAAATGGAGCAGATTGACAGCAAAGAACCATTGACCAAGATTTCAACGATAGCCCACCGCCCCAAAATGTCCTCTTTTACACGTTTACAAACTCCTAGACCGTGTTTAGCCAATATGGCTACCCCTCTAGTCGTAGCACCTTGCCTAGTACAGGCAAGCACATCCAAACCCAGATCCCTCAACCACCCCCGATTATTCCAAGAGATATGGGTTTCTTGTAAACAGAGCAGGTCGATATGCATAACCTGTAAAATTTGAGCGGTCACTCCTCTTTTCCTCCTATCATTCAAACCACATATATTCCAAGAGCCAATACGTAAGCTACCAATCATCATTAATTCTAAAAAATTTCAACTCAGGTCGGACCAGCCCATACCCAAAGCTAAGTACCATGAACATGAAACTAAACACCTTCTCTCACAAAAAAACATGTACAATGACCATAATAAGAAAACAGCACCCTACGCCGCCGGTGCCACCCCCCACCTCGCCCCCACCCCAAATCAACCCCAGCCCCCCTTCCCCTTCCCCCCTCCATCCCTCCCTCCCACATGAGGCATAAGGACCTTGGTCCTCTGTGATGGAAAGCGGATAGTGAACCACCCCCCCGGGTCACCCCCCCTGATATAGGCAGACCATAGTGCAATCAAAAAAACAAAAAGTCCACATTTTAGGCTAGAAAGCAGGGAAGGGCAGTGCAGACATCAGACAAATATAGAAAGAAAACACCTTATCCACCTCAGATTGTACTCAAAAACTCTTTGGCTAGAATTTCAGACACAAAAAATTGTGTCTGGCCCCTATGTATGATTTTCAGTTTGGCTGGGTTGAGTAAGAAAGCCTGAGCCCCCTTCGCCTGGAATAAAGGGATCATTTGCCGAAGATGCCACCTCTTTTGGACTGTGGCCTGACAGAAATCTGGGCGGACAAAGAATTCACATCCCTTGCCCGCTCTCTTCCTGTCCGGTCGTGCCAAATCATATATTGCTTCCCGTAACAAAAAATTATTAAGGCATATCAAAATTGCTCTAGGCCTTTCAATTGACCCCCCCGCCTTCCTTGACTGATTAAATGGGAACCGAGGAGCTCTCTGTAACTCAACTTTCCAGTCCCACTGCTGCAAGTCAGGGAGGGCTTCTGAGAAAAGTTCAACTACAAACTGCCGGACATCATTGCCCTCCAGTCCTTCAGGCACTCCCAGAATCCGCAGATTGTTCCTTCTGGAGTGATTTTCTAAATCAATCAGTTTCCAAACTGTGTCATCTTTCTGAGCCTTCAAGGATTCAGTTATGGCTTTCTGCTGTGCCAATTCATCTTCCAGTACTGAAATTCTGGTTTCAGCTTCCCCGATTATAATTGCAAAATCCGAGCAAGATTTAGCTACTCTGCGCACGGCATTCTGCAATTTATGCACCGCCCCCTGGGCCCGGAGCTCTTCCACCCTAGTTTCTTCTCGATGGGCCATTATACTTTGATAAATGGTAGCGAGAGTAATTTCAGGTGGCAACCCTGACCCAGCATCTTCTTTGAGGGTTTCTCCTTGCCCTATTTCATCAGCAAGTTGAGGAGAAAACGAATAGTCCCGGACTAAAGAGCCTACAGTGCCTAGAGCCCCATTTACCAGAGATTCACGCACCCCCCTTTGCTTCCGGACAGTCTCGTTATTTACAGAAGCCTCCTCACTTATCTCACTTCCATCATCTGCCCAATCTTTACCCAGGCTCTCATCCTCGGAAGAGTTAGAGGGATCCGACATAGAGTAGAACTTATCGCCCGAATCCACTTCTTTAGAGCCAACTGTGCTCGATTGGTCCAAAATCTGCGAACCCTGCATTCCACCTCCCTCCCTTTCCAGACTGCCACAGTCCACGTTATGGCTATTGGCCTCCAGCACCTGACCAGTCACCAAGGGGTTAACACTAGGGGTTGCTGCAGAAACAGAGACCTTAGGATCATTTTCCACTGCTACTTCTCTAAAAATCTAATTTCCTGCTAAGCCCAGCTCATCCTCTGATGAAAATATAGCCACTTGAATGTCTCCTTCCCTTATAGCTCCAGCACTCTGCAAGTCACTTCTCAGGCCCTGAAAGCATCCCTGGGCTGCCCCCCTGCCACCATTCGCTTCATTAAGAGTCTCCCCCACATTGAACTCGATACCTTGTATTGTCGGAGAAGTTGGCCCGCTGCAACATTATTTGCAGAGCTCTTCGCGATGCTTAAACCACACTCCACTGGCACGTCAGCAGCTTCCACCGGGATCTTGCCTTTACCGATTTGTTTTTTAAATAGACTTGGAACTGTGTTACGGCTCCGATTTAACATACCGTCCTTTACTGCAAGAACTGCAGGAACTGGTGAAGAGCCATTTGCGTGTTGACGAGCAGCGCTGTCTCCTCCTTTCCCGAGGCAGGTCTTCACCGGACTCCCTGCAGCTGGGGCTGTGCCTGCCGGAGGGCGCCCGGGTCTTAGCGCCCATGGCCGTACTTTTCGGGGGCATCACAGCAAATATGGAGGATAGAACTATGTGCCTCCTAAACAAAGAGCCAAAAAGAGTGTGCTTGGAGTATTTTGAGAGAGTCAGACGCCAGACCAAAAACTGCCACAGCATATTCAGCTTATTCGCCTGATTATGCACATCATTCTCACGTTCTCCGGTTTTCCGATTCTCCGATATACCGATCACTGCGGGGTTGTAAAAAAGCGGCAGGGGGGAGGGATTATTCCGGGAGAATGCCGATATCCAGCTTACTCGGCCGAGCAAGCGACCGCCATCTTGCCCCTCTGCTTCCTTGTAAGCCCTAGCGCTAAATGAGGGGCCACGGTCAGAATGTAATGTGCCAACTGTGTATGTCCCTATGAAGACTCACAAATCTTTTATAACAGTTTGAGCATCAGCCAAGCGCTGAGTCCATACCCATAGGAATCTAGAGCATGAATCCACTGCCACTAAGATATACTTGTAAGCCCCATCGGATTGTAGGGGGCCGCAGTAGTCCAAATATACACAAGCGAGTGGTCTGTCTGATATTAGTAATGGTGTCTGTGATGGATGTGCCATGGTGGAACCCTTCATCTGCTGGCAGATGTGGCAATTTAAGACAAAATTCTTTGTTTGATTAGTTAACCCTGGCCACCAATAGCGCTGTTTCAATAATGAAACCATTGCAGTAATCCCTGCGTGTGCAGTACCTAAAACCTCATGTGCAGCTAGAATTAAACCTAATCTGGGATCCATGTTTGGTATTACTCTATCCCCCACTCCTGGAATTTGAGCATACAGAATATTATTTGCATTTAACTTGTAGGAGTACTTGAGTGGAAAACCTTTCGGTAAGGCTGGGATGTTTTTGCGTGAAGCAATGACAGCTACCATTATCTGTCCATCTATTCTCGTTTTTGAACGAGTGATTGCAGCTACGGCAGCAGTTCGTACTGCCCCCTTTGCGGCTTCATCGGCCAATGAATTCTCTTCAACGTGAACGCCATCACGTTGATGACTCAGCGTGTGTATCACGTGAGCTCTTGGTAGTTCATTTTTCAACTCAGCTACCTGTTCCCATAGCATTTTATGCTTAATTGTGACACCTTTTGAGACTATAAATAAATTTTGACCCCAGTAGTGAAGATATTCGTTGTATGACTAGACACAATGAAAAGAATCGCACACAATCAGTGTGGGGAATTCCTGATCCATATTTATTAGTGCCAGTAATAGGGCTTTTAGTTCTGCCAGCTGAGCCTTGCAGTCTCCTAGAGACTGAGGGCCAGATGTACGACGGTTTTTGCATGTGCAAACAGGTTTGCGAACCCGTTTGCGCATGCAAAAACCAATAGGGGTATGTACCATTCCAAAATTGCGAGACGCAATTTATTTGCGACTCGCTATTTTGGAATTGCGAGTCGCTATTAGGAAGGGGCGTTCCCTTCCTAATAGCGAGCACAACCCCATGTACAAATGTTTTGCGACCTCAATTGCGGTCGCAAAACACTCGCAAATTACCACCCTCTTCAAGAGGGTGGTAATGGGGTCGCAAAGGAAAGGGTCCCCAGGGGACCCCTTCCCTTTGCAGATGCAGGGGAAATTATTTTTAGGGCAGGCAGTGGTCCCAGGGACCACTGCCTGCCCTTAAAAAATGAAACAAAAACATTTCATTTTTTTCTTTTTTAGATGCATCCCATTTTCCTTTAGGGAAAACGGGCTGCATTTTTTAAAAAACTGCTTTATTTAAAAGCAGTCCCCGACATGGTGGTCTGCTGAGCCCAGCAGGCCACCATCCCTGGGAGGGCCTGCCATTCCCAATGGGGTCGCAAATTGTGAGAGGCTCATTAATATTCATTGGGAATCGCAAACAGTGTGTTCCACACTGTTGCACATGGCATATTGAGCCTCGCAAATTGCGACTCGCAAATGAGTCGCAAATTGCGACTCGCAAATGAGTCGCAATTTGCGAGGCGCAATTTTGCTCATCGTACATCTGGCACTGTGTCTTCGTATCGCTGGGATGGAATTTGCCATCCTGCATACAACCCTTCACAATCGCACAAGCGGCGCTGTATTGCTGTTTACTTCCTACGGCCGGCTGAGCAGATCCGTCAGTGTAAATAATGTATTCATACTGATCTAGAGGCATTATTTCATTTGGGAGAGGATATTCTTGTTCATATTGCAGGAATGCTTGTGTTTTTAAACTAGGGTCATATCTATATTCTACATCAGTTGCAGTGAGAGAATTAGCCCATTGTATCCATCTTGGATGTAAGGCTTTAGTATTAGGAACGCTTGTCTTTGTAGCAGCCTCTAAGGCTGGTATTGGAGTTATGACAATTATTTGTTTCCCCTGAGCCAGTGTTCTTTCTCTTACTACAGCGGTCTGTACTGCTGTCAGTATTTTTTCTGTAGAAGCAAAGTGCATTTCAGCGTTTGTGTTCAAGTGTGATTTGTATGCTATGGGTACTGTTTCTCCTTCATTGAAGGTTAGGTAAGTGTACCCAGATTGACCCGCTATAATACGGATCGCCAAATTGCATATGTTTACTTGTGTCTGCAAGTGTTTTGAAGCTATCATGTCAGCTTGTATGGAACGAAAGATATCTGTGTGTTCCTGTGTCCAATGCCTAACCGAAAAATCAGGTCTTTTTAAGTCGCAGAAAAGTTTAACTTTTTCTGCGTAATCCAAAATGTATGTTCTGCCAAAATTTAAAAATCCCAATATGGATTGTAAGTTCTGCAAAGATTTAGGAGGTTGAAGCTGTGCACACTTTTCTAAAAAGTTAGCTGCCAGAATTTTACCCTCCCTGAAACGTTCGTATCCCAAAAATAGGACATTGAAGTGGGCTATTTTAAATTTGTAGCCCTCAGAGGCAAACCCCAAAATTATGTTGCTCACCCTGGTCAAGTGTTCCTTTAAATCATCATCCGTCAGATAAATATCATCTACGTAGGACAATGCCTCTTCATCCAAATTCTGAAGTAACTATGTTACCCTAGCGGAAAACAACCCAGGGCTATTCTTATACCCTTGGGGGAGTCGACAAAATTGACGCTGAGAGCCTAGCGCGGGAAATGCGATCAAATACCTGCGTTCAGGTGCTATATTTTGGCAAAAAATCCATTTGAGATATCTAGTGTTGTTTTGTATTTTTTCCGCAATGGTGTGCATTCTGTATGCAAATGTTTTAGTGCATGTATTCAGATGTCTGTAGTCTAAAACTAAATGGTATGAATTATCGGGTTTCATTACGGGAAACAAAGGATTATTCATTGAGGAAGTACAAGTTTCTATTACACCCTGGTATTGAAGTTGATCTAAGATCTCCCTGACCAGTTTTTTCGCTTCTTGTTTTATTGGGTACTGTCTCTGGGGAGTTGGAGTAGTTTCTACTGGGATTACATGGTGTGGTGACTCAGCATCCCACCCAACATGGTTGCGATATATTGCTGGAGCAAGGGCTACTGCCCACTCCAGCATGTATGTATGTTTTAACTAAATTGGAACAAGTTCGGAAAAGGGCGATAAGATTACAGTTTCTCCCTTTGGGCAATCCATAACAATTTCAGGCGGCCAATATTTTTCAGCTAAAAGGATGTCATAGCCGTAAGTCAGGTTCTCCAAAAAGAGACCTTTAATTTTTCTGGGTTTGTCCCCCTCCATTTTGAGTGTTATCTCATGTAACCTATGTGGGACACTTACCCTTGTGTCAGGTGTTTCCACCGTGATGTGCTCATTCAACTCCGCTGTCACCAGAAATTCCATCATGGTCTAGTGAGCTATGGCTACTTCTGCTGCGCTGTCTAGCATCATCAGAGCCCATACCCCATTCAGAAGTTATGTCCTCAGAATTCTGGGCATGTCTAACTTTGAGACCTGCTACTTTCTTCTTTTTAAGTTGAGGTTTAGATTTTGACTTCTCTTCTTTCTTGGAAGTATAATCTGAAGTGCATGGCGTGTCTCTGGACTTTGTACGCTCTTCTTGACTGTGCTCTGACCGTCCCTCCCTCTCGGAGTTTCTTGGTGAACCCTGAAAGGAACGAGAGGAACGTGTATCAGTATCCTGATACCTGTCAGGTTTTTTAATGTTATCTCTATTCCTAAGGCTTTATCTCCTTTCGGAGGGCTCCTGTTGAGAAGACCCACTCCTGGATTGAGATCTATTCTTTTGTTTTTTTATTGTTATTATCCCATTTCTTCTTGGAAGAATTGGGTGCTTGCTTGGTGTTATCCTTTTCAGGACCACCCATGAGTTGAGGTTTTGTTGCTCTAGCTCCCAAACTATCTCTACCTATTTCAGCATAGGTGTCTTCAATAATTTTAGGTAATTCACGTTCCTGTTGCCACTGCTGCTGCATCCCCTTTAACATTAGCTAGTATTTTAGCTGATACCTGGGCAAAATTACCTAATAATTTCATGCCTAAGTTCAGAGCAGGTTCTGCTACATACTCATTCTGTATTTGTCTTAATACATCTGGTATTACTGCTAATGACGGGATACCATGAGTTCTGGTATATATGGCAGCGAAAACTGTACCACAAGTGGTACAATCCTCTACCTGGGGAGCTATCCCCATTGGCAAGCATATTGTTAGCATTCTGTGTTTTTCTTGAGGGCTTGTGTGTGGAAATACTGCCTCTAGCTGTGTTATTTTTTTGAGCTATCCAGAATGGCATTTGCTCATGTTTAGTGGGCATTTTAACCATAACTGCATTTAGCGTTTGTGGTGTAATTCTAGTAGTAGATCCCTGAACTTGTCCTGTTTGTGTAGCCCTGGTTGGCTGAAGTGTGAGTGTTCTCATCATGAACTGTGTCAGGTTTCTGTAGAGTTTTATTATTTCTTTATGAAGTGGACGTAAGTCTGCTACTGGCAGAGTCAATGTCTGGATGCGGTGTGTAAGCCGCAAGGACCTGCCAAGTTGCTCCGTCTCCTCCGAGCGGATCTAGTCTTACTATGTCTTTTGTGTGGGGGAGGGCACCTATAAATCAGTTTATGTGCTCCTGGTAGGTGAGCGGAACTTCAATGTCCTCATACCGGCAGGGCAACAAACAAGAGGAGACGGTGGACTAATATTTCTGCACCTCACGCTAGTTTCAAAATATATACAAGTCCCACGCAACAAGCCCAGGCATCAACCGTCCAATGATGCCTCTGTAATCCAGATCCTTTATAAAGCAAGCAGTGGGCGTGCGCAGAGTGAAAGAGTCCAAATGAAGCTAGTAGGTTATTCAAAATTCTTTATTTTCAGTTTCTTTTGTAATGTAAAGACATTAGGTTTCAGCCAACGCGTTTCGTTCTCCCTTGGAGAACTTCATCACGGCTGAAATTGATATAAAACAACATTCAGTGCACTCAAGAAATATAAAATTATTTAAAGGAAGAAAAAGCAAAGACAAAATGAACATGGAAAAGGACAAATAAATCATGAAAACAAATTCACACACGTAAATAGTCCCGTGCCAAGATTGTAATACCAGAAACACAACTAGTAACATAAAGACAATTACGAATAAATAATAAAGGAAATCCACATAGAAAACAAATATACATAAAAAAAGACATGAATACGTATCATATTTGCACAAAATACTAACGCTTAATTTACTTTAAAATCATCAGACTAGAAAAACCACTCCCGTTTAGGAGTGAAGAACCGGGCCAGTCAATCATTATGGCCAGGTATTAATAAGCCATGACGTTGCCCATGGTTACATATTAATAGACATTACACAGAGATATGTTTACCGAGTTATGTACAATAATGAGGAGAGCAGACACATTAAAAATGAGGAACAGTGGTCAGGGATAGAGATACGAAGCAGTAATTAGCTAGAAACGGAGGGAATTTTGTGACAAAGGGAATTCAAAAGATGAAATAGCTCGAGAGGCCCCATGTAGGGGGTAAGTCATGTATAGTTAACAGCAAAAGAACAGGGTGGTGTGAGGAAGAGAAAGACGAGAAGAGGACTATAAAAATCGAATGGGGTCAAGATATAAAAAGAGGATCTCACCTCAAAGGGCAATCACACTTATGAAAATGATGCCGTTCAATAAGTATATTGTATAGTAATGAATTCCGGACTGTCAAGAAGCCTGATCTGGGCAGGCGTCTCTAAGTGAAAAGATTAAATAAAATCAGACATGGGAAAAATTGCATAATGGTAGAATTAAATAGAGATCTTAGTTGGAAAATGGAAAAAGTGTAACTAACCTAGATCATGCACAAATCCATAAGTGCACAAAAATAGAATAATAAGGTCGCGCTCCCAGTCAGCATGAGGGGAAACTGTGTGGCCCCAAAGTTTAAAGGTAGGTGTTGGCCTCTATATCTAAAGCCGGAAGGTAACAGGATAAATAAACAGAGTATCACAGAAATACCAAATATATCTGTCAGACGTCTCAACATACAACAAGAAATAAGCTCTGTTTATAGAAGCTCTTACCTGTATGATGGTAGACTGAACATAGAAATCAATTGATCCTCCAGGCAGAAACTCTGGGGTCTGAAGGGGAAATCCCCACGGCCAAATAGGGCCTGGGTTGAAAGGAAAAAACAAAAAATTGGTGTGTATCATAATAAATATAAGAATCAACTGAAAATGGTGTAGATGGCAAATGCATTTTGTCCGAAATTCCCATAAACTGATTACGGCAAGGGAATAGAAATTAAATAATGAGAACGCGGAAGAATATCCGCTTCCTCATCCCGTTGCATGAATAATGGGGGTGATGGCATGGTAGTAGGGTGAAAATACTGCAGGGGAAATTTATATTTGGAAGCCCCTGGAGGGTGGTGAGTAGGAACAACTCCCTGCTCCTGACGTTCAAATACTGTCGGTGGCAGCCCGATCGCAGGGTGGTAATGCTGCAAGGGAAATGTTGATGAGGGGAAGCCCCGGGAGTGCACATCCCCAGTATGGCGATTGGTGAGAGAATTCCAAAGATTAACCCCCCTGACGTCTCAAAGTGAAGAAAGTAAAAAAGGGCCAAGCCTGAGTATTATGGACTGGCCACCTGAGGGGCACAACTCAAAGTTTCCCGAATGCGTCCCTCGCACATCCGTCACGGCAATACTGCTTCTGTGACTGGTATGTACCGGGCACTTAACCGCTGGGGGGTTGTTCAGGGGGGGGAAAAGGTGAAATTAAACGAGCCCGCGGTGGCATGCGGGAGAGAGGGGTTAATTAGACCCTCGCATGGGTGTAACGGATGCGTGACTAAGATTACAAGTGGGAAAGTAGTTTCCTGACCTCCCTAATACCGCTAGTCATAATATTATATCCAATTTAAATTCCCTCTATAATGGTGCTTAGGTAAAGAAACCATGCTTAGCTAGCGCTGTGTGGGGAAAAGAGGGGCGGGCTGTCCGCCACCCCTTTTCCGAGCACTAATATTACAAAGTCGGACAGTCTTTTAAGTGGTACTTGGGTAAAGAAACCCTGCTCAGTTAGCGCCATGTGGAGACAAGTGGGGCGGGCTGCCCGCCATCCCATTTCAGAACACTAAAATTACAAAGTCAGACAGCCTAAAACGGACTGCGAATAGCGTACCGCTGCGCCTATGTGTGCTTACCCGTATCTCAATGATCCAACGTCTGCGAGGGCCGAGAAGAGTTCTTTCACGCCCTCTCCTTCAAATAGTGCCGTATTTCTGGGAAAGGCGTTGCCAAAACGGCGTGAGAACGTCGTAATGGAAAAAAACTAGAGCGCGAGTATGCACGTTAGAATTGTACGTAAGCGGAAGGGATAATGGTGTGGTATATAGAGGTGACGGGAAAGAATAACCACCCAGCAGACATACGTTAGAGTAAAATGAATTCCTAAAGTAAATTTTCAAATGTATAAGTTCCCTGGATCAGGCATACAGTTCCCACGGTCATATATTGAAGAAATGAGATAATTATCATTGATATATCCCATAATTTGAGAGAGGGGGTTGAAGAAGTGCCATTCCTCCAAATATGATAATAAGATCGGAAATATGGCTTGTTACAGCATAAAGAGACCATATGATGAAATAAAATAATTGTTTCAAGAAAAAGTAATGGGGAAGTTTGCCGTCCACCCAAATGCATTGTGAATAAGTCAGAAGATGAGCGGGTAATAGAGCTATTCTGATGAAATGGGTACATCACTATGAAGTAATAAAATGCTAATTTATATATAATTAAAAGGTTGTGTCTGTAAGTCAAGGTCCACTAAAGATGTCTTATGACAATGGTCATTGTGTTACATAAACCCAACGATACACCCACCGAGGTCCAGAAAGACCATATCAAATGACAATAATCATTGTGTCAAGAACCGCAGAGCCCATTTGTTGGGCTTGAAATGATACAATAAGAGGTAACCCATGAGTCTGAAAGGTGAGAGCAGGAAATGTGAAAAAATCGAGTAAGACAAGGGGGAGCCAATTTGAACATAAGGCTACAGCGTTCACAGGGAAAGAAGATCGAAGGGGATCACAGGTTATCATTTGAGAAAGAAATGCATTTCGTTGTCGGTGTTGTGGCCAGGTGTAATGGCCCGTAGTTTGCAGATCCATTTAGCCTCACTTTGTCTGAGGCTTAGTTCCCTGTTACCACCCCTCTGGCATAATTCAATTTGGTCAATGCCATAGAACCAGAATCGACTATCTCCATAATGAAATTTGACAAAATGTTCAGCCACAGGGTATTTGGTGTCGCCATTAAGTATGGCTCTTCGATGCTCTTGAATTCTGAGTTTCAAGTTTCTCTTTGTGCTCCCTACATATATCAAACCACAAGGGCACCCAATAACGTAAATGACAAAGGTTGTATTGCAATTGATAAATTGTCTGATTGTGTGTGGAATAGATCCTTTGTGGCTAAAGCTCTTGGTTTTATTGGCCCCAAATTTGCAGACATTACTAGAACAGCAGATGTAAAACCCACTGGGTTTCTCAGGGAGCCATGTATCTGTCCTAGTGGTGGAAGTGACATAACTCGGACAGAGTTTGTTCCTAAGGGTTGTCCCTCTTCTGTAAGTGATCGATGAATTGTTGCATATGGTACCCTTCAGACTAGGTATTGCCTGTAAGAGATGCCAATTACATTTGAACAATCTGAAAATCTTGTTACTATGAGTAGTGTACTGTGTAACAAAGCGTACCTTTCTGTTCTGACTACCTCCCTTGATATTGGTAGTGTTTTCAGACAGTGTGGTCTCTCGTTTTAGGTTGTGTGCTCTTTTTTCCGCTATGTCTAAGACTTTATTCGAGTAGCCTCTAGTTCCAAATCTCTTTTTTGCCTCTGTGTTGTTCCTAGTGAAATTCTCTTGCTCACTACAGTTGCGCCTAATTCTTACCATCTCCCCAAATGGTATATTATGAATTACAGAACTGGCAGGGGCGCTACTGGCATGCAAGACACTATTTCCTTCCTCATACAGACAGTATTCATTTGGTGTTTCATCTTCAGTGTAAGAATGAAATGTATTTGATTGCGCATCTGCTTGTGGGAATTTAACCCATGAATAGAATACTTCTGTTCTATATGATTTGTGTGCCTCAATCATGAATGTTACTGTTCCACCCCTAGCTGTGACTCCATAGTCTGTTAGTTTTGAAGTAAGGGCAGTTCTAACATTTTCTGAAATGTTAATTTCCCCTTCTAGTTCTTCCTCAACTACCGCACTTTGTGCTCACACAGCAGTGTCGTCTTCAGTCATTGTTGAAAAAGTCTCTCAAGGAAGAGTTTCAAGGAAACTGAGATAAGGTTTTATGCACAATAGGAACTGTTTGTCCTTCCAGCTTGATAAATCTACAGCCAATAAATAGGAATTTTGCCTACTCAGCTGTGGCGGATAGTTCCCTTCCCACTCCAGAAGTCTCTGGGGAAATATGAGTAGGGGTCTCTGAGAAAGGCATGACTGAACTACTCAGATTTGACTGTTAAATAAGTACCAAACCAACATTGGAGGCGCCATGTCATGTAGTCTCTATAAATCTATATAGGATCTGCACGTTTAGACAACATACACTGTAGGATTGGTGTCCGGACTGATTCTAGACACCCCCACTGGTTATGTTAGCCTGTATACCAGCTATCTCACAGTGCCACTATAAACCCCTCTTACCAAGGAGAGAATAGTTCTTGGCAACTATTGAACATGACAACCCTGATCCCTCAGGATCGTGGAAACAGTACGATACTTTTCGGTCAGTCACTCGTGCTTCCTTTGTCTCAGAGCGATACATAGAATAAACGTTGGGGACATTTTTTAATAAGCATTTATTGAACCAGAGTCATTCTAGTATAAAATAGGTGTGCTGAAACAACCACTAGACAGTAACAGATTTAAATGATTATAAGCACTAACAGAGTAAAAGGATGGTAGATTTCTACCATCGTGCTAAAACAATGAATACAGGTAAGTATATAAAATACATGACAGTAGAATGCATACTCCTACGATGCGACCCTAACTAGATGTACCTAAGTGTACCTAGCATGTATGCAGGTGTAGAAGCCAAGAATCTCTCTAGGATAAAGTCAACCCCATTACCTGAAGTGGGAGACTGTGGGACCCCGTCTTGGTCTCGAGATGGACACCCCATAAGGGATATCAGAACACTGCGAGCTGGAGTGTCTGCGTGCGGGAACCTCAGCGTCTCACGTCAGTGTGTCGGCATTTAAGTCCTATTCTCCTCTCTCTACCTAAGTAAGATATGGTGTATATTTACCCAAAGTGGTACCCCCTGGGGATATACCTCGATGTGTCATGTCGGACTAGGATGACGGAAGGAATGACCCTTATACATAGTTATTATGCAGGAGATGTTAGGCCTGCTGTCCTGCTGTGATTCCAAGAATCCTCATGCATAATGAATGAGGGTTACGCTTTTCGGAGAAAACCCCATGTCATCTTTAAGCATTACCGTAACTAGGTAAAAGGTCAGTACTAAGAACCATTATGCAGTGTAATATCAGGGGAATGTAGGTGAAAGGTGCATTCAGTACTTGAGTCGATATTGGGGTACCTATATGGAACATAACATTACCTGGCCTTAGTTTTTGGCGCTGCCCCAGCCTTATAAATCTGGAACAGCGTCAAAAAGCAATGGGTGTTGCAGCGGAACACCCACAGCAACACCCATTGCCCGTCCCTTTGCCGCAGTGGACTACTGCTGAAAGGCGCATATTTACAAGGTGGTGCTAAGCCATGTTAAGTGGCTTACTGCCATCTTGTAAATATGGGGAATGGCGCAGCGCCATCAAAGCGTCAAAAAAAGTGACGCTCTGGTGGCATTAGGGGCTTGTAAATATGCCCCAATGTGTTCCGGGGGTTTATCGGGATAATTTCTAATTTGAAACCGACATTTTGTTTATAATTAAAGAAAACAGCGGAAGATGGGAATACATGCAAGTGCCAAGGGATACACATTTTCACGTAATTTAAAGCATGATGAAACACTGAGGGGCATATTAGCAAGGGCCTTATCGCCGCTTTAGCGGCACTTTTTGCCGCTAAAGCGGCAATATTTCTGTCGCCCTATTAGCAAGCTGTCGCTAACAGCTGTTAGCGACAGCTTTATGGCGAAAGCGACCGTTTTGGTGCCGCTTTGCATGTCAGCGATATATATCGCTAATGACATGCAAAGTAGGCGTTCCCAACTAAAAGCGACTGAAAACAGTCGCAAACACAACTTCCCCCTATTAGCAATGCCCGCGAAGCGGTAAAAAAACTTGCGCTAACCGCAATTATCGCTGGAATCTAGCACCTGCTAAAAACCTGACTTAACCATTCTAGTCAATGGGAGGTGGATTGTAAGGTTAAGTCCTCACCTGCCTATTAGCAAGCTTTTCATTAGCGCGTTGAATTTATCGCTGGATTTCTTGCGCTATTGCTGGGTTTCGCCGCTATCGCTGGATTTTTTATCGCCTTGGAGATAAGCGTTGATAATAACACGTTATCTCCGCGATGAAATCCAGCGATAGCCGGCTGAATTTGTTAAAAATGACAAGAGAACCATGGTAACATCGGGAGCCCTAGTACCATTCTGACACGAATATAGAGGGTAGTCTCTAGTCCAACTGTTCACCCATGGCTCTTTACAGTTGAAGACTGCTATATGTAGAGCTAAGAGTCACCTGGCAATCCACAGAGAAAAGTAAATGAAGAGGTTACTAAACTTGCCCTTAAACACTATGATGCAGTCATTAAGAAGCGAACTAAAATGTATTCCTTGTCAGAAATAGCAAGTGTACACATGTTGAGATTTCTCTACAAACCAGCTAACAACGAAACCTTGGAAAAAATGTAATGCTTGTGTTGGAAAGATGTTTTAAGAAGTGAAAGAATTTTAACATAACCTATAATAAGGCAGGTAAGTATTTATGAAGAGCAACATCCCATGATTAGAGAAATAAATACGTATAATCAATTTCCAACGAACATAGCTTTGAATGTACTACCTGAACTGTATTCGCTAACAAATATACTACACAGCTGTAAAATAACCCATCAATTACCCAAACACTAGCATCAGAAGGAAATGGAAATCTTTTTCTTTGCATTGATAGACTATTTGATCGTTAGTTGTGATCTGAGGAACTAAAATTCCAATTGGGATGTAATCCACTGTTTCCAATACAAGAGCGTTGTTGGAGGTTGAAAACTAGTGTTGGAAATTGATTATGTATGTACAATATCAAATCCAGAAATATACATGTGTTATAGGATTGTCCTGTGTTCTTTGTAATACCCAGTTTCTAACGCCATTATTCAAAAGCACACCAAATCTTAAAGTGCTTTTCAAAGTTATGTGTGTAATTAATGTATTTAATTATTTTATTATATATGCTTGTTGTTGTAGTCACACATTGTCTGAATACATGTATGTTGTGATTGCTTGGAAAAAAGGAGAATAACAAAAATGTCCAAGAAATTGGTAGTTGTTATTTGCATTTGCATCAGCTAAGACAAAAAGCTAAAAGGCAGGCGACACACGGAACAGTCATAACATTGCCCAAGCACACTATCAGAACAGTAAAGACGTGCACGAACAAGATTCCATCATTTTTTTGTTTCTCAGGAAAGGGAAAAACATCTGAAGTGATTTCCTAAGCCTGGCACCATTATCATTCCCTACGGAATGGCAGCCACACAGGAAGAGGTGTTTTAAATGTAAGGGTTTATGTGGAATTTAGCAGTTTGAGCTCATTATGCAGATAAAATTGAGCAAGGCCGCCCACAACTCAGTGGGCAATGGAGAAGAATTTAAACAGCATTATAAAGTGTACTTGAAAGCCAATTGCAAGATAGACAACCTCCTTCTGAAAGATTTCTAATCCTTAGTTATGGGAGACCAGAATCTCTAGTACACGACTGTCACACAAGATTCGACATCTTCTTTAGATATAGAAATACTTAAAAAATTGCACGTGTTTCATCGCGTTGTGTGCAAATGCAATAATTGCATTAATTATGCAAACCTACTGCTGCTATTCAGTGACACCTAACTAGAGGTAGGCAGGGTGAAATGCACGTATGCATAATTAGAGCAGAAAAGACGGGGCTGTAGGTAAGTCATGGCCCTATTTCTTTTTTATGTATTTCTTTTTTGTTTAATTTAGCTGGGGCAGCTCTATCACTGATTTAGTCTCACGAAGCTTCCGTAGAATTGTTAGTCAACAAATCCACATATTCTACTGCTCAGAAGTTTTATGGTCACAGTAACTATTGACAACATTAGAAATTCTCCTTTTCCCAATGCGTTAGTTTTGGGCATCACCACGTGTTTTCTTTTTATATTTCTTCAGCATTCCAATAAATGGCCTTCCTACACTTATAGAGAAAACTAGTAGGAAATATAGCTAAGAAATTAAGGGGCATATTCTCAAGGACTCATCGCCGTTTTATCGGCATTTTAGCGCCGCAAAAGTGGCGATAGATCTATCGCCCCATTCACAAGCTGGTGCAACTTGCCGACATCGCAAGCTTCCCTGTGATAGCTACCGCAAAAACCATCGCCATGGATGAGTGCGACAACTAACGCTAATGATATGCAGAGTAGGCGTTCCCGTTCAAAAACACACGAAAACACCACTTTGCGCAATTCTCAACGACCAGTCAGATCTGCGATGCAAACCAAGAACAGGGGATAAGGCGTGTTAGCTGCAGGGATTTAACACCTGCCTTTTTCTGGTGTTAAGCAGGACGACTACCTGCAGTATGAAAGGGAGCCCAGCCCAGGGCCACATCTGAAGACCCACAGATGCCATGGAGCCAATGAACATGCAGCTCGGAGACCCAAGAGGGCCACAACATCAACCGCCACCACTCCCAGGCCCCCCCCTCTGGACCCCACCTGGACTACTACCGAGGCAGCGTAGGACAAGACAGCAGACCCTCCGAAAACAGCATGGCCCCTCAGTCACACAAGTGCAGAATGTGGGGAGAGGTGGGAACCAAGTATGTCTGAAGGAGGCAACTCACCCATGAAGAAGAATGTACACAATGCCAAGTGTGGCGGTGATGTGCTGGACAGCCCTCAGAATGCAGAGCACAGACATGTCCATGTGGACATATACTGCTGGTGTTTGTAGTGTCGTGGACAGTGGACGCAAACATGTTACCTCAGGCAGTGGGGAAGACCTTGGACATGTAGCTGTGCCGTCCCCCCCCTGTAAGCGTAAGCGGAGTGGGATGGGCTGGCGTACGCCACTCCAGCGTAGGAGTGCGGTTAAAAAGGCCGGGGCTCTGGGCATGGTTCTCTTCCGTGATGGGCAACGCGTCTGCCAGGGCGGCGCACCTCACCCTGCCACGACTCCGCCGCCGTGAGCTCCAGACTCCACGACACAGGCCCCCAGCGCAGCCAGCAGCACAGCAACATGGAGTCATGTGTGTGCTGGATACTGCCTAAGTCCTACACTGCGGTCAGCAGGTCCCACAATTCAAATCGTGCCACATTTCTGTCAATGGAGGAAACCACTAGTCAACAAACATTGCCCCCAGTGCGGCCCGCCCGGACGACGCATCATCGTTGGCTGTGCACCTGCTGAGCGCTCCAGGTGCCACTGACCCTGTGCAACACAAGTCGACGCCTCGTGGCAATATTGAGGCAGAATTCAGTAGGCAAAAACATTGCTCCCAGTGTGGCCCGCCTGGGCGACGCATCATCGTTGGCTGTTCACCTGCTGAGTGCTCCAGGTGCCACTGACCCTGTGCAACACAAGTCAACGCCACGTGGCAATACTGAGGCAGAATACAGTAGGCAAAAAACATTGCTCCCAGTGTGGCCCGCCCGGACGACGCATCATCGTTGGCTGTGCACTTGCTTAGCGCTCCATGTGCCACTGACCTTGTGCAACACAAGTCGATGCCACGTGGCCGTGGGCCCTTGCTGACCGCTGCCTCCGGCCTACACTGCGGTCAGCAGGGCTCACATGTCACATCCTGACCTGCAAAGACACCCCATCATCTTCGGCTGCGCACACGCAGAGCGCATCAGGTGACACCAACTCTATGCACCCCAACTCATGGCCCCTCCATGATTGAGTCGTGTGCTGTGGACTGCGGATGCAACAATGTCACCTCAGGCCTTTGAGAAGACCTGAGACGATGACGATGAAGATCAGGCAGGTGTACCACACCCCACTGCAGCTGCAGCAGGAATATCCCGAAGGTACACAATCATGATCAATCCTTCACATGAGCACGCTCAGCTATGGTGCCCCTCCCTCAGTGAACTGCAAGTCATGGACCCTTTACTATTGAATCTACTGTGTGTGATCCGATGTTCACTGTTCTAGTTGTTGCCAGCACCAACCACTCCCTGAGGGCTGGCTCACACGCACCCCACACCCATCCAGCACAGGCGTCAATGGACATGTGACCCTGGTAATAAAAAGGGCCCGGGCGCACGTGCCCGTAGCCAGTTTCACTATCTAACCAAGTGTGTCCGTGTGGTCATTATGTATGCATGATGGGCCCGGGCCCGATCACATTACATTGTGCTGTGGACAGTGGACACAACCATGTCACCTCAGGCAGTGGGGAAGACCTTGGACATATAGCTTTGTTGTCCCCCCCTGTATGCGCAACCAGAGAGGACTGCGCCGGCGTACGCCAGTCCAGCGTAGGGGTTCGAAGATTTTGCCCGGGGGACTGGGCGTGGTTCAGTTATGGCCTGGACAAGGAAGTACGTAATGCGTGTGTCTCTGTTGTAGTGTGGGCGCCACCCGGCCCACAATCGTCAATGTTGCAATGTAGCATGCACCCGGAGGGCGGGCTCGCACGTACGGAGTCATGAAGGAGCGCAAGACCGCTTGGGGTCTTGGCTCATACATGACAAGTGTTGTGTGTATCTGTATAGCCGCAGCATGAGCCAAATGCCTAGCCTCAATCACAGCGCGAGTACAGCCAGCCATGAACTGTACACCTGTGTCCGCCCTGTCCTTACCATAGGCCTACACTCACGTGGCCGCCCACCCTCAATGGCCAACATCACAGTGTCATTGTCAGGCTTGTGGACATGCGCAGACAGGCATGACAATGGTGTGCCGTAGGAGTGCAAGTGATGCAACCGCGTAGCGCACACAAGTAAAAAGGCTCGGGGGAGGGAGGAGCAGCTGTGAGGCAACGTAACACACAGTGAGGCCCCTCATTTGCCACATGCTAGGCATGTCATATATGATTCCCAAAGTCGCAGACATTCCAGCCCACCCCCAACAAGCCTCTACACATTTCCTGAATGCAAGCAGATGACAAACAAACATTAGGGATGAAAGCTCCATTGTCTGAACTATCAGGCGGAAGCACATCTGCACCTCCGACCTCGGAATTGCATGTGCCCGGCACCCCCTGACAGATACCATAGCATTGTACGACTCCCACACTACGCACAGCCCGACGACAGACCAACGTATACACACCCCACACACAGAAGTCCTTGCTCGAAGTTATCTTGCATGGAATGGCCTTCACACTTACTCCCATGCCATCCCAGGTCTACAACCGTTGCACACAAACACTGCTCATTGATCCGAGCTGTGGCATTTCATCCACAGAACTGGCGCAGGTCAGAACAGTGCCGCTTCAACCAGAGCCACTAACGCAATGGCAGAACATCCCGGACACATGCACAACCCCTGTCACGTGGAACTGTACCGTGCACGTATGCTGCATTTACTGGGGGCACTGCCATTGGTAGTGCTGCGGATCAGTTACCGGCTAAGCTTCTGCCTTGCCAACGTCACCTGCGTTCAGCCTGTGTTGCATTGTCGCTCTTGCATATTCGAGTGGTCCATGGATGTATGCCTATCCAACAGGACGGTAGCCAAACTCGATTTCGACATGTGTGTGCGCCCCCTGTTGGCCCAGGACCATGAGTGTCACCGTGATACCCGTCTATGGGATGCCTGGATACTTGGCATACATGCTGGCAGCTGGACCTGGGAGATTGCAGAACTCCTCGTGTGCAGTGACCACATTGAGCCGCTCCCCTATTGGGCTGTAGTGCTAATTGGTGAAAGGGGGTGGACGCAGCACATCTGTCCGGACCTGCTAATGGTTAGCCTCGCCGTCCTGTTCGATGAAGTCGACAACGACCTCATGTTGGAAATGATTGCCTACGAAGCTGCACTCGCTTTCATGGACGTGTAACTACATACCTGCAGACACAACAGTTTGGAACACATTGCACATGTCCCGTTCATTGTTGGAACTTGGGGTTCTGGTCACATCTCCCACTACGACAGTGGACATGGCTGCATTTGCCTGGACTCTGAATACATGAGCGGACAACAACGCGGGTAAACACAGACCTGTGAATGGTGCGGCACTCCCCCGGAGTAGACAGCGGCGCTTGGCAACGTTCCACGTTCTGACATACTGCTGCATTGGTCTGCATGTTGTGGCACTTATCTTGGCCGTACTGACACGCATGTGCTAATATAGTCTACGCACCTTCACTTGTATTCAACTGTGATGAGTGTTGATTTGTATGACAATGTGTGTCTCACTGCCTATCTGGGTCATGGCCATACATGCATTACTGCACCATCAGGGATGTGGGGTTGTACTAGTACATTATCATCTCACAGTTTCCTGCTGTGCCACAAGCGAATGGCCATTTTCCACACACAAGTGGCAGCAGTTGTTTCCTCTGTTCTGTTGTGCTGGTGTTGCTGTTTGTTCAACATTGTTGTAAATGTTGCGGTGCTCTGGATCTTATGTGTGTGTGCTGCCTTGTAGGTGAGTTGCCACTTCAGCTCTGATTTGGCTGACCCTTATCCCTTTCAGGAGGTGTGGCTTTCACTTCTGTGCTTATGCAGTGCTGTGATGTTGCAGACTTGGGTAAATTGGGCTCTTGGTTGGAGTTGTGACTCTTGGCCATGGTTTGTCCGCAGATGTGCTCTACTGAATTGTGCATGTGTGCCATTGGGCCCATCTCCCCCCGTCCCCCCAGTCCCTGGTGGATACTCACCCTGTTTCTGTTGTGTCGGGTCATGTTGAGCAGTGTCCGGTCCCCCAACTCCTGCCACCGTCTCCCCACTGATGACTTTGGACACCATTTCCTCCATCTCATCCAGCTCCTCCTGTGGCACTGGACTCCCACCTCCAGTCTGCATTGCTGCCTTCTGGTTGTCTGTGAGTTTCTGCTTGGTCTTGCGCTTCACATCATTCCAGCGCCTCTTGACCTCATCCATTGTCCTCCACAGCACTCCGACTGCATTCACCTTGTCCACGATGGACTGTCATATTGCATTTTTTGTTGCCAATGACACAGTGGAGGTGACGAACAGTTGTTGATGGTGTTCTATCACCTCCGTGATCAGGATCCTGTTTTCCTGCGGACTGAACTGCGTCTTCCTCTTCTTCTTGTCCTTGCCCTTCCCTGACCCCGAGGTCCCAGGCTGCTCCTCCGGGGGGCTTGTGGGGTTCTGGTCATCCTCTGTACCTGCTCCGGCTGCCTCCATTGTGCTTCGCTGTATTTAGTTTTTGTTTGTGTTTTTTTTTTCTGCTTTTGTAGTGGTTTTTCCTGCTTGACGTGTGTGTATTGCAGGCCTGGCGCTGGTTTTCGCTGTTTGTCTTATCGCGGTTGGGCCCATTGCAACTTTTTTCGCATTCGGGTTTGGATTCTTATCGCCGTACCGGTACTGTTATCGCGGACATTTGCCGCCTTATCGGGGTACTATCGCATGTTACCGCCGTGTTGAGAATGCCACGTTAACACAGAGTTATTTTCCCGCGATAGACGTCGATATGGAAAATTGCGTTAACCTATTTTGGCGATGTTTTTCGCACGTTCTTGTGAATATCCCCCTAAGTCTGTTATGTTTTTTTCTCAATGCATGGCTTTCTGTGAACCCCTGTTGGATTGTGACACAATGGACGAAAGTAGGTTATTATTTGGGGAGGGCAGATGCCCAGCTCAAGGAATAATAATATTATCCTGTCAGAGTGAACACCAGAAGTCATTAAAGTAAAATGCGATAAACCCCCTTGGAGTTATGACACAGAACAGATATGTTTAACTTAGGGTAAAGTGTAAAATATTTATGCAGTATCAATACAGTAATAAAGTCAAAACACCAAACAATAAAAACCCCAAACTGAATTTGAAAAAAAGAGTTCAATTTAATAATGATAAAAATCCAATAAGGGGAACTGGAGATATGTGTTTTGACGATTTAATTGAATCACCTCAAGGTCAGATAAACCAAGCAGGACCACCCAGTCAAGGGCTTTACCTTGAGACTTAGGGCCCTATGAGTCTTGTTGTCTTACCACCAAACCGCAGCAGCGGTGATCCAAAACACACAGCCCAGTTGGCCGTGTTCCGCCCACCCTATTACGATGCATGGAGGACGAGCAGCAAATCGCCATGACGGATTGCTCGCTACCAGCGATGCGGCAGACTGCAATGCTGGAGATTAGAATGCCGATACTGTCAGGGCGGGGTATAGCCACCAAGTAAATTAAGAAAATACATTCGTTTTGGTGGGCCCCTTGCAGCGGTTCCCCAACGGCAGGAAACCGTCACGGTTCACGCTCAGCAAAGTAACTGAACAGTGGCCATTGGATGACCACATATAGAACACACCTGGTGCTCATTGGCCAATTGGAGACACCTGCATAGCACACTATAAAAAACACCTCATTCCAGAACATGATCTTTTGACACCCCACAGCTCCAGAGCATTTGTGAGGTAAATCTGGGACAGAGAAGGCAGGCCATTTTCTTCCTACACTTGTCACTCTCAAAACACCTTTCCTGCTCTTTTTCTCCTGGGTGTAATTAGTTGTTGTACTGTTAGTTCCTTCATTATTTGATAATACCCAGACCCAAAAATCCAAGGTTTTCCGGGCAAGAGTTGCCAGTCATGGTGGATGAAGTCATTAGAGTAGAGCCACATCTGTTTAGAGCCCAAGTCCAGAATACTACTATCGCACAGAAAAGGGAAATGTGGGACAGAATAATCTGCAAAATGAATGCTGTAGCAGCTACCATACCACGCACACAGGAGTAAATTAGGAAGAGGTGGAATAACCTGAGGTGGAAGGCCCAGAGGACTGGTGGTGGTCCGCCCAGCATAACCATACATTTTTACCTCTGGGAGGAGAAGGTCTTGGCCATCCTACACACTGAAGGCTTGCATGGAAAACCTGAAGGAGCGGAGTCTGGTAAGTGACACTTTACCATCTCGCATGAAACATAAATCCCCTGTTTGTTCACAAACCAGCTCTAAACAGTGTGATTTCCACATATTTCCCTAACATCCAATCAGGAAAGTATCAGCATCAGAGATGTGAAAATGTCTGTGTGAAGTTTAGTGTCTCATATAGGGTTTGCTGCATCAATATTCACACCATGGCACATGATGGAATGATGTCTGTAAGTCTTGTATAAAATATAATATCAACTGAGGTAGGTTGCTTTTGCTGAATGTCTGTAGAACGGATGCGACATTAGAGTCACTCAGCACCTACCTAAGTCACATTAACATTGCACAGTGGTGTTTTTATGTTATGCTTTGTCTTACAGATATAGCGCGTTGGTGGAAACCGTAAGTACAGGATCACCCCTACATTCACAGTACACCTTAGCGTGTGTACTGATATCTCACGAGGCCTTTGATTTGACCTCATATCACTTCCTGGTCCTGAAGAAAGCCTATTAAATTTCAGTATACAGGCTGAAACAGTCGACCATCACTAAGGTATTCTAGACCAATTTAGTCCTCATAATATCCGCTCCCTTTCTTTTTAACCTTGTCCTAGGACCTCAATAATAAAATACTTCAAATTCGAAGGAGGATCCTCGAGCCAGTTTGAAAACATTCACATTGAATTCACGCCCATCACAAAAAAAACACCTGCTCAGGTGTAATCAGGCGTTGAAGCACACCTGGGATGCACTTGGCACCCCAGGTGGGAACCCGATGATGAAGCATGCCACCAACTAGGTTGGTGGGTGAGGGTTCTTTTTAAAAACCCAATGTTTTTTCTTTATTCCCTGGTCCTTTGATGCAGTGCATCTGGATTCCCCTGCAGGGTCCGTCCCTATTGTTGTTTTGTATATTTATCTGGGGAAAAGGACGTACCACCTTGTTCCTCGCTCTCTTTTTGTTTGTACCAAAATATAATATTCCCTGATAAATCTTATCTGCCCCAATGTAAAGGTACGGGCCATAATAACAGCATAATGTCAACAGGTATGCCACACTAACCATCTAGATAGTGTAGACAAGTTGGGTTAGAAATTACTACAACTACCATGATGCCCTGTTTCAGTTACCCAAAACAAGATGAAAATGTGCTTTTGCAGATTGTCACATGTCTCCTTTCAAATAACAACTGATCTTCAATTCTCGTGGAGTAAGCAATCTCCATCCAAAGCTTTCCTCAGAGATATGTTACTATACTGTCCTATATATAGTCATGATCTTAGTAACCGAAACAATTGATGGCATGATAGAGCCCACAACAAGTGTGTTTGCCTAACATAGAAAGCCATGAACCCAAATCAAAATATTCTAAGTGGCTTTGACTCTGCACTGCTCACATAATCACAAAAGGCAGACACTACCAAGTTGTGTCATCTACTGTTTTGTTCTCAGCTGGACCTTGGAATGGTAAAATTCACGTCACATATCTACTGTGTTGGATAGAATGGTTTATTGATTTCATGTATGCTTACTAATCTAACTGGCTGCAACTCAGGGCATGGTATGAGCTGCGTAACAGAAGTACATGTGTATGGAATCTGAAAAAGTCTGCTTAACATGTGCATTACCACTGAAATCGATCAACACATTAATCTCTACCTATTACTTTTTTCCTTCTAGGTTTTACTGACTGTGTCACAAGATTTATAGCTAGATATCACACTTCCAACAATAACAATGTTCTCCATATGTCAACAGGTCTATTGGCCAAGGCAAGTGGACACAGTTCTGCCACTGAAGAGACCCACGCTGCAATCCAGGAGCAAGCCGACAGTAATGAGGACAGTCCTGGACGTCTTAACGTGGACGACACTGCTGGTCCATCTGGCCAGGCTGGGTACACAGTAACAGTGAGTGTCACTATGCCCACAAAACCTCCCCCCCAGCTACACCAACTCAGCCACCAGTAGTCCCTCCAACCTGTGTACCTAACACAGTGTCTCCCATCATTTGCACCCCAGTCCTGGCTCCTGATGTCACTGTCACCAACCCTGCAACAGAAGAGCCAGAATCAAGTGGGGTGTTGCACCCTGTGCAAAGGGCACAGATTTATGGGGGTAAGGCTCATGGGAGGTCATCTGTGGGCCAGCGGAGTAAGGCCACTGGGGCCACTTATACCCAGTCTAACATCGACCAAGTCTTTGGAGCATATCATCAGTCCCAAGACAAGAGGGACCAGATACTCACTAAAATCAGGGAGATGAAGCAGGTGTAGCGGACATACACACAGAGTGGGCAGGCCACAACATCAACATGGTCTCCCTCATTGGGGTGCAGCTGGACATAAACACTACTCTGGCACAGTCTTTTCACCACCATCTACTTATTCCTGTTGTGGCCCACCATCAGGCCCCTCAACATCTGCTGCAGCCACAGAAAGGGAGGCCCTCCCAGAGGAAGAACCAACAGCAGACATTCCAGGCCCTGCACCTGTGGATCCCCCCGCACCGGTAAGCCGGGACGTCCACGCAAATTTGCAGTCTGTTGGATGACAACACCAATACCACCATCATCAAGAAATGTCTGACCTAAATTCCCCCAGTGTGTGACACACATTCACTTTGTGGACTGTTTCTGGATCCACTGCCTTTTCTTAAGGCAGTAGTATCTTGTACACTGGACTCCAAATAATTTGGTATCTACAACTATGGTTTCATCCCCCCTGACTGACTCATCCACTTTTTGGTTTTCCTGTTTTATTTTTCAATCAATCAATCAATCACAGAATTTGTAGAGCGCACTACTTACCCGCGAGGGTCTCAAGGCGCTGGGGAGAGGGAAGGGGGGGATGCTGCTACTGGTCGAACAGCCAGGTCTTGAGTAGCCTCCTGAAGGTCAGCAGGTCTTGGGTCTGTCGTAGGCTTAGTGGAAGGGTGTTCCAGGTCTTGGCGGCAAGGTGTGAGAAGGATCTGCCGCCGGTGGTTGTTCTTCGAATGCGAGGGATGGTGGCGAGGGAGAGGTCGGCGGAGCGGAGCTGGCGGTTGGGGACGTAGAAGAAGAGTCGTCTGTTGAGGTAGGCTGGGCCAGTTTTGTGGAGTGCCTTGTGTGCGTGGATGAGGAGTTTGAAGGTGATCCTCCTGTCGACGGGGAGCCAGTGCAGGTTCCTCAAGTGGGGGGTGATGTGGCTGTGGCGTGGTACGTCGAGGATCAGTCGTGCGGAGGCGTTTTGTATGCGTTGCAGTCGCTTGATGAGCTTGGCCGGGGCTCCCGCGTAGAGGGTGTTCCCATAGTCCAGTCTGCTACTGACGAGGGCTACTCACAACGTTTATATCACCTTGTTTACTTAAATAAATGCACTAGTCTGGAACTCATTGACTGCTGTAGTATGTTTCATATCTAGAACACCATATATGTACTCCCATCTGAACTTAAAAATTCCACAACTTCTGTTTGTGCAAGAAAGGATATTTTGCATGTACACAATGTTTATCTCGGGTTAACAGCCATGTCTCAACAAAACATACAAACAAATGTGTTGTCAAATACCAACTTTAATCCATATCAAAAACAATGGGCTGTCATGATGTCAGTTACAAACCATATCAAACTTACACCAATAGTCTGTGCCAGTGAACACATTTAAAGTCCCAGACCACACCTACATGGAAGGAAGGGATACATCTGCCAGATTACAATTGATAAGGTCATATAGCATTGATCAATGTCATCAGCTGGAGCCATATTTCCTACATCACAGAAGGAATCCCACATCAATTACACCAATAGACAAACACATGGCAGTACTATACTTTTGATATCAAACCATTATTCACTGTTCCTCTATCTGGTGGAATGTCAGCACCAAATGTCAAAGGTGTGCAACTAGAGGTATGTCCCACAATGATGAGACATATCAAAAGCTACATATATGTTACCCGCAATGAGGAATTAGGCAATGTGCAGGGAGCTTTGCATGAATAGGCTCCACTACCACATGTGGTTACAGTTTATGATGACACACATATAGCATTAAGTCCAACACAGGACAATGAACAAGGCCAATGGATACCTCAAAACTCCCATCCAATCACTGTGCAAGCTCTCTTGGCATAGGATTTGTACATCCAAAGTCTGTGTATGCCTGTCCCAGGAACAAGCCATGTCACAGTAAGTTAGTACTTCCAAACAGCAACATAGGCCCGCCTATGTCACAACTCTGAAATATCAAAATGAAGTTGACAATGTGAAGGTACCTACAACAGAACATCACATAAAAAGTACATTACAAATCATATATATTCAATAGTTCACATAGTCAGCATCTGAAAAACAAATTCTTGGTCAAAAATCAGAGCTAAAAATGTTTACAGAAACTAAAGTCCAATGTATCAAAACCTTGTTTTAAATACACCTTTGCCTACTACTTCCCCAAGCTTGATCTTCCTTCCATCTTAGCTTAACATACTTATCTCATCATCTCAACAATAGGTGCTGAAAACAGTAACCCTTGACCTTGCCAGGTAGGTCGCTCCCCCACCACACAGCTCCGCCTGTGTTGTCTGCCCGCTGCTCCTGCAGGTAAGATCGCCCTCCGCTTGTGGCCCCGGTGCCCGTGTTTTTGTCTGCTTGTCTCCCCTTTTCCTTTTTGTGCCCTCGCTGCCCCATTGTCGTTGTGCCCGTGTTTTTGTCTGCTCTCTCCCCTTTTTCCTTTTTGTGCCCCTCGCTGCCCCATTGTCGTTGTGCCCGTGATTTTGTCTGCTCTCTCCCCTTTTTCCTTTTTGTGCCCCTCGCTGCCCCATTGTCGTTGTGCCCGTGATTTTGTCTGCTCTCTCCCCTTTTTCCTTTTTGTGCCCCTCGCTGCCCCATTGTCGTTGTGCCCGTGTTTTTGTCTGCTCTCTCCCCTTTTTCCTTTTTGTGCCCCTCGCTGCCCCATTGTCGTTGTGCCCGTGTTTTTGTCTGCTCTCTCCCCTTTTTCCTTTTTGTGCCCCTCGCTGCCCCATTGTCGTTGTGCCCGTGATTTTGTCTGCTCTCTCCCCTTTTTCCTTTTTGTGCCCCTCGCTGCCCCATTGTCGTTGTGCCCGTGTTTTTGTCTGCTCTCTCCCCTTTTTCCTTTTTGTGCCCCTCGCTGCCCCATTGTCGTTGTGCCCGTGTTTTTGTCTGCTCTCTCCCCTTTTTCCTTTTTGTGCCCCTCGCTGCCCCATTGTCGTTGTGCCCGTGATTTTGTCTGCTCTCTCCCCTTTTTCCTTTTTGTGCCCCTCGCTGCCCCATTGTCGTTGTGCCCGTGATTTTGTCTGCTCTCTCCCTTTTTCCTTTTTGTGCCCCTCGCTGCCCCATTGTCGTTGTGCCCGTGTTTTTGTCTGCTCTCTCCCCTTTTTCCTTTTTGTGCCCCTCGCTGCCCCATTGTCGTTGTGCCCGTGATTTTGTCTGCTCTCTCCCCTTTTTCCTTTTTGTGCCCCTCGCTGCCCCATTGTCGTTGTGCCCGTGATTTTGTCTGCTCTCTCCCCTTTTTCCTTTTTGTGCCCCTCGCTGCCCCATTGTCGTTGTGCCCGTGTTTTTGTCTGCTCTCTCCCCTTTTTCCTTTTTGTGCCCCTCGCTGCCCCATTGTCGTTGTGCCCGTGTTTTTGTCTGCTCTCTCCCCTTTTTCCTTTTTGTGCCCCTCGCTGCCCCATTGTCGTTGTGCCCGTGATTTTGTCTGCTCTCTCCCCTTTTTCCTTTTTTGTGCCCCTCGCTGTCCCATTGTCGTTGTGCCCGTGATTTTGTCTGCTCTCTCCCCTTTTTCCTTTTTGTGCCCCTCGCTGCCCCATTGTCGTTGTGCCCGTGTTTTTGTCTGCTCTCTCCCCTTTTTCCTTTTTGTGCCCCTCGCTGCCCCATTGTCGTTGTGCCCGTGATTTTGTCTGCTCTCTCCCCTTTTTCCTTTTTGTGCCCCTCGCTGCCCCATTGTCGTTGTGCCCGTGATTTTGTCTGCTCTCTCCCCTTTTTCCTTTTGTGCCCTCGCTGCCCCATTGTCGTTGTGCCCTTGTTTTTGTCTGCTCTCTCCCCTTTTTCCTTTTTGTGCCCCTCGCTGCCCCATTGTCGTTGTGCCCGTGATTTTGTCTGCTCTCTCCCCTTTTTCCTTTTTGTGCCCCTCGCTGCCCCATTGTCGTTGTGCCCGTGATTTTGTCTGCTCTCTCCCCTTTTTCCTTTTTGTGCCCCTCGCTGCCCCATTGTCGTTGTGCCCGTGTTTTTGTCTGCTCTCTCCCCTTTTTCCTTTTTGTGCCCCTCGCTGCCCCATTGTCGTTGTGCCCGTGATTTTGTCTGCACTCTCCCCTTTTTCCTTTTTGTGCCCCTCGCTGCCCCATTGTCGTTGTGCCCGTGTTTTTGTCTGCTCTCTCCCCTTTTTCCTTTTTGTGCCCCTCGCTGCCCCATTGTCGTTGTGCCCGTGTTTTTGTCTGCTCTCTCCCCTTTTTCCTTTCTGTGCCCCCGCTGCCTCTCGCCATTCCTGCCGCTGCGTCCCCTGCGGCCCCGCCCCCCTGACTGCCCATTCGCTGCCCCTGCCTCCCGCCTCCCAGCTGCTCCTCCCTCCCACCTCCCCATAAATGGCGGCCGCTGCGCGGTGAGGAGAGCGACCCTTGACCTTGCCAGGTGGGTCGCTCCCCCACCACACAGCTCCGCCTGTGTTGTCTGCCCGCTGCTCCTGCAGGTAAGATCGCCCTCCGCTTGTGGCCCCGGTGCCCGTGTTTTTGTCTGCTTGTCTCCCTTTTCCTTTTTGTGCCCCTCGCTGCCCCATTGTCATTGTGCCCGTGTTTTTGTCTGCTCTCTCCCTTTTTCCTTTTTGTGCCCCTCGCTGCCCCATTGTCGTTGTGCCCGTGATTTTGTCTGCTCTCTCCCCTTTTTCCTTTTTGTGCCCCTCGCTGCCCCATTGTCATTGTGCCCGTGATTTTGTCTGCTCTCTCCCCTTTTTCCTTTTTGTGCCCCTCGCTGCCCCATTGTCGTTGTGCCCGTGTTTTTGTCTGCTCTCTCCCCTTTTTCCTTTTTGTGCCCCTCGCTGCCCCATTGTCGTTGTGCCCGTGTTTTTGTCTGCTCTCTCCCTTTTTCCTTTTTGTGCCCCTCGCTGCCCCATTGTCGTTGTGCCCGTGATTTTGTCTGCTCTCTCCCCTTTTTCCTTTTTGTGCCCCTCGCTGCCCCATTGTCGTTGTGCCCGTGTTTTTGTCTGCTCTCTCCCCTTTTTCCTTTTTGTGCCCCTCGCTGCCCCATTGTCGTTGTGCCCGTGATTTTGTCTGCTCTCTCCCCTTTTTCCTTTTTGTGCCCCTCGCTGCCCCATTGTCGTTGTGCCCGTGATTTTGTCTGCTCTCTCCCCTTTTTCCTTTTTGTGCCCCTCGCTGCCCCATTGTCGTTGTGCCCGTGATTTTGTCTGCTCTCTCCCCTTTTTCCTTTTTGTGCCCCTCGCTGCCCCATTGTCGTTGTGCCCGTGTTTTTGTCTGCTCTCTCCCCTTTTTCCTTTTTGTGCCCCTCGCTGCCCCATTGTCGTTGTGCCCGTGATTTTGTCTGCTCTCTCCCCTTTTTCCTTTTTGTGCCCCTCGCTGCCCCATTGTCGTTGTGCCCGTGTTTTTGTCTGCTCTCTCCCCTTTTTCCTTTTTGTGCCCTCGCTGCCCCATTGTCGTTGTGCCCGTGTTTTTGTCTGCTCTCTCCCCTTCTTCCTTTCTGTGCCCCCGCTGCCTCTCGCCATTCCCGCCGCTGCGTCCCTGCGGCCCCGCCCCCTGACTGCCCATTCGCTGCCCCTGCCTCCCGCCTCCCAGCTGCTCCTCCCTCCCACCTCCCCATAAATGGCGGCCGCTGCGCGGCCGCGCTGCTGGCGCGCGCCGAAGGCGCGCCTAAGGCAAGCCCGTCTGCGCCCGTCCGCGACTGGACCGCGCCCAGCGCCAGAACCCCTGGATCCCACCGATGCAACACTACTCGACGGACCTACGACGCCGCCACACTCACCGCACTCAATGCCGGCCGGAACCCTGCCTGCTACCGAGCCTCACCGAGACGCACCCACGGACCCTTCACCTGCCAAACCTGCCGATTCATCTGCCCCCGGACGTGCACCACCTCCGCCAAGTCGAGCACCAGCAGCAACCACCTGAAATGCATCCTGCTGAACACCCGCTCCGTCCACAGGCACGCCGTGGAACTCTGGGACCTGCTCGACGCAACAGCACCGGACATCGCCTTCCTCACCGAAACCTGGATGAACGCCTCCTCAGCGCCCGACATCGCCATAGCCATCCCGGACGGATACAAGATCACCCGGAGGGACCGCGTCAACCAGACGGGAGGAGGCATCGCCATCGTACACAAGAACACCATCCGCATCTCAACTAACTCCGACGAGACCTTCACCGCCGCCGAACACCTACACTTCCAGATACACACTGACCCCAAGACCACCCTCCGAGGCACCCTCATCTACAGACCCCCGGGACCACGCACACTATTCAGCGAAGACATCGCAGACTTCATCAGCCCGCACGCCATGCCCTCCGCCGACTACATCCTCCTAGGGGACCTCAACTTCCACCTGGAGAACAACAACGACAGAAACACCACCGCCCTGCTGGACAACCTCGCCAACCTCGGACTCAAGCAACTGGTGAACACGCCCACCCACTACGCCGGCCACACGCTTGACCCCGTCTTCTCGTCCAGCAAGCACATCTCCTTCAGCCACGCCACCGGACTCCACTGGACCGACCACAGCTGCGTCCACTTCAGCTTCAGAAAGACTACGACCCACCACCACCCGCAACAGGCTCCCCGCCGGAGCTGGAGCAAGATCACCGCCGAGCAGCTCACCGCCTCCCTCAGCCAGAACACACCCACCAACACAACGGACCCAAACGAAGCAGCCAGCAACCTCGCCAAGTGGCTGACCGCCTGCGCCGACGACCTCGCACCACTAAAAACCCTCCCAGCAGACCCGGAAGCAAGAAAACCCCTTGGTTCACCAACGAACTCAAGGAATCCAAGAAGAACTGCCGCACTCTCGAGAAAACCTGGCGACTCGACCAGACCACAGACAACAGGACCGCCCTCAAGCACGCCACCCGCAAACACCACCAGCTGATCCGTGCCACCAAGAAGTCGGCACTCAAAGAACGACTGGACAACAACGCCCATGACAGCAAGGAACTTTTCAGCATCGTCAAAGAGTTCTCCAACCCCAGCGCCGGAAACAACGACATCACCCCTCGCAAGACCTCTGCAACTCACTCTCCGCGTTCTTCCACCGCAAGATCACCGACATACATAACAGCTTCGACGCACAAACAACGCACCCTACCGCCGAACCAACGCCCGCCACCACCACCCTCTGCAACTGGACCCCGATCAGCACCGAAGACACCACCCGCACGATGAACTCCATCCACTCCGGATCACCAACCGACCCCTGCCCACACCACGTCTTCAACAAAGCCGACGCCACCATCGCACCCCATCTCCGGGACATCATCAACTCCTCCTTCCACACCGCCACCTTCCCGGAGAGCTGGAAGCACGCCGAGCTTACCGCCCTCCTGAAGAAACCAACGGCGGACCCCACCGAGAACTACCGTCCCATCTCGCTCCTTCCGTTTCCAGCCAAAGTCATCGAGAAGACCGTCAACAGACAGCTTGCCGCCTTCCTCGAGACGAATGGATCCCTCGACCCGTCGCAGTCCGGGTTTCGGGCCAACCACAGCACCGAGACCGCCCTTATCGCAGCCACCGACGACATCAGAACCCTAACCGACAACGGGGAAACAGCTGCCCTCATCCTCTTGGACCTCTCCGCGGCGTTCGACACCGTCTGCCACCACACCCTAGTGAAGCGCCTCAGCAACATCGGAATCCGAGAGAAAGCACTGGAATGGATCATCTCGTTCCTCGCCGGAAGAACCCAGAGAGTCCGCCTCCCCCGTTCAGATCCGAAGCCACCGAAGTCATCTGCGGCGTTCCACAGGGATCCTCACTCAGCCCAACCCTCTTCAACGTCTACATGAGCCCCTCGCAGCCATCGCACGCCGACACAACCTCAACATCATCTCCTACGCCGACGACACCCAGCTGATCCTCTCCCTCACCAACGACCCCACCACTGCCAGAGCCAACCTACACGACGGGATGAGAGACGTCGCCGACTGGATGAGGAACAGCCGCCTTAAACTGAACTCAGACAAGACGGAAGTCCTCATCCTGGGCTCATCACCCTCCGCCTGGGACGACTCCTGGTGGCCCCCGGCCCTGGGCACCGCGCCCAAGCCAACGGACCACGCACGCAACCTGGGCTTCATCCTGGACTCCTCCCTGTCGATGACCAGACAAGTCAACGCCGTCTCATCTTCATGCTTCAACACCCTGCGCATGCTCCGCAAGATCTTCAGATGGATCCCCACTGAAACCAGGAAGACCGTCACCCAGGCACTCGTCACCAGCCGACTGGACTATGGGAACACCCTCTACGCCGGAACCACAGCCAAACTTCAAAAAGACTCCAGCGCATCCAGAACGCCTCCGCACGACTCATCCTGGACATCCCCCGACACAGCCACATCACCGGACACCTGAAAGACCTGCACTGGCTCCCCGTCAGCAAGAGAATAACGTTCAGACTCCTCACCCACGCACACAAGGCCCTCCACGACCTGGGCCCAAAGTACCTCAACGACCGCATGACCTTCTACACGCCCACACGCCAGCTACGATCAACCAGCCACGCCTCGCCACCGTACCACGCATCCGCAGAACCACCGCCGGAGGAAGATCCTTCTCCTACCTGGCAGCCAAGACCTGGAACTCCCTCCCCACTCACCTTCGGTGAACCCAGGACCATCTCTCCTTCAGGAAGCAGCTCAAGACCTGGCTGTTCGAGCAGTAACTTACCCCCTCCCCCAGCGCCTTGAGACCCTCCTGGGTGAGTAGCGCGCTCTATAAATGCCGTGATTGATTGATTGATAATGTACGGTCAAGGAATACTTACACTCAGGAGAAGAAGTTGTTGATGAGATCCTGACGTCCCCTCCTTCATTAACACTATCATCTTCATTTGTCATTTCATGGTCCTCACCCGGTGGCTAGCCGTGGTCTCCATCCTCTGCGATGTAAGGGATGTTCCGTCGCAGGGCGATGTTGTGGAGCATGCAGCAGGCCATAGCAATTTGGCATACTTTCCCGGAGGAGTAGAGGAGGGCTCCACCTGTCCTGTCCAAACATCTAAATCTGGCCCTCAAGAGCCCAAAAGCCAGCTCCAGTGGCCTCCATGTTCTTCTCATTGAAGCGGACTTCCTTGGCAATGTCAGCAACCATGGTCAGTTGGGATATGCTGAGTCACCTAGGTGGAAGCCATACATAAGTGCAACAATGAGTCACACAGTTTGAGATGATACTACTTGACATTACCCATACAGAGTAAGGACAGTTCATACTTACCAACAAGCCAGGTGCTCTCTTGTAGGAGTTGTGATATCAGCGATGGGTATGGTGCTGTTCCGCTGTACAAACAAATCATAGGCAGAAACTGGGAACTGGGCACAGACATTTGAGATATACAAATCCACTAGGTAGACAACTTGCACATTGATTGAGTGGAAGTGCTTCCTGTTACGGTAAGCTTGTTCCATGTCATGTGGAGGTATCAAAGCTAAATGGGTGCCATCAGTGGATCTAGTCACATGTGGCATGCAAGCAAATCCATAAAACTCTGCCTTCACATTTGCTGAATCCTCATGTCTGGGAACTGCATGTAGTTGTCAATGTGTCACATCAAAGAAGAAAGGACTACTCACAGCACACCACTGAACATTGGTTGTGACATACCACCAGATATTGCCACTGTGTACTGGAATGAACCAGTGGCAAAAAATTCAGTGCTGCCATTAGTTGCACTATTGGTGGGATACAATTTGGATTTGTGCTATGAAGCAGGACATCAGGCTCCAACTGATGACATAAATCACAGATTTTTTGCCTATTTAAGTGAAACAATTTAATTACATCCCTTTCTTTCATGGTCTGGGATCTGGAAATGGGTGGTACACTGGAGGCGACCTTTTTCCCCCTCTCCCAAGGTACCATATATACAATGGTCACAGTAAGATGTACAATTTCAATTGAAAAATCATGTGGCACAACATAACTGGTGAACTATTTACTATACATATGTAACATGTTAGTAGTCTCCTGTCCAACATCCCTCAATAATCCATATTGTGCACTTTACATGTGTTTGTAGCATTGATGTGCAAATGTTGCCTCACAAAGGTAATATTTGCACCTTTTTATTTATTGTTTTTATATTTTTGGGCAAAATACCAACAACAGGGGTTGACACTACAACACGCTAATCTAGAGATAATGCCCAGTAACACACAACATAGAGGCTGAGTTTCATGGAATTTACATGGCTATTGATTTCTTCTCATGTCAACATGTAATCCCTTCATACGAGTGGTGGTGACTCATTTAAATTTAAGAATCCGCTACTTTTACCATTGACATGGCGACTGCATGGCCTCGCTCTTGGGACAATCTGACTGTGACGCTGCCAGGGGAAGTCTTACACACAATGGGCGGTGTGCCCCACAACGGACACATCCATAGGCTAGCGTTGTTGATTGTGATGGTAATGGGCCAATTGCTGTGTCCTACTTCGCTGATTACCACGTACGTCATATACATGTATGCCGCAGTTTCAAAAATAGCTCACTTGGGGTGGCCAAGAGGTCCATCATGGCGGATGCGTCTTAGCCTGGCTCCTGTAGCCCTGCAAAATCCTTCATAATCCTGCTGGCTATCGGCAAACATTTAATCCGGATCAGGCACCACTGAAGCTGCCTGGTGCCCTGGGATATGACCCAGCTTCTTTTCAGCCGCCGCTGTGCCCGGAGACAATAGAAACGCCGAGCCAGGTATCGAAAGCAGCACAGCCTGGGCTGCGAGGTGAGACCGCGCCCTGCCATGCATGCGATCCAAAGAGACGTGGCAGAGGGCCAAGCGTTGCCGGTGCCTGTGCCTGCCGGTGAGTGGATGCGCCGTACCCCAATGACCACGGAGGTGGGCTGTGACCCCAAATACAGCAGCCTCACAGAACCTCGACAGTTGGGGCTCGGAAAAACTCCTCCCCGGTAGTGGCACTTCCCAGAGCCGGCTGAGTGGCTAACTGGAGTAAGGGAGTGAAGCTGCCCGAGCCGTAAGCCGTAAGCCGCTCATGTTAAATTGGAGAGCGCAATCAGCCTACCAACGTGTCGGATACGGGGGATCAATAAGGCGGCTGTCTGGCACCAGGAGAAAATCAGGTGAGGAGCAGATAACCTTTGCATGCCTGCATGCGTCTCCAGTGTAGCCGGCAGATACTGCCAGATCATGAGGCACAATAGTAATTGCGCAGTAACCGGCATCTGGTTGCAAACCTGTGATGACCCATCCTACATGCGGCTGCCCAGTAGGGAGAGACGGAAGATGTGCTGCATAGAGAACGAGGGAGAAATTCTACTGGGCCATCCAGTAAGTTAAACTGGCTAGTGGGTGTGAGGAGAACTACTGCAACGCCACCAAGGGGCAACTAATCCCCAGTGCGAATCCACTACGTCTCAAATACAAATTTCCCTGGGGTTTCAGAAGAGCAGGAAGAGACCAAGGGTAGCGCCCACTAGAGGTCGGTGGTGTTACCTCATCTGCGGAGGCGGCCAGGCTATGCCTCGATGCGGCTTGTGGGTGAAGGGGACCTCCCTTTGTGCTTGACCCCCTGAAACGCGCACCCCATGATACTAAGACCCGGCGTTTCATAATTAAATCAATAATAACTTACATCACCCCTGGCTGGCCCAAACCACACGGCCAGCATGTCTAAGAGCCAGTCAACGGGCCCGCAATGAAGCAAAGCACGATAGATAAATTCATGGGCGGAGGCCCCAGCTCTACCGTCGCAAATGACACTCCCAATACAACACCAGATACCTCCACAATCCTAGCCGCGTCAAATCAATCGCAGGACATGCTGGATGCCAAAATTAGCAGTAGGAGCAGATTTTATGCTGCTGCGACAGGACTTACGTAGTGCTGTGGAATGTGTAACACAGGCCGAGTCTTGGATCTAGAGGGCAGAAGACGCCATCACTACACTGCAAAGAAAAGTTACTACTCTTGAAACACTCACACGGGGTCTCACCACATGCATTGAGGACGCAGAAGGAAGGGCCCACCGTAATAATTTGTGCTTTGTGGGATTTCCAGAGGGGTGTGAGGCCCTGACATGTGCATGATTCTGGAACAATGGCTCAAATCCTATATCCCGGATGGAAAGCTGTCTACTTGCTTTATTCTGGAGCGAGCCCACCGAGCCATCACGCCAAGCCCCCTCTGGGCTCTCGTCCCTGATCAGTCATTGCATGGATCCTAAATTATCACAACAGAGACACCACCCTGAGACAAGCCCTGGCGCAAAAGTCCCTCACCTTTGAATCCCAACCAATAATGATCTTCCCTGACTACACCAAACTGGAACAGCAGCAGAGGCAATCCTTCACGGCTGCGAAATCACCCCTTGGGGAATTGCAAATTTCATACATTCTGCTTTTTCTGGCCCGTCTCCGAATCAGCTACAAGAATAGCATGATGTTCTTCGATACCCCTGAAGAGGTCTTCCAATGGACGGATGAGCGCCGACCGGTCAAGCCTCATACACCGCCACCTTGTGACTCAGATTCCTCCTCTGGATACCTACATCTAAATCAGAACAATAATAAAAAAAGACAAAGGAAGACACAGATCGAGGTCATCCTGGCGTTCCCGCTCTTGAGGCGACAAACAAGCTGGGATACAAGATAGTTGACTCATACACTTCAACATTTCGGCACCCCAGATCACAGAGTAATCACCAACGTAAAAGTTCGATCAACATGTCCTCTTACCGGCACCAATATGGGCTACCATATTTGAACTGGTCTTTTTCAGATCCCAGAGACATTCGCTAGGGATGGGTCTTCGGGGAAATATTGGACTGTTTCAGCCTTCACCCCCTTTTGGGGTGGGAACTGCTTACACTCCACGACAGATACTTCATTGTTTCTTGAGGTATTGGGGTGGGATAGGGGGTGGGAGTTACTGTTTTTAGAGTAGTTGTACTCAGAGGTTTCAAAGGGCCCGCCATGTATTGTCTTTTCTTGGTTCTCGGGTCATACACCTCGCAATCTTTCAAGCCGCACAACAGGATAACACATCTAAACAACTCAAATACAATGGGGGAAATCAAGGTGGTCTCCTGGAATGTTAGAGGCCTCCTTGATAAGATCAAACGTGGTGCTGTCCCTATGCATGTGAAACGCTTAGGGGTGGATGTATTGCTATTACAAGGAACACACTTCATGGGGACCAAGGTCTCATGTCTGGCCCGCTATGGCTTCATACATGTCTTCCATTCCGGTTTCACAAGGGGCTCCAGAGAAGTGGCTATCCTGGTCCACCGCAAACTCTCATTTACACATATTCGTACATGAGCGGATACACTGGGCAGATATCTGTTCATTTAGGGCATAATCAATGGAGAGTCTATAGTTCTGGGTAGCGTGTATGTCCCCCCGCCAATCAGCCACATATTAACGGAATGCATTATCGATGCCTGGGGATCAATACTAAGGGTGGGCGTAGTTCGCGAAGTAATGCTTCGCGAAGCTACGCAAAGTGCAGTTCGCGCTACGCAAGCTTCGCGTAGCACTACGCGGACTGCGTAGCGCACTGTTCGCAATGATTGCACAGTGCCGGATGCTTGTCCGCACTGTGCAATCATTGAAAACGGCAACTTGCACAGTGCGAGCTGTGCTTACTGCCGCTCGAGTAGATTTTTACTCGAGCGGCAGCTTTCAACGTGGACTGGTAGTTTCTCATCGCGAGCGGTCGCGAGCATACGCGACCACTCGCAATGAGAAACCTGACCTCCCCGCGTTGAGAATCTCGCGGAGGTTTATTTTCCACGCTCGCGATCGGCAACTTGATGTTGCTGATCGCGAACGAGGAAAAGTCTCGCCGGGATGTCATTTTGCTTGCTCGCGGTCGCCAACTTGACGTTGAGGACCGCGAGCAAGCAAAAATGACCGCGGCACCACGCTACACCACGCTACGCGTGTTCGCACTGTGCTACGTGCAATTCGCGTTGTGCGAAGTAGCGCAGACTTCGCAAACTACGCGAGCGTAGCGTAGCACTTCGCCCAGGGTTAATCAATACCCTACACCCTTGCATTGATAGGTGGAGACTGGAATGATGTCATTCACCCTGACCAGGATCGATGCTGCCTGACAGCTACACAACACACACAAAGAGAGTCACTTCTGGGGCCAATGGTGGAGGCTCTGGGGTGGACCGACACATGGAGGACGCTGCATCCAGATGCAGCTGGTTATACGTATTTCTCGACTGCCCATGGGTCGTTTTCCAGACTTGACCACATTTTTATCACCAGGGAACACATGTATCAGCTGGTTAGGTCAGAAATTCTGCCCAGAGGTCTATCAGATCACTCCTCCGTTCAGCTACAGTTAGAGATAGGCCCCAGAAGGTCTCCAATTCATTGGTAACTGTCGCCCTGGTACCTACACAACCCGAGCTATAAAACCAATCTACATAAAGACCTGCTAGAATACTTCCTATTAAACAAGGAGACAGCAGGATCAGCCACCACCTTGTGGAAAGCCATGAAGCCAACCATTCGGGGTTCGACATTAGCCATAACACCGCAGCCAAACGCCAGAAAAAGCAGACCTTAATACAACTTGAAGCCCAGATCATACAAACTGAGTTGCAGGCACAGGAGAGTAATGGTGATAGTGCCCATCAACAATTATGAACACTGCAGAGAAGGTATAAAAGTATTCAGCTAGACGAGGCCAAACATATATGACAGGCTACACAAAGCAGGATTTACAAATGGGAGAATAAATCTGGGAACCTCCTACACAGACTATACCAATGCACCCTAAAATCAGTTCAGATACCTATCATTAAATCACACATGGGCAAAATGACCATTGATAGATTAGATAGACCAGCAGCCCTACTTTTAGCAGATATTGAAAAAGCATTTGACGCGGTCAGCTGGTCTTACATGTTCACACTACTGAGACACCTAAACATGGGCCCCCGGTTTATAGCACTGGTTAGATTGCTATACACAGCCCTATGGCCTCAATCCGAGTGGCAGGGGCCACATCGGCTCAATTCCCAATACAACGGGGAACCCCACAAGGGTGCCCACTCTCCCCCCTGCTATTTGCCCTCGCCATAGAGCCTCTAGCCACCTGGGTGAGAAAAGACGCACTCTTCCGTGGCTTTGAATGGACTCCTGAAATATCTGATTGAATTCCATTGTATGCTGATGATATCTTATTTTTCCCAACTGATCCACACCGATTGGGCCCCAGAATACTTCAAGTAATGCGCATCTTTGGCGAGACATCAGGCCTATATATGAACGCCTCCAAATCGCTGATTTGGCCAATAATAGGGTTGATAGGAAACAGCCAATGGACATATCTGAGCGTCTAGGTATCTGACAATCAAACCCTCTCCTGGAAACGTAACTTAGAAGTAACGACAGAGGAAGTTAAAATGGAGGTGAAAAACTGGTCAGCACTCCCCCTATCCCTCGATGGAAGATCGGCCATCTATAAGATGATCTCCCTGCCCAGACTATTATATCAACTACAGTGTCACCCTTACCCAAACCCCTTGTCCTGGTTTCGTCAAATAAATGCAATCAAGGGGCATTTCCTATGGGAAGGTAGCACTGCCAGAGTTACCCTACGCACCTGCATGCAATCCACATATTGTGGTGGCATTGCCGCCGCTGATATACAATCCTACCATGCGGCTGCACACCATCAGATACTGAACGAATGGTGGTATGGATCCAGAGATGACCCTGCATATAAAGTTGAACAACGGATTATGGGAGAACCCTCCGTACATTCATTCCAATATAGCAGGTCCGACCCCAAGGACCTTCCTCCATTAACAAGAGTGGTAATTATGACCTGACGACAAACCCTTCTTCAAATCGGCTGGTGGGGTCGCCTAACACAAGAAACCCCGCTGTGGTGGAATCGCCTACTTCCACAAGTGGCGGACCATCAGGGATTCCACGGCTGGGATCGAATTGGAATATCAACTCTGGACGATGTCATAAGGGGGACAGTCCTAAAATCCTTTGAGGACTTCCAAAAAGATTTCTCCTTGCCCCATACTCAAGTTTACAAATACCTACAATTGCGGCATGCCCTTCATCCCTACATTAAGAATGTAACTAATATACCAGAATTCAGCCCACTAAAGGGCAAGCTCCTGATGGTAGACTAGGGGAACATAAAGTATCCAAAATCTATCAAACTCTAGTTATGAATAGCCCCACGACCATAGACACCCTAAGAGCCACGTGGGATGCTGATATGGGACCGATAGATGATGATGACTGGGCAGAGGCAATACAATCACCACAAGAGGCCGCAATCTCCATCCGACTTCGTTTCATACAATTCAAATACTTGCACATGGTATATTATACCAGACTCGGACTCTGGACGGCAGGATTGATTGCTTCTCCGCACTGCCTCCGGTGTCATTCAGAGGAAGGCACCTTCCTGCACACGGTTTGGACATGTCCCGTCCTAGATAGTTTCTGGCGGGGTGTGCTAAATTGTCTTACAGAGGTACTGGCATGGGAATTACCGACATCCCCTAAAATTACGCTACTGCATTCCACGGATGACATAGGTGGAAACAGATATAAAAGACATCTTCTATTTTTAGGCCTCACATTAGCAAAACGTGACATTGCCAGACAATGAAAGGCAGAAAGTTCACCCTGAGTATCGCTCTGGAAAACAGCCATTGACTATATAATGGAATTGGAACTCCCAATCTTTATTGCCCGAGAAAGCCTGCAGAAGCGCACCAAAATCTGGACAAGGTGGGCCACATATAGAAACAGGTTCACCGATACAACATCGACTCCTAAAACATCGAACTACAAAAATATCGCTGAAAAAATATCGTATACAAAAATATCGTATACAAAAATATCGACACACTATACATAAAAAAGAAATAACACAAACATCAATAAAAAAATATTGCTTAGAAAATTATCGATGACAAAAATATCGACAACAAAAATAAAGCACACAAAAATATCGATAACATTAAAATGAAATGAAACACACCAAAAACATCGATATAAACAATATCGACAACACAGACATCGATAAAATACATATAATCTATACAGAAAATAACATTTAAACATAAAATATACTATTTACAATCATATAATTAAATTACATTTACTAAATATTTTAAATAAACATTAAAATAGTTACAAAGTTAACCCTTCGCTGCTTGGCCTTTTCCCCTCCTGTTCTAAGCCTTTTTTGGCTATTTGGGGTAGTTTGCGCTAGGCCAATGTAACTTTTTGACCACATAAGGTATCCATGCCAAATTTGCGTCCTTTTTTCCAACATCATGGGGATTCTAAAGGTACCCAGGGTTTGTGGATTCCCCTGGAGGGGAGCCAGAAATTAGCCAAAATACAGTTAAATTTTGGTTTTTGGGGAAAATGCGAAAAAGGGCTACAGATGAAAGCGTCTGGTTTTTTCCCTGCAAATGGCATCAAAAAAGGGGTTGTGGTGCTGAAATCACCATCTTCTCAGCTTTCAGGGACAAGCAGACTTTTGTCAGAAAACCAAAATGTGTACACAGTTTTGGCATTTTTCTGGGACATAGCCTATTTTTGCTATTTTTTGTGCTTTCAACCTCCTTCCAGTTAATGGTAGAAATGGGTATGAAAGCAATAATGGATCCTGGAAAGCCATTCATTTATGAAAAGTGGACAATATTCTGAATTCAGCAAAGGGTCATTTGTGTAGATCCTTCAAGTTTTCTTTATAGAAACAAACAGTTAAATATAGGAAAAATTAAAAATTAGTTGGAAAAAACAGCCATTTGTGTCACCGTTTTCACCTGTAACTTCTTCTAATTATGACAGCTATTTGAAAGCAATATACCATTACATCCGCTGGACCTTTCTGGTTGTGGTGATATATAGGACTTGTAGGTTCACCAAGAACCCGACGAACCCAGAGCCAATAACTGAGCAGCGTCTTGCAATGGTTTTTTATTAGGTCCCGGGTATATAGCAATTATTCTGGGAAAATTTATACATGGAAAAATCGGTATGAAAGACACCTAAGTATTTCTGAAATGGGAACAAAATATAGAGTTTAGAAACAGTAGATATTTGCACATTTCCGAAATTGGGAGTACCCATACTAGCATGAGAATTATAGGTCATTTTTCAAAATGACTTCTTTTTTACACATTGTCTTTCATTTGGAAGGCAGAAATGCATCGAAAGTCAATAAGTAATAACAGTTGCTCTACAATTTTGTGTTACCCTAAGTCTCCCGATAAAAATGGTACCTCACTTGTGTGGGTAGGCCTAGTGCCCGCGACAGGAAACGGCCCAAAACGCAACGTGGACACACCACATTTTCACAGTGAAAAATGACCCTTCTTTTGCAAAGTGCCTAGCTGTAGTTTTTGAACCCTAGCTCTGCCGGCATCTAGGGAAACCTAGCAAAACTACACATTTTTGAAAACTAGACACCAAGGGGAATCCAGGATGGGGTGACTTGACTGGCTCTCACCTGGTTCTGTTACCCAGAATCCCTTGCAAACCTAAACAATTGTCAAAAAAAACACATTTTCCTCACTTTTCTGTGGTGGAAAGTTCTGGAATCATCGTGGATCCACAAAATTCCACCCACCCCGCGTTCCCCAAAGTCTTTCGAGAAAACGGTACCCCACTTGTGTGGGTAGGCCTAGTGCCCGCGACAGGAAACGGCCCAAAACGCAACGTGGACACACCACATTTTCACAGTGAAAAATGACCCTTTTTGTACAAAGTGCCTAGCTATAGTTTTTGAACCCTAGCTCTGCCGGCACCTAGGGAAACTTAGAAAACCTATAAATTTTTTAAAACTAGACACCCTGGGGAATCCAGGATGGGGTGACTTGACTGGCTCTCACCAGGTTCTGGTACCCAGAATCCCTTGCAAACCTAAAAAAGTGTCAAAAAACCACATTTTCCTCACTTTTCTGTGGTGGAAAGTTCTGGAATCTGCGTGGATCCACAAAATTCCACCCACCCCGCATTCCCCAAAGTCTTCCCAAAAAAATGGTACCTCACTTGTGTGGGTAGGCCTAGTGCCCGCGACAGGAAACAGCGCAAAACGCAACGTGGACACACCACATTTTCACAGTGAAAAATGATCCTTTTTTTGCAAAGTGCCTAGCTGTAGTTTTTGAACCCTAGCTCTGCCGGCACCTAGGGAAACCTAGCAAAACTATAAATTTTTGAAAACTAGGCACCCAGGGGAATCCAGGATGGGGTGAATTGACTGGCTCTCACCAGGTTCTGGTACCCAGAATCCCTTGCAAACCTAAAAAATTGACAAAAAAAACACATTTTCCTCACTTTTCTGTGGTGGAAAGATCTGGAATCTGCGTGGATCCACAATATTCCACCCACCCCGCGTTCCCCAAAGTCTTCCGAGAAAAATGGTACCTCACTTGTGTGGGTAGGCCTAGTGCCCGCGACAGGAAACGGCCCAAAACGCAACGTGGACACACCACATTTTCACAGTGAAAAATGACCCTTCTTTTGCAAAGTGCCTAGCTGTAGTTTTTGAACCCTAGCTCTGCCGGCATCTAGGGAAACCTAGCAAAACTACACATTTTTGAAAACTAGACACCAAGGGGAATCCAGGATGGGGTGACTTGACTGGCTCTCACCTGGTTCTGTTACCCAGAATCCCTTGCAAACCTAAACAATTGTCAAAAAAAACACATTTTCCTCACTTTTCTGTGGTGGAAAGTTCTGGAATCATCGTGGATCCACAAAATTCCACCCACCCCGCGTTCCCCAAAGTCTTTCGAGAAAACGGTACCCCACTTGTGTGGGTAGGCCTAGTGCCCGCGACAGGAAACGGCCCAAAACGCAACGTGGACACACCACATTTTCACAGTGAAAAATGACCCTTTTTGTACAAAGTGCCTAGCTATAGTTTTTTAACCCTAGCTCTGCCGGCACCTAGGGAAACTTAGAAAACCTATACATTTTTTAAAACTAGACACCCTGGGGAATCCAGGATGGGGTGACTTGACTGGCTCTCTCCAGGTTCTGGTACCCAGAATCCCTTGCAAACCTAAAAAGTGTCAAAAAACCACATTTTCCTCACTTTTCTGTGGTGGAAAGTTCTGGAATCTGCGTGGATCCACAAAATTCCACCCACCCCGCATTCCCCAAAGTCTTCCCAAAAAATGGTACCTCACTTGTGTGGGTAGGCCTAGTGCCCGCGACAGGAAACAGCGCAAAACGCAACGTGGACACACCACATTTTCACAGTGAAAAATGACCCTTTTTGTACAAAGTGCCTAGCTATAGTTTTTTAACCCTAGCTCTGCCGGCACCTAGGGAAACTTAGAAAACCTATACATTTTTTAAAACTAGACACCCTGGGGAATCCAGGATGGGGTGACTTGACTGGCTCTCTCCAGGTTCTGGTACCCAGAATCCCTTGCAAACCTAAAAAGTGTCAAAAAACCACATTTTCCTCACTTTTCTGTGGTGGAAAGTTCTGGAATCTGCGTGGATCCACAAAATTCCACCCACCCCGCATTCCCCAAAGTCTTCCCAAAAAATGGTACCTCACTTGTGTGGGTAGGCCTAGTGCCCGCGACAGGAAACAGCGCAAAACGCAACGTGGACACACCACATTTTCACAGTGAAAAATGATCCTTTTTTTGCAAAGTGCCTAGCTGTAGTTTTTGAACCCTAGCTCTGCCGGCACCTAGGGAAACCTAGCAAAACTATAAATTTTTGAAAACTAGGCACCCAGGGGAATCCAGGATGGGGTGAATTGACTGGCTCTCACCAGGTTCTGGTACCCAGAATCCCTTGCAAACCTAAAAATTGACAAAAAACACATTTTCCTCACTTTTCTGTGGTGGAAAGATCTGGAATCTGCGTGGATCCACAATATTCCACCCACCCCGCGTTCCCCAAAGTCTTCCGAGAAAAATGGTACCTCACTTGTGTGGGTAGGCCTAGTGCCCGCGACAGGAAACGGCCCAAAACGCAACGTGGACACACCACATTTTCACAGTGAAAAATGACCCTTTTTGTACAAAGTGCCTAGCTATAGTTTTTGAACCCTAGCTCTGCCGGCACCTAGGGAAACTTAGAAAACCTATACATTTTTTAAAACTAGACACCCTGGGGAATCCAGGATGGGGTGACTTGACTGGCTCTCACCAGGTTCTGGTACCCAGAATCCCTTGCAAACCTAAAAAAGTGTCAAAAAAACCACATTTTCCTCACTTTTCTGTGGTGGAAAGTTCTGAAATCTGCGTGGATCCACAAAATTCCACCCACCCCGCATTCCCCAAAGTCTTCCAAAAAAAATGGTACCTCACTTGTGTGGGTAGGGCTAGTGCCCGTGACAGGAAACAGCGCAAAACGCAACTTGGACACACCACATTTTCACAGTGAAAATGACCCTTTTTTTGCAAAGTGCCTAGCTGTAGTTTATGAACCCTAGCTCTGCTGCCACCTAGAGAAACCTAGCAAACCTATACATTTTTGAAAACTAGACACCCAGGGGAATCCAGTATGGGGTGACTTGACTGGCTCTCACCAGGTTCTGTTACCCACAATCCCTTGCAAACCTAAAAAATTGTCAAAAAAACCACATTTTCCTCACTTTTCTGTGGTGGAAAGTTCTGGAATCTGTGTGGATCCACAACATTCCACCCACCCCACATTCCCCAAAGTCTTCCGAGAAAAATTGTACCTCACTTGTGTGAGTAGGCCTAGTGTTCGCGACCAGAATCCCCTGCAAACCTGAAATTTTGCTGAAAACAATCACTTTTTTCACACATTTGTGTGTGGGAAAGTTGTGGCATCACCGGGCTGACACAAACTTCCTACCACCGAGCGTTTCCCCAGGTCTCCCAATAAAAATGGTGCCTCACTCGGGTGGGAGGCCCAAGTACCCGCGACAGGCAAGGGCCCAAAACATTTTGTGATAGAAAGTTTTGATGTTGCCTCAATAGGTTTTGGGCCCTTGCCTGTCGCGAGTTCTTGGGCCTCCCACCCGAGTGAGGCACCATTTTTATCGGGAGACCTGGGCAAACGCTGGGTGGTAGGAAATTTGTGTCAGCACAGTGATGCCACAACTTTCCCACACACAAATGTGTGAAAAAAAGTGATTTATTCAGCAAAATTTCAGGTTTGCAGGGGATTCTGGGTAAGAAAATGTTGGGGGATCCACGCAAGCCATACCTCCCTGGAATCCCCCAGGTGTCTAGTTTTCAGAGATGTGTGGGTTTGGTAAATTTCCCTAGGTGGCCGCCGTGCCCCGGTCCAAAAAGTCATGGGACCACCCTTGCAAAACCAGGTCGTTTTGTGATAGGCAATTTTGATGTCGCCTCAATACGTTTTGGGCCCTTGCCTGTCGCGGGTACTTGGGCCTCCCACCCGAGTGAGGCACCATTTTTATCAGGAGACCTGGGGGAACGCTGGGTGGTAGGAAATTTGTGTCAGCCTGGTGATGCCACAACTTTCCCACACACAAATGTGTGAAAAAAGTGATTTTTTCAGCAAAATTTCAGGTTTGCAGGGGATTCTGGGTAAGAAAACGTTGGGGGATCCGCGCAAGCCATACCTCCCTGGAATCCCCTGGGTGTCTAGTTTTCAGAAATGTGTGGGTTTGGTAAGTTTCCCTAGGTGGCCGCCGAGCCCCGGGACAAAAAGTCATGGGACCCCCCTTGCAAAACCAGGTCATTTTGTGATAGGCAATTTTGATGTCGCCTCAATACGTTTTGGGCCCTTGTCTGTCGCGGGTACTTGGGCCTCCCACCCGAGTGAGGCACCATTTTTATCGGGAGACCTGGGTAAACGCTAGGTGGTAGGAAATTTGTGTCAGCCCGGTGATGCCACAACTTTCCCACATAAAAATGTGTGAAAAAAGTGATTTTTTCAGCTAAATTTCAGGTTTGTAGGGGATTCTGGGTAAGTAAACGTTGGGAGATCCATGCAAGCTATACCTCCCTGGAATCCCCCGGGTGTCTAGTTTTCAGAAATGTGTGGGTTTGGCAGGTTTCCCTAGGTGGCCGCCAAGCCCCGGGCCAAAAAGTCATGGGACCCCCCTTGCAAAACCATGTCGTTTTGTGATAGGCAATTATGATGTTGCCTCAATACGTTTTGGGCCCTTGCCTGTCGCGGGTACTTGGGCCTCCCTCCCGAGTGAGGCACCATTTTTATATGGAGACATGGGGGAACGCTGGGTGGTAGGAAATTTGTGTCAGCCCGGTGATGCCACAACTTTCCCACACAAAAATGTATGAAAAAAGTGTTTTTTTTCAGCAACATTTCAGGTTTGCAGGGGATTCTGGGTAAGAAAACGTTGGGGGACCCACGCAAGCCATACCTCCCTGGAATTCCCCGGGTGTCTACATTTCAGAAATGTGTGGGTTTGGTAGGTTTCCCTAGGTGGCCGCTGAGCTTGGGCCAAACACCCAGGTGGCCCCCCTTGCAAAACCAGGTCGTTTTGTGATAGGCAATTTTGATGTCACCTCAATACGTTTTTGGCCTTTGCCTGTCGCGGGTACTTGTGCCTCCCACACGAGTGAGGCACCATTTTTATCGGGAGACCTGGGGGAACGCTGGGTGGTAGGAAATTTGTGTCAGCCAGTGATGCCACAACTTTCCCACACAAAAATGTGTGGAAAAAGTGATTTTTTCAGCTAAATTTGAGGTTTGCAGGGGATACTGGGTAAGAAAACGTTGGGGGATTCACGCAAGCCATACCTCCCTGGAATCCCCCGGGTGTCTAGTTTTCAGAAATGTGTGGGTTTGGTAGGTTTCCCTAGATGGCTGCCAACCCCGGGGCCAAAAATCCAGGTAACCCCCGTGCAAAACCAGGTTGGTTTGTGATAGGTAATTTTGATGTCGCCTCACTAGGTTTTGGGCCCTTGCCTGTCGCGGGTACTTGACCCACCCACACAAGTGAGGTACCATTTTTCTCGGAAGACTTTGGGGAATGCGGGGTGAGTGGAATTTTGTGGATCCACACAGATTCCAGAACTTTCCACCACAGAAATGTGAGGAAAATGTGTTTTTTTAATATACATTTTGAGGTTTGCAAGGGATTCTGGGTAAGAGAACCTGGTGAGAGCCAGTCAAGTTACCCCATCCTGGATTCCTCTGGGTGTCTAGTTTTAAAAAATGTACAGGTTTGCTAGGCTTCCCTATGTGCCGGCTGCGCTGGGGCCCAAAATCCACAGGTAGGCATATTGCTAAAAACAAATCCGTGCTTAGTCGGCTTTCTGCCGACCTGGGGATATCGGGGTGGGGTTGCCTCGATATGCCCCCAAGGGGGGCAGAAACACTGTGGCTATTTTTTGGGGGTAGGGGCATTGGAATGCCCATTCTGGGCAGCCCCCACCCCCACACATAAAAAAGCCAGCGTAATCGTTGGCGTCTAGTGGGCTTTTTGCCCCCTCGGGGGGGCAGATTGGGGGCTACTGCCCCATCTTCCCCCCAGGGGAGGCAGAAAGGCTGTAATTGTTGCGAGTGGGGGGAGGGGGCATTTGGAATGCCCGTTTTGGGCAGCCTCCACCCTAATTAAAATTTGCCCAAAAAAATCCCTGGCGTCTAGTGGGCTTTTTGCCCTCCGGGGGGGGCAGATTGGGGGCTACTGCCCCATGTGCCCCCCAGGGGGAGCAGGAAGGCTGTAATTTTTGCGGGGGAGGGGGTGGGGGCATGGGCATGCCCTTTTTGGGCAGCCCCCACCCTAATTCAAATTTGCCCCAAAAAAATCCCTGGCGACTAGTGGGCTTTTTGCCCCCACTGGGGGTGCAGAAAACCTACTAGACGCCAGGGATTTTTTGGAGCAAATTTTAATTAGGGTTGGGGTTGCCAAAAACGGGATGCCAATGCCCCCACCCTAATAAAAATTTGGCCCAAAAAATCCCTGGCGTCTAGTGGGCTTTTTGCCCCCCCCGGGGGGCAGATTGGGGGCTATTGTCCCATCTGCACTCCAGGGGGCAGGAAGGCTGTAATTTTTGCGGGGGAGGGGGTGGGGGCATGGGCATGCCCGTTTTGGGCAGCCCCACCCTAATTCAAATTTGCCCCAAAAAATCCCTGGCATCTAGTGGACTTTTGCCTCCCTGCGGGGCAGATTGAGGCTAATGCCCCCATCTGCCACCCAGGGGGGCTGAAAGTCCACTAGACACCAGGAGTTTTTGGGCAAATCTTAATTAGGGCGGGGCTGCCCAAAACGGGCATGCCAATGCCCCCACCCTAATTAAAATTTGCCCAAAAATCCCTGGCGTCTACTGGGCTTTTGCTCCCCGGGGGAAGATTGGGGGCTAATGCTCCCATCCACCTCCCAGGGGGGCAGAGAGGCTGTAATTTTTGTGGGGGAGTGGTGGGGGCATTGGCATGCTTCATTTTGGGCAGCCCCCACCCTAATTCAGATTTGCCCCAAAATATCCCTGGCGTCTAGTGGGCTTTTTGCCCCCATGGGGGGCAGAAAGGCTGTAATGGTGGCGGGGGTGGGGGCATTGGCGTGCCCATTTCAGACAGCCCCCAACCTAAAAATAATTGTGCGAAAAAAAATCCCTGGCGTCAAGTGGGCTTTCTGCCCCCCCAGGGGGGCAGAAAGGCTGTAATAGTGGCGGTGGGTAGGGGCATTGGCGTGCCCGTTTCAGGCAGCCCCCACATTAAAAAAAATGGTGCAAAAAAAATCCCTGCCGTTTAGTGGGTTTTCTGCCCCCACGGGGGGGCAGAAAGGCTGTAATGGTGGCAAGGGGCAGCCCCCACCCTAAAAAAAATGCACCCAAAAAAATCCCTGGCGTTTAGTGGGCTTTATGCCCCCCAGGAGGGGGAGATTGGGGGCTACTGCCCCATCTGCCCCCCAGGGGGGGCAGAAAGACTGAGGGGCTGATTCCAATTCGGGCCGGAAATCACTCCGACTGAGCCGGACCCGGAGAGATTTCCGACCGAATTGGACCCTAGAAGTCCGACCGAACGAGTACGATGCGTTCGCATGCTATCGGACTCGAGTCGGTCGGACTCCCATTGAAGTCAATGGGAGCCGGACGTACAACACGTACGCGGGCTCCCATTGACTCAATGGGTGCGAGGCGAACAAGGGCGCCCCCTACAGCGGGTTCGCGTCGAAGCGGGTCGCGCCGTACATGCACAGGTAGGGGGGACCCATGGGTCCCCCATGTGTGCGACTCGCGTGGCTAGGTGTACAGGGGGGTCTGACACGGACCCCAAAGTACGGCTCCGACTGCTCGTTCGAGCCGGACGGCGCGAGTCGGTCGGACTGCTCGAGGCGCGCATCGTACTTACCCGGCCGGGGAACGTCTCCATTGCGCGGTGCGAGTCGAGTCCGTGCGAGTCGGTCAGAGCGGTTGGGTCCCGCGAACGAGTCGGTCGGCGATTTCGCGTCCGCTCGCATCGTACTCGCTCGCCCGGACGCACGTCCGACTCGGTCGGGAAACAGGGCTCCAAATCGGATCAGGTAATGCCGGATCCGATTCGGAGCCCTACCGGCCGAGATCGGAATCTGCCCCTGAATTGTGCCCATTTCTTTATGGGGGGAGTGAAGGCCCTTCCCCAAGGGGCCGCTCCCCCCTCCCTGGTGTCTAGTGGGTGGATCCCTGCTTGTGGATCGCCCACTGGGGAGGGGTACCATTGGAAAGGGGAGATTCTCCCCTTTCCAATGATACCTCTCCTGTCTTTCTACGTGCCGGTGGGGCTGAGATAGCCCCCTGAGCACATAGAAAGTGAAACTGAAATGAGCCTAAAGGCTCATTTCAGTTTCGGTTTCTGTGCAATGACGACAGCGCGACGTGTGCGCTGATCGTCATGGCACAGAAACCAGGGAGGGGGCCTCGGGAGCTGGGGAAGCTCTTCCCCAGCTCCCAAGGTCACAGGGGAGAAATAGAAATCCCTCTGCTGTCTGCAGCAGAGGGATTTCGTGCCCCTGGCCTCATGACGGAATGGTTCTGTCATGAGCACAGGGGCACCGATGCTCATGATGGAACCATTCCGTCATGAGCATCGAAGGAGTTAATAACATAGAATAAAACAAATACAATAACAATGCAAACACAAATAAATAAACAAAACATTAAAAATATATCACAGCTACAGAAAATAAACTAACATTAATATATATCATATATAAAAATTATATTAGATTTATTTACATATATATTTAAATAACAATAAACAAAATAAAAACAAACATAAAATAAACATAATAAATATTGAACTAATTAAAAGGTAACTGCTAAAAATTCAAAAAAACTATCTCAACCAATAAATTTAAACTAAACCAACACAAACCAATAGAAAACGCTAACTAATTAAATAAACACTATAAAAAAATGAATTAATCAACACCGTAAATCGGAAAAACAAGGCGGAAGAGCAAAACTTTAAGAGAGAGAGAAAACAGAACGAAAAACAACTACACAAACAACTATTCCGAAAATTCATCAATACAGGTAAGAACAAAACTTTATAACTAAATAACAATAATTAACCTTTTTGTATGTAATTAACTACAATTATGACATTTTTTCCTTTAAATATCACAGATTCAACTTCACTAAAAACCACCTAGAAAATGCAAGACAATGATTTTCATGCACAACAAGATTTAAATCAACATTATGAAAAATATATATATGACAAAGTAAGTATATAACTTAACCAAGAAATAAAGTAATGTATTTACAACTAATAAATGTAATAAAAATACAAAACATAGCTAACAAATACTTTTCTTTTAACAGCTTCTACAAAAGTCAGCAAAACCACAACATCAACGAAACACACTTCATCAACTAAAAGAGTAAGTATATTTTTTTAACAAAAAGAATACAAATAAAGACTAAATAATAACAGTAATTAAATTAACTAAAACTATAACCTTTTTCTTTTTTATTTCACAGATTACACTTCACTATAACTCCACCCAAAAATGTGAAAACAAACATTAACTTCGAAGAAAAGTACAAAAAAAACATTAAAGAAAAAGATAAAAACTAAGGGACTCATATCCGCCCGCCATCGTTGCGGTGCTGGGACCGCCCGCCAGACGTGCGGCGGTCCCACCACTGCAATTAGGATGCACCCGCCATACTGGCGGGCGCATCCAGGGCATTCAACATTGCGGACGGTGCTGCTGGCTGCAGCACCATACGCAATGCTAAAATGCCATGCTGAGCATTTCCCTGCACTACGTGGCAGGCACCACGCGGTGCCTGCCACGCAGTGCAGGGAAATACAGGGGGGTACCATGGGTACTCTCAGTGCACCCCCTAACACAGAGGGGCCCCGCAATGGGCCCCCGAATCCAGCCTCCGCCTGTGTTTTCGTGGTGGGATGATTGCTGCGAAAAGACAGGCGGAAAGGGATATCCTAATCTCTGCACCGCCGCAATGCTGGCCTGAGTTTTGGTTCCGCAAGGTGGGTGGAAAATGACCGCCTTGCGGAATCGTGGCGGACGGACTTTCCGTCCGCCGGGGACGGATTGGGATTCCCACCGCCATCCTAATTCGGCGGTGGGAATATCCTGTGTGATGGCGGAAGGACCGCCACTGCCGGCCCGGCGGTGGTGGTCGTTCCGCCATCCTAATCCGCCCCTAAGTAAGAATATAAATTAACTAACAAATAGAGCAAACTCATAAATGATAAATTAAATAAAAAAGCAAATATAACTAACAAATACTTTTCTCTTCACAGCTTCTACAAACTTCATCAACCAAATACATCAAAGAAATAAACTTCATCAACTACAATTTTTTATACTAAATACAAAAAGATACTATAAAATCGAAATAATAAAAATATATCTAACACTTTAACCCCTTAACTGCTGGGCCTTTCCCCCCCCAGTGCTGAGCCCTTTTTTGGCTATTTGTAGTAGTTCGCGATTAGGCCTCTGTAACTTTTTGACCACATAAGGTATCCACGCCAAATTTGCGTCCTTTTCTTCCAACATCATGGGGATTCTAAAAGTACCCAGGGTTTGGGGATTCACCTGGAGGGTCCCAGATTTTAGCCAAAATACAGCTAAATTTTGGTTTTTGGGGAAAAATGGGAAAAAAGTCCCGCATATGAAAGCGTCTGGCTTTTTCCCTGCAAATGGTATCAAAAAAGGGTTTGTGGGGCTGAAATCTCCATTTTCCCTGCTTTTAGGGAATGACAGACTTTTGTCAGAAAACCAAAATTTTTTACAGTTTTGGCATTTTCTGGGACATAGCCTATTTTTGCTATTTTTTCTGCTTTCAACCTCCTTCCAGTTAATGGTAGAAATGGGTATGAAAGCAATAATGGATCCTGGAAATCTATACATTTTAGAAAAGTAGACAAAATGCTGAATTCAGCAAGGGGTAATTTGTGTAAATCCATCAAGGTTTCTTTATAGAAACTAACAGTTAAATATAGGAAAAATGGAAAATTAGTTGAAAAAACAGCCTTTTGTGTCAACGTTTTCACCTGTAACTTCTTCTAATTATGACTGCTCTTTGAAAGCAATATACCGTTACATCCACTGGACCTTACTGGTTGTGGGGATATATAGTACTTGTAGGTTCACCAAGAACCCGACGAACCCAGAGCCAAAAACTGAGCAGCGTCTTGCAATGGTTTTTTATTATGTACCGGGTATATAGCAATTATTCTGGGAAAATGTATACATGGAATATTCGGTATGAAAGACTCCTATGTATTTCTGAAATGGGAACACAATATAGAGTTTAGAAACAGTAGATATTTGCACATTTCTGAAATTGGTAATACTCATACTAGCATGAGAATTATAGGTCATTTTTCAAAATAACTTCTTTTTACACATTGTCTTTCATTTGGAAGGCAGAAATGCATCGAAAGTCAATAGGTAATAACAGTTGCTTTACAAATATGAATTACCGTAAGTGTCCCGATAAAAATGGTACCTCACTTGTGTGGGTAGGCATAGTGCCCACAACAGGAAACGGCTCAAAACGCAACGTGAACACACCACATTTTCACAATGAAAAATTACCCTTTTTTTGCAAAGTGCCTAGCTGTAGTTTTTGAACCCTTGCTCTGCCGGCACCCAGGGAAACCTAGCAAACCTATACATTTTTGAAAACTAGACACCCAGGGGAATCCAGGATGGGGTGACTTGACTGGCTCCCACCAGGTTCTGTTACCCAGAATCCCTTGCAAACCTAAAAAATTGTCCAAAAAAACACATTTTCCTCACATTTCTGTGGTGGAAAGTTCTGGAATCTGCATGGATCCACAAATTTCCACCCACCCCGCGTTCCCCAAAGTCTTCCGAGTAAAATGGTACCTCACTTGTGTGGGTAGGCCTAGTGCCCACGACAGGAAATGGCACAAAACGCAACGTGGACACACCCCAATTTCACAGTGAAAAATCACCCTTTTTGGCAAAGTGCCTAGCTGTAGCTTTTGAACCCTAGCTCTGCCGGCATCTAGGGAAACCTAGCAAACCTATACGTTTTTGAAAACTAGACACCCAGGGGAATCCAGGATGGGGTGACTTGACTGGCTCCCACCAGGTTCTGTTACCCAGAATCCCTTGCAAACCTAAAAAATTGTCAAAAGAAACACATTTTCCTCACATTTCTGTGGTGGAAAGGTCTGTAATCTGCGCGGATCCACAAATTTCTACCCACCCTGCGTTCCCCAAAGTCTTCCGAGAAAAATGGTACCTCACTTGTGTAGGTAGGCCTAGAGCCTGCGACAGGAAATGGCGCAAAACGCAACGTGGACACACCCCAATTTCACAGTGAAAAATGACCCTTTTTTGGCAAAGTGCCTAGCTGTAGTTTTTGAATCCTAGCTCTGCCTGCATCTAGGGAAACCTAGCAAACCTATACATTTTTGAATACTAGACACCCAGGGGAATCCAGGATGGGGTGACTTTACTGCCTCTCACCAGGTTCTGTTACCCAGAATCCCTTGCAAACCTAACAAATTGTCCAAAAAACACATTTTCCTCACATTTCTGTGGTGGAAAGGTCTGTAATCTGCGCAGATCCACACATTTCTACCCACCCCACGTTCCCCAAAGTCTTCTGAGAAAAATGGTACCTCACTTGTGTGGGTAGGCCTAGTGCCCGTGACAGGAAACGGTGCAACAGGCAACGTGGACACACCACAATTTCACAGTGAAAAATGACCCTTTTTTGGCAAAGTGCCTAGCTGTAGTTTTTTAACCCTAGCTCTGCCGGCACCTAGGGAAACCTAGCAAACCTATACATTTTTGAAAACTAGACACCCAGGGGAATCCAGGATGGGGTGAATTGACTGCTTCTGATCAGGTTCTGTTACCCAGAATCCCTTGCAAACCTAAAAAATGGTAAAAAAACCACATTTTCCCTACATTTCTGTGGTGGAAAGTTCTGGAATCTGCGTGGATACACACATTTCAACCCACCCTGCGTTCCCCAAAGTCTTCAGAGAAAAATGGTACCTCACTTGTGTGGGTAGGCCTAGTGTCCGCGTCAGGAAACGGCGCAAAACGCAACGTGGACACATCTCAATTTCACTGTGAAAAATGACCCTTATTTGGCAAAGTGCCTAGCTGTAGTTTTTGAACCCTAGCTCTGCCAGCACCTAGGGAAACCTAGCAAACCTATACATTTTTGAAAACTAGACACACAGGGGACTCCAGGATGGGGTGACTTGGCTGGCTCTCACCAGGTTATGCTACCCAGAATCCCTTGCAAACCTAAAAAATTGTCAAAAAAAACAAAGTTTCCTCACATTTCTGTGGTGGAAAGTTCTGGAATCTGCATGGATCCACAAATTTCCACCCACCCCGCGTTTCCCAAAGTCTTCCGATAAAAATGGTACCTCACTTGTGTGGGAGGCCCAAGTACCCGCGACAGGCAAGGGCCCACAACGTAGTGAGGCGACCTCAAAATGGCCTTTCACAAAACCACCTGGTTTTGCAAGGGGGTCACCTCGGTTTTTGGCCCCGTGCTCGGCGGCCAGCTGGGGAAACCTATCAAACCCACACATTTCTGAAAACTAGACACCCGGGGGGTTCCAGGGAGGTATGACTTGCGTGGATCCCCCAACGTTTTCCTACCCAGAATCCCCTGCAAACCTCGAATTTAGCTGAAAAAATCACTTTTTCCACACATTTTTGTGTGGGAAAGTTGTGGCATCGCCGGGCAGACATGCATTTCCTACCACCCAGCGTTCCCCAAGGTCTCCCGATAAAAATGTTACCTCACTCGTGTGGGAGGCCCAAGTACCCGTGACAGGCTAGGGCCCAAAACGTATTGAGGTGACATTAAAATTGCCTATCACAAAACAACCTGGTTTTGCAAGGGGGGTCACCTCGGTTTTTGGCCCCGTGCTCGGCGGCCAGCTAGGGAAACCTATCAAACCCACACATTTCTGAAAACTAGACACCCGAGGGGTTTCAGGGAGGTATGGCTTGCGTGGATCCCCCAACGTTTTCTTACCCAGAATCCCCTGCAAACCTCAAATTTAGCTGAAAAAAATCACTTTTTCCACACATTTTTGTGTGGGAAAGTTGTGGCATCGCTGGGCAGACACGCATTTCCTACCACCCAGCGTTCCCCAAGGTCTCCCGATAAAAATGGTACCTCACTGTGTGGGAGGCCCAAGTACCTGCGAGCAGGCTAGGGCCCAAAACGTATTGAGGTGACATTAAAATTGCCTATCACAAAACAACCTGGTTTTGCAAGGGGGTCACCTCGGTTTTTGGCCCCGTGCTCGGTGGCCAGCTAGGGAAACCTATCAAACCCACACATTTCTGAAAACTAGACACCCGGGGGTTTCAGGGAGGTATGGCTTGCGTGGATCCCCCAACGTTTTCTTACCCAGAATCCCCTGCAAACCTCAAATTTAGCTGAAAAATCACTTTTTCCACACATTTTTGTGTGGGAAAGCTGTGGCATCGCCGGGCAGACACGCATTTCCTACCACCCAGCGTTCCCCAAGGTCTCCCGATAAAAATGGTACCTCACTCGTGTGGGAGGCCCAAGTACCTGCGACAGGCTAGGGCCCAAAACGTATTGAGGTGACATTAAAATTGCCTATCACAAAACAACCTGGTTTTGCAAGGGGTTCACCTCGGTTTTTGGCCTCGTGCTCGGCGGCCAGCTAGGGAAACCTATCAAACCCACACATTTCTGAAAACTAGACACCCGGGGGTTTAAGGGAGGTATGGCTTGCGTGGATCCCCCAACGTTTTCTTACCCAGAATCCCTGCAAACCTCAAATTTAGCTGAAAAAATCACTTTTTCCACACATTTTTGTGTGGGAAAGTTGTGGCATCGCCGGGCAGACATGCATTTCCTACCACCCAGCGTTCCCCAAGGTCTCCCGATAAAAATGGTACCTCACTCGTGTGGGAGGCCCAAGTACCTGCGACAGGCTAGGGCCCAAAACGTATTGAGGTGACATTAAAATTGCCTATCACAAAACAACCTGGTTTTGCAAGGGGGGTCACCTCGGTTTTTGGCCCCGTGCTCAGTGGCCAGCTAGGGAAACCTATCAAACCCACACATTTCTAAAAACTAGACACCCGGGGGGTTTCAGGGAGGTATGGCTTGCGTGGATCCCCCAACGTTTTCTTACCCAGAATCCCCTGCAAACCTCAAATTTAGCTGAAAAAAATCACTTTTTCCACACATTTTTGTGTGGGAAAGTTGTGGCATCGCTGGGCAGACACACATTTCCTACCACCCAGCGTTCCCCAAGGTCTCCCGATAAAAATGGTACCTCACTCGTGTGGGAGGCCCAAGTACCCGCGACAGGCTAGGGCCCAAAACATATTGATGTGACATTAAAATTGCCTATCACAAAACAACCTGGTTTTGCAAGGGGGTCACCTCGGTTTTGGCCCCGTGCTCGGCGGCCAGCTAGGGAAACCTATCAAACCCACACATTTCTGAAAACTAGACACCCGGGGGTTTCAGGGAGGTATGGCTTGCATGGATCCCCCAATGTTTTCTTACCCAGAATCCCCTGCAAACCTCAAATTTAGCTGAAAAATCACTTTTTCCACACATTTTTGTGTGGAAAGTTGTAGCATCGCCGGGCAGACATGCATTTCCTACCACCCAGCGTTCCCAAGGTCTCCGATAAAATGGTACCTCACTCGTGTGGGAGGTCCAGTACCTGCGACAGGTTAGGCCCAAAACGTATTGAGGTGACATTAAAATTGCCTATCACAAAACAACCTGGTTTTGCAAGGGGGTCACCTCGGTTTTGGCCCGTGCTCGGCGGCCAGCTAGGGAAACCTATCAAACCCATGCATTTCTGAAAACTAGACACCCGGGGTTTCAGGAGGTATGGCTTGCGTGGATCCCCCAACGTTTCTTACCCAGAATCTCTGCAAACCTCAAATTTAGCTGAAGAATTCACTTTTTCCACACATTTTGTGTGGGAAGTTGTAGTATCGCCGGGTAGACACGCATTTCCTACCACCCAGCGCTCCCAAGGTCTCTCAATCAAAATGGTAGTCTCACTGCAGTGGGAGGCCCAGTAGCTTGACAGGCTAGGGCCCAAACGCATTGAGGTGACATTAAAATTGCCTATCACAAAACAACCTGGTTTTGCAAGGGGTCACTCGTTTTGCCCGTACTCGGCGGCCAGCTAGGAAATCCTATCAAACCCACACATTTCTGAAAACTAGACACCGAAGGGTTTCAGGAGGTATGGCTTGCGTGGATCCCCAACGTTTCTTACCCAGAATCCCTGCAAACCTCAAATTTAGCTGAAAAATCACTTTTTCCACACATTTTGTGTGGGAGTTGTGCATCGCCGGGCAGACACGCATTTCCTATCACTCAGCGTTCCTCAAGGTCTCCCGATAGAATGGTACCTCACCGTGTGGGAGGCCTAAGTACCTGCGATAGGCTAGGGCCCAAACGTATTGAGGTGACATTAGAACTGCCTATCACAAAACAACCTGGTCTTGCAAGGGGTTCACCTCGTTTTGGCCGTGCTCGGCGGTCACCTAGGAGTCCCATCAAACCCACATTTCTGAAAATCCAGACACTCGGGGTTTCAGGAGTATGGCTTGCGTGATCCCCCAACGTCTTACCCAGAATCCCCTGCAAACCTCAAATTTAGCTGAAAATCACTTTTCCACACATTTTGTGTGGGTAAGTGTGGCATCGCCGGCAGACACGCATTCTCACACCTGCGTCCCAGGTCTCCCGATAAAATGGTGCCTCACTGCGTGGGAGGCCCAAGTACCTGCATTAGTTAGGGCCCAAAACGCATTGAGGTGACATTAAATTGCCTATCACAAAACAACCTGGTTTTGCAAGGGGTCACCTCGGTTTGGCCCTGCCGGGCGGCCAGCTAGGAAACCATCAAACCCACACATTTCTGAAAACTAAACAACCGGGGTTTCAGGGAGGCATGGCTGCGTGGATCCCCCAACGTTTCCTACCCAGAATCTCTGCAAACCTCAAACTTAGCTGAAAAAATCACTTTTTCCACACATTTTGTGTGGGAAGTTGTAGCATCGCCGGGCAGACACACGCATTTCCTACCACCCAGCGTTCCTCAGGTCTCCCGATAAAATGGTACCTCACTCGTGGGAGGCCCAAGTACCTGCGACAGGCTAGGGCCCAAACGCTTTGAGGCGACATTAAAATTGCCTATCACAAAACAACCTGGTTTTGCAAGGGGTCACTCGGTTTTGGCCCCGTGATCAGCGGCCAGCTAGGGAAACCTATCAAACCCACATTTCTGAAAACTAGACACCTGGGTCAGTGAGGTAGCTTGCGTGGATCCCCCATCCGAATCTCCTGCAAATCTCAATTTAGCTGAAAAATCACTTTTTCCACACATTTGTGTGGGAAGTTATGGCATCGCCGGGCAGACATGCATTTCCTACCACCCAGTGTTCCGCAGTCTCCCGATGAAATGGTGCCTCACTCGTGTGGAGGCCCAAGTACCCGCGACAGGCAAGGGCCAAAACGTATTGAGGCAACATCAAAATTGCCTATCACAAAATGTTTTGGGCCCTAGCCTGTCGCGGGTACTTGGGCCTCCCACACGAGTGAGGTACCATTTTTATCGGGAGACCTTGGGGAAAGCTGGGTGGTAGGAAATGCGTGTCTGCCCGGCGATGTCACTAACTTTCCCACACAAAAATGTGTGGAAAAAGTGATTTTTTCAGCTAAATTCGAGGTTTGCAGGGGATTCTGGGTAGGAAAACGTTGGGGGATCCACGCAAGCCATACCTCCCTGGAACCCCCGGGTGTCTAGTTTTCAGAAATGTGTGGGTTTGATAGGTTTCCTAGCTGGCCGCCGAGCACGGGGCCAAAAACCGAGGTGACCCCTTCCAAAACCAGGTTGTTTTGTGATAGGCAATTTTAATGTCACCTCAATACGTTTTGGGCCCTAGCCTGTCGCGGGTACTTGGGCCTCCCACACGAGTGAGGTACCATTTTTATCGGGAGACCTTGGGGAACGCTGGGTGGTAGTAAATGCGTGTCTGCCCGGCGATGCCACAACTTTCCCACACAAAAATGTGTGGAAAAAGGTTTTTTTTCAGCTAAATTCGAGGTTTGCAGGGGATTCTGGGTAGAGAAACGTTGGGGGATCCACGCAAGCCATACCTCCCTGGAACCCCCGGGTGTCTAGTTTTCAGAAATGTGTGGGTTTGATAGGTTTCCTAGCTGGCCGTCGAGCACGGGGCCAAAACCGAGGTGACTCCCTTGCAAAACCAGGTTGTTTTGTGATAGGCAATTTTAATGTCACCTCAATACGTTTTGGGCCCTAGCCTGTTGCGGGTACTTGGGCCTCCCTCACGAGGGAGGTACCATTTTTATCGGGAGACCTTGGGGAACGCTGGGTGGTAGGAAATGCGTGTCTGCCCAGCGATGCCACAACTTTCCCACACAATAAATGTGTGGAAAAAGTGATTTTTTCAGCTAAATATGAGGTTTGCAGGGGATTCTGGGTAAGAAAACGTTGGGGGATCCACGCAAGCCATACCTCCCTGAAACCCCCGGGTGTCTAGTTTTCAGAAATGTGTGGGTTTGATAGGTTTCCTAGCTGGCCGCCGAGCACGGGGCCAAAACCGAGGTGACTCCCTTGCAAAACCAGGTTGTTTTGTGATAGGCAATTTTAATGTCACCTCTATACGTTTTGGGCCCTAGCCTGTTGCGGGTATTTGGGCCTCCCACACGAGTGAGGTACCATTTTTATCGGGAGACCTTGGGGAACGCTGGGTGGTAGGAAATGCGTGTCTGCCCGGCGATGCCACAACTTTCCCACACAAAAATGTGTGGAAAAAGTGATTTTTTCAGCTAAATTCGAGGTTTGCAGGGGATTCTGGGTAGGAAAACGTTGGGGGATCCACGCAAGCCATACCTCCCTGGAACCCCCGGGTGTCTAGTTTTCAGAAATGTGTGGGTTTGGTAGGCTTCCTAGCTGGCCGCCGAGCACGGGGCCAAAAACCAAGATGACCCCTCTCACAAAACCAGGTTGTTTTGTGATAGGCACTTTTAATGTCGCCTCAATACCTTTTGGGCCCTAGCCTGTCGCGGGTACTTGGGCCTCCCACACGAGTGAGGCACCATTTTTATCAGGAGACCTTGGGGAACGCTGGGTGGTAGGAAATGCGTGTCTGCCCGGGCGATGCCACAACTTTCCCACACAAAAATGTGTGGAAAAAGTGATTTTTTCAGCTAAATTCGAGGTTTGCAGGGGATTCTGGGTAAGAAAACGTTGGGGGATCCACGCAAGCCATGCCTACCTGGAACCCCCCGGGTGTCTAGTTTTCATAAATGTGTGGGTTTGATAGGTTTCCTTAGCTGGCCGCCGAGCACGGTGCCAAATACCGAGGTGAACCCCCTTGCAAAACCAGGTTGTTTTGTGATAGGCAATTTTAATGTCACCTCAATACGTTTTGGGCCCTAGCCTGTCGCGGGTACTTGGGCCTCCCACACGAGTGAGGTACCATTTTTATCGGGAGACCTTGGGGAACACTGGGTAGTAGGAAATGCATGTCTGCCCGGCGATGCCTCAACTTTCCCACACAAAAATGTGTGGAAATAGTGATTTTTTTCAACAAAATATGAGGCTAGCAGGGCATGTTGGGTAAAAACCCAGTGAGAACCACGCAAGTCATTCACTCTTGTACTTCCCCTTTGTCTACTACTCAAAAATGTAAAGGTTTGCCTAGGTGACAACTGAGCTAGGGCAGAAAGTCCCCTGCTACCCATTGTGAAAAAAATATCTTACAAAAGGCCATTAAACCGACACAAATATAAATCTAACACTCATTTGATAAAGCTAATCCACCACTTACACAGGTTGGTTTTAGCACCTCCAGAAATGCTGGCTTCAAAGCACAAATACTTATCAAAGTATATAAATATTGAAGCCAAGCCTTCTGAAGGGGAGCCATAAAGCCACATCACGGCACCAACCACTTTATGGTCCATTCACACGCCATTCACACACCACACACAAGACTTCCGTACCGCCAGCCACGGGCCCAAACAACCATATCACTTGCACTCACACAAACATACTGCCGCCATGCAAGGGCCCATCACATTCATATGCCACAAGACATAATGACTTTGACTATATTCTACCACCTGTCAAGTCTCCACCTCCTTCTTCCAGAACGTTACCGAACTCATGCCCAGTGAACCTATACTAATGACTTCCATGACAGCCACATGAGGCTCAGGAAGACATGTCTTTCATGCACCTTTAGTGCACTCACTATGCTAAATCCAACTCCTTCCAGTTTGTGGATGCAAGTTGGGGGTGCTCGAGTATGCCGCAAAAACATTTCTCGAGCTGAGCAAGCATATCTACCTTTGAAACTAAGGCAAACATGCTGGAAATTTTCAAAAGAAAACATCATAAACTATGAACGGATGAATGTGAAACAAGGGTAGTCCGTGACAACGTAGCATATGTCCAATCCACCGTTATGTGCAGTGACTGTAATGCACTTATCATACAGCAAACTGACCATCTACAAAGTTCTAACGGAGGATGAACATGGCAAGCAGCATTGACCCATATGTACTACAGTAAATTCAGTGTGAGTGTGGCAGCAATGGATTTGAATCCATGGGTGAAGAAGAAGTCAGGACGTGTATCTATACTACCTTTACTATCTGCCTTCTACCTTTGCAATATTCCTCGGAAAGCGTACCTACCGTAAGCTGTTCTAACCCATTCGTGTGTCTGTCCTCAAAGTCCTGAATAACCCTGTCCAATTGTTAAGAGCCCCTATACTAATGCCTTTCATCTCTGGCTACTTGAAGCTTGAGTGAACATTTCTGTCACGAGCTATCAATGCTCTCACAATGCTCTATCCAACTCCTTCCAGTTTGTGGATGCAAGTTGGGGGTGCCCGAGTATGCCGCAAAAACATTTCTCGAGCTGAGCAAGCATATCTACCTTTGAAACTAAGGCAAACATGCTGGAAATTTTCAAAAACTTCCTAAAGAGAACATCATAAACTACGAAGAACGGTTGAATGTGAAACACGGGTATTCCATGACAACGTGGCATATGTTCTGTCCACCAGTATGTGCAGCGTGGGGACTATAATGCACTTGTCAATTGGCGAACAGAACAACTACCACGTTCTGAAAGCAGATAAAGGTGTTGAGAAGTCCATGATTTCATGAAGTAGAGGAAGAAATATCCTGCAGCTGCTTGCGTAGTGAAGGAGTGGCCCACAGACATTAGGTATCCATTCACACCAATTGAAAGGTTATCCTATTGGCAGCTCCACCTCAGTCAATTTCCCAGTATTTTGCTTTAGTGTGATACAACATAAAGCAAGTAGGAAAACAGAAGGCAGGCTTACTTGGGCACTGGGGACAGTAAACACGAGTCTCCTGCCTCTTTCCCTGCATCGAGCACACTTTACAACGACGACATGGTCGCTCCTTTTTGGGTGTTGCAGGAATTTTATCTGCAAAGTGTCACTCCTGCAGCCTTGCCACGTCCTCCAGAACACATGAAGTGGAGGCTTCTGCTTCTGTAGCAGTAAGACTTTTAATCACAGACAACTGAAAGTCAAGGAAAGACATGAGTCTTCCTGTGGTGGTCTCACGATAAACAACATACGCATTGTATGTTGCCATCTGGATCAGGTGCGTAAACAGTTTCTTATACCAAGTGCGAGTTTTACGACTCGCATTGTATGGCTGAAGAACCTGGTCGTTCTTGTCCACTCCGCCCATGTACTTGTTGTAATCAAGTATACAGGTGGGCTTGTGGACTTCAGCCATCTGACCCCAAACCGTGACAGGGGAAGTGCTCTCAGCATGAATTGTAGTGAGCATGTACACATCACGCCTATCTGAGAACTTAACTGCGAGCAGTTCGTTGGAACGCAACGCAGTGCTCTGGGATTTCTGGAGCTTCTTGCAAACAAGCTCCTGCGGGAATCCTTTGCGGCGACAACGAATTGTACCGCAAGCCACGGTGCCAGCTTTATAGAGCTCACTGAACAGCTCTACTCCTGTATAGAAATTGTCCACATAAAGGTTATAACCTTTGTGAAGAAGTGGCTGGCAAGCTCCCATACAATCTTTCCTGTGACCCCTAGCATGGGAGGGCAACCTACAGGGTTAAGAGTTGTGTCCCTCCCTGTATACACTCTCAAGCTGTACACATAGCCAGTCGAGCTCTCACACAACATGTATAGCTTGATGCCATAGCGAGCACGTTTGCTCGGAATGTACTGCCTAAACAGCAGCCGCCCTTTATACAAGATCAAGGACTCATCAATGGCTATATTCTTTCCAGGAGTATAAACCTCTGGAAACCTGGCAGACAAATGTTCCACGACAGGCCGAATTTTTAACAACCTGTCATAGTCTGGATGGTCCCGGGGCAATGCAGCAGAGTTGTCATTGAAATGCAGCATGCGCTGCAATAGCAAAAACGATCTCTGCTCATGTATGGTGCGAAGATGGGGGTTAACCAAACCGTGCGAGTAGACCAGTAGGATAGCAAGGTTGGTTTATGCACTACCCCCATTTTAAGCGTGAGGCCCAAAAATATCTTCAACTCCCCTAGAGAAGTGGGAGTCCACTTGCGCACCCTAGAATGAGGCCCAAGAGTGCCTCCTTGCTCCTCAGAAATTGTTCGGCACGCAAATTTGTTTGCTGCACAATTTCGTCTAGGAAATCAACACCAAAAAAGAGATGGAAGTAGTCAATTGACAAAAATTTGCCGTATCTACTTTACATCCAGCGTCACCAGTGAAAGGCGGAATTTGGGGCTGAACTAAATTGGGAGGCTGCCAAGACAGCACTCCGTCTGTGCTTGCGGCCGCACGTGCCTGCACTCTGGGTTGCTCTAACCTGTTACGGGTGTCCTGCTGCACAGACTGTGCTGGCAAAGACACAGCACGACTGACATCGTCTCCTTCAGAATCGCTGGACGATGAGTCATCGGATGGAACTGCGCCGACTGATAAGTCACTCCCAGATTCGGCTCCATTGTCCTCTCCCTCAGATGCTGTCTCAGTATCTGCTGTCTCAGTCTCTGATCCTGCCTCAGAACTGGACTCCAGAACCAGATTTAGGGCCTGGGCAGCATTCATCCAACGATATGCCATCTCTGCTAGTGCCTAAACTATCCTTTTAAAACACAATCCTACGTAGAAGGCAGATAGGTTGTTGGTTTTAAAGTGTAGGTGGGTGTGTGCGTGAGTGAAGTGTTTAAGTCAATAATGACGAAGTCACCTTACCTTTGCAAACTCTGTACGCTCTCCAAAAGACTAAGGGTCCGATTCCGATTCGGGCCGGAAATCTCTCTGACCGAGCCGGACCCGGAGAGATTTCCGACCGAATCGGACTCGGCAGCCCGACCGAACGAGTACGATGCGTCCGTATGCTATCGTACTCGAGTCGGTCGGACTCCCATTGAAGTCAATGGGAGCCGGTCGCACAACGCGTACGCGGGCTCCCATTGCCTCAATGGGTGCGAGGCGAACAAGGGCACCCCCTACAGCGGGTACGCGGCGAAGCGACTCGCACCGTACACGCACAGGTAGGGGGGACCCATGGGTCCCCCCTGTGTGCGACTCGCGTGGCTACACGTACAGGGGGGTCCGACACGGACCCCCGAAGTACAGCTCCGACTGCTCTTTTGAGCCGGACGGCGCGTGTCGGTCGGACTGCTCGCGGCGCGCATCGTACTTACCCGGCCGGGAACGTCTCCATTGCGCGGTGCGAGTCGTGTCCAAGCGAGTCGGTCGGTGCGGTTCGACCCGGGAACGAGTCGGTCAGTGCGGTTGGGACGCCCGAAAGAGTCGGTCGGCGATTTCGCATCATACTCGCTCGTCCGGACGCACGTACGAATCGGTCGGGAAATAGGGCTCCGAATCGGATCCGGTTAAGCCGAATCCGATTCGGAGCCCTACCGGCCGAGATCGGAATCGGCCCCTAAGAAAGAGAGAAAAAAGACACAGTATTACTTTACCTTGCCACATACCCATCATCGCAGCCTTTTAGCGCTGGTGGGAGCCAGTGCGACCATCATTTTGGCGCCAAGATGCCTACGGGTGAACGTGTGCTTTACAATTGCACACTATGACCTCCTTTGATGCGCCCACTACCATCCTTGCAAACGTGCCCTCATCTCTCCATAGCCCCTCTCTCACATACATTTAGTCTGTTACAAAGTGTTTCTACTTTGTGGCTTTACTAATCCACTTAGCTGTCTACATAATACCGATCTGTTCGTTTCAGCATACCCTATATGACGTCAAAACTGCCACTACACAAAAGTCAGATATCTCTATCTAGCAGAAATTTTTTTGTACTCTGCAGCAGTACCACACTTTACTGCCTTTCAGGTAACTTCAAAGAGACTCATTATAGTTCTTTCACAGTCTCATAATTTCAGCACTGAGAAATATCTCTGTAAATAAATATTTATATATATATATAACAATTAATTCCCAATGTCAGAGCGCTCAATACCTGGTGCAGGCAGCAACGGGTAGAATCCTTACCCGATATTTAAATTCAGAAACACAAGGATGCCGCACTTCCAAGATCGGTTTCAGAGTTGCTTTATTTTCACTACCACTACCACCAGTCGTGGTGAAAATAAAGCAACTCTGAAACCAATCTCTGGAGTGCGGCATCCTTTGTGTTTCTGAATATATATATATAGATATATATATATATCCAAGCTCCGTTTCTTGTTTCCAAAATGAAAACAGCACTCTGGGGCCAATAAACTCTAGCAACTGCCTCCGCGAGTGCTGTTTTTCTTTTGGGAAACAAGGAAACAGAGCCTGGATAAATATCGCGGGCGCACCCCCGCGTTTGTGAAGCACCCGTCCGCAAGTGCGCTCGTTCACTGTGCATCAAGGAGTATATATATATATATATATCTATATATATACACACACACACACACACACGGACACATATATATATATACATAGATTTTATCTCTACATATATTTATATATATGTATCTATATACATATATCTATACATATATATGTATATAGATACATATATATATCATTCACTCTTTAGACTTATGTATATATATGTATCTATATACACATACATATGTATATAGATACATATATATATCATTCACTTTTAGACTTATGTATATATATGTATCTATATACACATACATATGTATATAGATACATATATATACATATATCATCTACAGAGAGAAAGAGACTCTCTCTATATATATATATATATATATATATATATATATATATATATATATATATATATATATATATAAAGAAAGATCTCTCTCTTTTCTAATTTTTTTATAGCTATGAGCTTCCTGGGGGCCGATTGTGGCCCCCACGGAAAGCACATAGCTATAAAAAAATTGCCCCCACAGGGGGTCGGCCACTGAGCAGGAGGACCGACCCCCTGCCAATATTGCCACCATTGTACTTTTTGGGGGCGATCGTGCCCCCAAGGAAAGCCAACATGTCTACATAAAAATATGCCCCCACAGGGGTCGGCTACTGAGCAGGAGGACCGACCCCTGCCAATATCGCCGCCATTTAATTTTTTTTATTTTTATTTTTGAGTGCGATCGCGCACCCCAAACAAAGCCAAACTTCAACAATTTAAAAATATGCCCCTGGGGGCGACCCATTACCACGAGGGCCGACCCCCCCAAAGACATCCCTGGTGTCTAGTTGGCTTCTGGCCATGGATCGCAGCACTGCCGCGATCCACGGCCAGGAAACCCTTTCAGGAAGGCCTCGCTTGAAAGGGAGACTCTCCTTTCAAACGAGGCCTCCCTGAAAGCTGGGGAGGCCGCTGGCCGGATTTCCCATCGGAGCCGAGCGCGGCCTTACCTGCTGCTGTCCTCGGCTCCGGTGGGGAAATCAGTGACGCCAGAGCACCGCGGCGCGCTGACGTCACAGATGGGCGGGAGGGGGCGGGGGAGACGCGGAAAGCCTTCCACGTCTCCCAGGCGGAATTAAAAACAATCTCCAGTGCAATGCACCGGAGGTTTAAAGGGGCCCTCCCTGGTGACGGCCAATGGACGTGCGCCGCACCAGGGAGGTAGTGCTGCGCCGGCCATTGGCCGACGCAAGCACCAAAGGGGTTAATAAAATTAACATTTTGCTTTCATACCAACAGAAAAAAACAGTGAATAAATAATGACCATCAAAACATATCCATCAAGAATAGTAAAGCAACACTATCGTAAGTATATTTTCAATTCTAATAATTATACTAACATATTTACTATTCAAAATTGCATATTTAATAAATATATATATATACATATATTCACAGATAGACAAAAAATGGCAGAAGGAGTAAGTTTCATAACTGGGAAAACTACTTCTTTGCTACATGACCCGGAAGTGAAGCTGCAGGCGGAGCGTCGGAGGACGCCTGTTTCCAGGTAAGCGACCGGTGTTTATGTTGCGGATTCAGGCATTAGATTGAAGCCGTAAATCGAAGGGGGAGAGGTGCCGGGGATATAATTGATGTCCCAAACGGCTGACACAGGAGTCTTAAGAATAACAAAAATTAATCGGAACATCGAGGGCTATAAGAGAACCCCCGCAAGCGAGAGGGACGAGGGGGGGGAGCTGAATAGTTCATTCAATTGTAAGGCAACGGAATTTTCAGTGAATACAGTAGTAGCGTGTGTAATTTAATCATGGATGATCGGATAAAACGGAGAGAAGAGTCAGTAGTTGATGTCTTTGATGAAATGAGACCGGGGATTAACCGCCATGAGAGAGAAGCAATGGGCGGCGGAAAGGGCATAACCAATGACATAACAGAGATTATGAAAAGACTTGAGAAATTGTGCCGCAGTGAAATCTCTAAGTGGTGGGAAACTAAGTCCCTTGATAAATATTTGGAGGTGGGACGAGTTCCAAGGGGTCTCAGGATCTTAATCGCACCAACATTTGAAAGACCTGACCCTGAAATGCTGCAAGAATGGGCAACTAACAGTGCTGAATCTTCGAACAATATGCTGAAGATTTTAACTAAATATGCTAAAAAAGATAGAGAACGAATCTTAGGTGAAATAAAGGACTTACAGACGCAATTAATGACTCTAACCACGGCTGAAATAATAGAAAAATTTGAGAAGGACTTGTCTGTCAAGTTGGATAAATATGAAAGTGCCATTAAAGAATGGAAAGCAACCAAGTTCACGCGTGATCGATTAGATTATCAGCATGGCCAAATTTATACATTTGCCAAGCGGTTTGATACCATACGGAAGCAAGCTCTGTCAGACAACTCTGGACCAGCAAGTAATAACAGAGACAGGCAAACACAGGAAACAAGTTCAGAATGGAGCTCAGAACCAGACACTGATGGGGAAGAGAGGAGAAACATAGCCAGTACCAACTTAAAACGAGCAACTGTAATTCAGGAGTTTGGTTTTTTAGGGTTGGATCGCAATACGAACAACAGACAAAGACCCCAGAGAGGAGCAAGGGGTCGGGGATACAACAGAAGCGTAAAAGAAATCGAAAACGACGAAGGAATGGAACTAAGATCGGGTTTCAAAAAGAAGGAATTCAGACGCAAATGATGTCCACTAGTCAAGCCACGGTGATAAATTTATCTAACTTAGAGTTATCCAAAGAAGATCAGGATACTCTGTCACTTGGCTTATCTTACTGCAGTCGTACAAACTTTGATTATCCCCAAATGCGCATAGACTTTTTAAATTCATTCGTAACTTGAAATTACGTAAATATTTCCACAAGAGAAAACGTAGTGACAATGTTCAAGATACCAACAGGCCATATGAAGGAGCAGGAACACTCACAGTGGCTGACCTGGAGTTATTAAGAGATCTGGATGAGCTGGAACGTGAGGCTGACCCATTGGGAACTTCTGAAGATGCAGAGGATGTGGTTGAGTTATTGGGGTTGGATGTTCATGGTACCATTAAAACCCAGTTCAAGATAAAATCAAATTTCACACCGATGATGCCCAAAGATTCAATAGACACATTTGCTGAACTAGTTATTGATGATTTGAAGAAACTAGCTAAGGAATCAAAAGAAAATTTCTATTGTGATCAAAGACCAGAAGATATTAAGTACAACCATGTGATTCAGAGGATTAAAGAGAGAAAAGATATAGTCATCAGACAATCGGACAAAGGGGGAAACGTGGTCCTCTGGCCTTTAGACCAATATGATGTTGAGGCCAAGCTCCAACTTAAAGATAAAGAGTGCTACCAGAAAATACCATCAAGTAGTCTGCTAGAGGTTCAGGCAAAATATCATAAAGAGCTATCACGGTGGAGAACTTTAGGTCTAATAACAGAGGCGGAAATGAAGTATTTGAAAGTTGACCATCCTGTGATGCCTATTTTTTATTTGATCCCAAAATCCATAAAAATATCAACAAGCCTCCAGGCAGACCCATTATATCTGCTATTGGAAGTCTCCTAGAAACAACGTCCAGATTTTTAGATCATTTTCTACAGGAGTTTGTTAAGGGTTTACCCTCACATATTCAAGACACTGGAGACTTCCTGAGAATATTGCATGATTTTAAATGGGAAGAAGGGGATCTTTTAGTAACTCTTGATGTGTCGTCTCTGTATACAAGCATTGCCCACAAGGATGGATTAAGAGCATTGAGGCATTTTTTAGGCAGTAGACCCCTTTGTTTGTATCAACACTCAGAAATGCTTTTAAGAATGGCGGAATTTTGCCTTGAGAACAATTTATTCCAATATGGTAATGATACTTTTAAGCAATTAAGGGGGACAGCGATGGGTACCTGCTTCGCCCCAGCTATGCAAATCTTCACATGGGCTGGTGGGAGGAGCAGGTACTCAGAACCATGTATAAAACCCAGTGGCAAAATAACATACAATTGTGGGTTAGATTCATCGATGACCTCTTCATTATATGGAGAGGTTGTCCAATACAAACCAAAGTATTTATTTCCACTTTGAATGTGAATGATCTTAATTTGACTTTTACTGATAATATGAGTCCATCCTGTGTTCATTTTTTAGATTTGAAGGTATTTATCAAAGAGGGGCAGCTACATACATGCACCTATAGGAAACCTACTGCAGGGAACTCTGTTTTACATAGTCAAAGTTTTCATCCTCAAAAGTTAAAGCAGAGTATTCCATATGCAGAACAACTAAGAATGAAGAGGAACTGCAGTGAGAGTAGTACTCTAGAAGTAGCACAGGAGGATCTCAATGTTAGGTTCAGACAGAGGGGTTATAACCAGATGGTTTTGGACCAGGCATTATGTAAAGTAAATACAATGACCAGACAAGATATTCTCTTTGGGGAAACTGGTAGGACCAAGAAGGACAAGGTGTCTAACTCTAAGTCAGAGGTAAGATTAATTATGGGATTTAATGCTTACCAGGCGAGGGTGAGAGCCAGCCTGGGTAAGCATTGGCATCTTATCAGGGGAGATCCGGTCCTGAAAGAAATAGTTTCCAAGCAACCTCTTCTATCATTCAGGAGGGCTAAATCCATGAGGGAACAATTGGTGATCAACAGTCCAGAATTGGGGGAAAAGGTAAGCTGGTTGAAACCAAGCCCTGGCTTCAGTAGGTGTTCTAAATGTAAAGCCTGTAAATATGGAATAAATAAAAAAGAAATCCAAATGCCCCTGTGGAAGAGACCCTGGAAAATATTGAAAAGTCTCAACTGTAGAAGTGATCACGTAGTATATGTTTTAACCTGCACTTGCCCTATGCTATATGTAGGAAGCACTATCCACATGGCCCATGTTAGGATATTACAGCATTTGAGAGCAGTTAAAAACCAGGACCCTAGTTATCCAGTGGCACACCACATTAATGAGGTACATGGAGGGAAGATAGAAGATCTATCCTACTTTGTTTTGGATGCTGTACCAAAGAAAAGAAGAGGGGCAATAGAGAATTGGACTTGAGAAAACTGGAGTCCAGGTATATTCTAATGTTGGATAGCAAGAACCCTAAAGGTCTTAATGCGGATGAAGGACTCCATGTACATCTGTTGTAGGAGGATGTTAAAACACCAAGGGCCTACATATTTGATTTAGGGTAGATTCTGTGTTTCAAGTGGCAAAAATATAGATTACTAAAAATTGTCTTAGGTGTTTTCAAACAATAGTATAAAGTTTACTGATCTAACTCTACCATATGACCAATAAATCTCTTTCTGTTAACCGAAAAATAAGATAAGAAACAAGATATGAACTGTGAATTCCGTCTGCCTTTTTCATTTTATTTTTTCCTTTTTTCAGTTTTTTTAGAATTTTACACAGGTGGCAGATATTTTAATGAATTTATGTAGTGATGGACATGACATAGACTATGAATTTCAAACAAATTGTACTTGGATCTTAAAAGCATTGAGGTATTTACGTAATTCTTATGCCAAGTGTTTTTTAGATTGATACAGGATGGACTCGGTTTTAATAATCTTATGTGGGGTTTCTTAATAGTACTAAGGTTGTTTTTTTATAATGTTATCCTCCAGTAGCAATAAGAATGAGTATAGTGTTGAGGTTTTAGTCATTCAGATTTTATCTGGTTTAATCATGATTTTTTTTTAAAAATCTTTCATGTGGATGTTCTTAAATATTTATTCAAATTGCTTATTTGCACAATTGTCCGTTAAGCGCATGTTGCACAGAGTGATATGTTTACAGTTGAAGTGTAATTTGTATATGTTATTTATTTATTCGTGTAAAGAGCGGATATTATATTGTACATAGTGAGATTTTTGCACATTTCATTGTTTTTAAAAATTCTGCGGCATTTGCACATGAATGGGATTGTAGGAAGCAAGTGGTAATATTTGGATTGATGGGGAATCCAACATGAAGTATAGGTAGAAATGATGAATGATTACTAGAATCTATAGAACTATACAAGATTAGGAGAGGATAGATTATTGTAATAAGTACATCCATTAGTCATATAGGTTAAATGGGCACTGGCCCTTAATTGTCCGACAAAGGTTTAACCGAGCTATACCAGTATTCATCATTATGATTAATTGATCTTTAGAGTGAAGGATGAATTTGCCATGGTTCTAAAAATGCTTTGCATAAATTCAGAGCAATAAAGTTTTTGGGAGAAAAAAACTAATTTGCATAACTATGAAAGATTACAAGCAGGAAGTTGTTTTTATATTATAATCTCAATCCAGGGTATAATGTATAAATTGTGTTTAGGTTTAGTTATTTTATTATAAATAATTTGAAATATATCTGCAGATAATGTGATTAAGCTTCACGAATGTAGGCTACTTTGATGTATTTCTTTCTGCTAAGTCTGTTGTCCATGTCTATGGGGGTGTATGCATCATGTGGGTGTCATTATCAATCACTATAAAACAAAAAATGGGAGTGTGGCTCCATTATGTGAACAAGGCAGGGGATCCTGCCGAAACGCGTCATAGCCCGATAAAGTAATGGAATAAAAATTGGTCTCAACTTTTCTGGTGTCACCGTGTCTCTGTTCGGTGCGACGTAAGGAGGTGCCGGTTTGTGATGATATATATATATATATATATATATATATATATATATATATATATATATATACACACACACACACACACGGACACATATATATATATACATAGATTTTATCTCTACATATATTTATATATATGTATCTATATACATATATCTATACATATATATGTATATAGATACATATATATATCATTCACTCTTTAGACTTATGTATATATATGTATCTATATACACATACATATGTATATAGATACATATATATACATATATCATCTACAGAGAGAAAGAGACTCTCTCTCTCTCCATATATATATATATATATATTATCTACTGGCGGTCGCCAGTAGATAGTTATAGTTAGGACCTATTATCCATAGGAAATCCGCAACATTCTATTTGAAATAACTCTTGCGCCGGTTGATGAATCTTCGCGAAAGCTTCTAACTTGTTGGGGCGCTCCGCTCCTACCCTGAAAGTCTCGGGTTGATTCGTCAAGCGGGGCCGAGAAAAAGGGGGTCCCAAAATGCGTTTTCCCATTCATTTTTCCATAGGAACCTTTAGTCGCAGCTACAGCCCGAACTGCTGAACGGAATTACACCAAATTTGGCAAAGAGGTAGCCCTTGGTTCAGTGTCGTGCCTTTTGCTTAAATGGTGTAAATCCGCTCAGTAGTTCCTGAGAAAATCAAAAGTAAAGTCACATATATACCTATGGGCGAGTAGGGTCCGCGTATCCTGAGCGCACCCTGCGCGCACCGTCCCGATCACGAGCTGCATGCTAATTGGCTGTCAAGTGGCTGTCAACACTCCAAATCAGGAAGTGTTGGCAGCCATTTTGTCCCTCGGTAGAACCGAGGGACAGAAACAAGTGCGCAAAGCGCAAAAGGGGGCAGGGTAGAAACACCCTGACTCCTAGGTCTGCTCAGGTGTCCCACAAGGACCCCTGGGCAGAAAAGCATTTTTTTTTTTAAACGGCGGGATGCGCTTAGGGTGCGTGGATCCCGCTGATTAAAAAATAAAAAGCACAAGAAACAAGTGTGCAAAACGCACAAAGGGGGCAGGGTAGAAACACCCTGACTTCTAGGTCTGCTCAGGGGTCCCACAAGGACCCCTGGGCAGAAAGCATTTTTTTTCCAAAATCGGCGGGATGCGCTTAGGTGCGCGGATCCCACTGATTAAAAAAAAAACACAAGAAACAAGTGCGCAAAACGCACAAAGGGGGCAGGGTAGAAACACCCTGACTCCTAGGTCTGCTCAGGGGTCCCACAAGGACCCCTGGGCAGAAAAAGCAACAAAAAAAAGAAAAAGACCGGCATCGTGCCGAGGCCCCGCCCCTTCCCTGCAGCAGTCTGCAAATGCGTCCCTGGCGCGCTTTAAGAAGGGGAGTAATTCCCCTTGAATACTGGGGGTCCCTGGGGCCAACTAGCCCACCAGGAACCTCCGGTATGCGCCAGGGCTGCGTTGCAGAGAGGTGTACAGAGGCCACGCCCCTTTTACACCTCTCTGCAACGCAGCTCTGTGGCGCTTTGGAGGTACATGGTGGGCTAGTTGGACTCCAGGGCCCCTGAGTATTCAAGGGGACTTAATCCCCAACTTAAAACGCGCCACGGGCACGTTAGCACAGTGGTGAAGGGAGGGGCGGGGCTTTGGTGACATGTGTGCAAACAGGCCCCGTGGTGCATTTTAAGATGGGGAATGAAATCCCTTCAATCCTGAGGGTCCCTGGGGCTAACTAGCCCACCAGGTACGTCCCAGAAAGCGCCACAGAGCTGCGTTGCAGAGAGGTGCAAAAGGGGTGTGGCCTCTGAACACCTCTCTGCAACGCAGCTCCCTGGCGCATACTGGAGGTACAGGGTGGGCTAGTTGGACCCCAGGGACCCTCATGATTCAAGGGGACTTAATCCCCCAACTTAAAACGCGCCACGGGGCGCGTTTGCACAGATGTCACCTCAGGCCCCGCCCCTCCCTTCACCATTGTGCAAATATTCCTCTAAAATCAGCCGAACTACGAATTCCGATTTACTCACCTGTTATCAGGAGAGACCTCAGTCCTGCATCTTTCAGCCCAGTACTGATCCTGAAAAGTAATTTTAACCGTACTTACCAGTAACTTGAATTTCCTTCCATAGGATATCATTGACTGGTTTCACTTGGAAATTCTTCTAAGTGTGGAGTTTTGGAACTTTATAATATTCCTCTAAAATCAGCCGAAATACGAATTCCGATTTACTCACCTGTTATCAGGAGAGACCTCAGTGCTGCATCTTTCAGCCCAGTACTGATCCTGAAAAGTAATTTTAACCGTACTTACCAGTAACTTGAATTTCCTTCCATAGGATATCATTGACTGGTTTCACTTGGAAATTCTTCTAAGTGTGGAGTTTTGGAACTTTATAATATTCCTCTAAAATCAGCCGAAATACGAATTCGATTTACTCACCTGTTATCAGGAGAGACCTCAGTGCTGCATCTTTCAGCCCAGTACTGATCCTGAAAAGTAATTTTAACCGTACTTACCAGTAACTTATATTTCCTTCCGTAGGAATCCATTGTCTGGTTTTCAGCAGAAAAGTTTCAAAGTGTTGATTTTCACAAACTACAAATATTCCTTAAAAATCGCCTGTATGACTTAAACGCATTCTTTCAACTGTTTACAGGAGATGCACCAGTGCTGGATCCAGGATCCACCACTGAGTAAGAAAAGTAACGATAACACTACTTACCTGCTAAGTGAATTTCCTCCCATAGGATAACATTGGTGATTCTATGTGAAAAAGTTTCTGTGTCAACTTTTAAAATACAATAATATTCCTTAAAAATCACTACTGTAACCAAAACGCTTTTACTCAACTGTTTACAGGAGATGTCCCAGGACTGAATCTAGGATCCAGTCCTGTGGTTAGAAAAGTAATCCATAAAGTAACTAATTGCATTTAGCTAGAAATTCACATTGAGCTCAATGTTGCATTGTGTTTGAAATTGTGTTGCCCATTGCAACAACTGTAACTACTGTACTTAAAAGTCTATTGCCTATTTGCAAAGTATTTAAACTAAAGTAATTCATTCTGAGAAAGTATATTTTGTAATGTAATGTATAATGTAATTACAATGTAATTTAAAAATAAAATATCTAAAAATAAATAGTTTAAAAAAATGTAGTAAATCAGTATCAAAAAAATAAATATAACAATTAATACATTTAAAAATTGTCATTTACAAAACCTTTGAAATTCACTGAAAAAAACCATAGGTTTCAGACATGTTATAGTTAGGAATTAGCATTTAAAAACCTTTGAAATTCACTGAAAAACCATAGGTTTCAGGCTTGTTATAGTTAGGAATTAGCATTCCGGAGATTGTTTTTTTAGTATTCGCTTGGGGAGACGTGGAAAGCCTTCCACGTCTCCCAGGCGGAATTTTAAAAATAATCTCCGGTGCGATGCACCGGAGGTTTAAGGGGGCCCTCCTGGTGACGGCCAATGGACGTGCGCCGCACCAGGGAGGTAGTGCTTGCGTCGGCCATTGGCCGACGCAAGCACCAAAGGGGTTAATAAAATTAACATTTTGCTTTCATACCAACAGAAAAAAAACAGTGAATAAATAATGACCATCAAAACATATCCATCAAGAATAGTAAAGCAACACTATCGTAAGTATATTTTCAATTATAATAATTATACTAACATATTTACTATTTAAAATTGCATATTTAATAAATATATATATATACATATATTCACAGATAGACAAAAAATGGCAGAAGGAGTACATTTCATAACTGGGAAAACTACTTCTTTGCTACATGGGCTACACTTATACACAGGAAAATGTAATTGAAAACAAAACACATTGGAAATGTAGCAAATATTACTCCAATTCTTGCTATGGGAGAGCCACTACAGTAGAAACCAATGTAGTTCATGTTAAAGAACACAACCATCCCCCAATGTAACTGAAATTGAAGTCAGAGTTGCGCTAGAAACAATAAGAGAAGCAAGTACATGTTCCCAACAAACCAGTACCCAAATACCTAAAAATGTTTTAACTCGAGTTCCTGAACATGTCACAGGACAACTACCGTCCATCTCCACTCTAAAAAGATTAACCACCAGAACTAAAATACCTACAGCTCAAACACCACCTACCCCCCAAAACTTTGCAGAAATACAAATGTTACCTGAATACACCGTCACCCACAAAGATGAAAAATTCCTTCTTCATGACAATAAAAGTCATGAAAAACGAATTATCATCTTTGCTACCAACAACAATTCACAAAAACTTAAAAGCTGCAACGTGGATGATGGAAGGCACATTCAAAATTTGCCCCAAGCCATTTTACCAACTATATACCATTCACGGCGAATATGAAGATACTAATGCCCCTTCATATGTGCACTACTTCCTAATAAACAAAACACCACCTATATAGAGCTCCTGACAATACTAAAACAATTCACTGACAACTACTTTCCACAAACAATAAACATTGACTTTGAACAAGCAATGATTCAGACATATACCCACACACTGCAATACAAGTGTGTGCTCTTTTGTGCCTTATTTCTGCTTATTTTCCCTTTTTTCTTTAGCCCTTATTTCCTCCCTTTACCTTTCCCTGCCGCTGCTGCCCCCGCGGTCCCTCCCCCAGCGCAACCGGCCCAATCCAGCTCCCCTCCCCGCTCCCGCCTCCCAGCTGTCCAGCCCTCCCCGACCCCTACTTAATGGCGGCTGCTGCAGGGACAGGCGAGCAAGACCACTGACTCATTGTCAGTGTAATTGCTCTCCCACCCTCGCAGCTTTACCATTAAGTGAGGCCTGCCCCTGCACCCTCGAGTGTTGGTGATCGAGGCCCTCCTCAAACCCACAGGTTTCCCTGTGCCTCATCCGTGGTGGTCCAGTGGACCTCTGTTTCCTTCCTCTCACTCTGCTCTTTCACTCGTTTTCACTCGTTTTTCTACCCTTTTTTATCTTTCACCTTTCTGCACTTTTCTGCATCTCTGATCTTTTGTGCCTTATTTCTGCTCATTTTCCCTTCCTCTCGCTCTGCTCTTTCACTCGTTTTTCTGCCCTCTTTTATCTTTCACCTTTCTGCACTTTTCTGCATCTCTGCTCTTTTGTGCCTTATTTCTGCTCATTTTCCCTTTTTTCTTTATCCCTTATTTCCTCCCTTTACCTTTCCCCGCAGCTGCTGCCCCCGCGGCCCCTCCCCCCAGCGCGACCGGCCCAATCCAGCTCCCCTCCCCGCTCCCGCCTCCCAGCTGTCCAGCCCTCCCCGACCCCTACTTAATGGCGGCTGCTGCAGGGACAGGCGAGCAAGACCACCGACTCATTGTCAGTGAAATTGCTCTCCCACCCTCGCAGCTCCACCATTAAGTGAGGCCTGCCCCTGCACTCTCGAGTGTTGGTGATCGAGGCCCTCCTCCACCCGCAGGTTTCCCTGCGCCTCATCCCTGGTGGTCCAGTGGACCTCTGTTTCATTCCTCTCACTCTGCTCTTTCACTCGTTTTCACTCGTTTTTCTACCCTTTTTTATCTTTCACCTTTCTGCACTTTTCTGCATCTCTGCTCTTTTGTGCCTTATTTCTGCTCATTTTCCCTTCCTCTCGCTCTGCTCTTTCACTCATTTTTCTGCCCTCTTTTAGCTTTCACCTTTCTGCACTTCTCTGCATCTCTGCTCTTTTGTGCCTTATTTCTGTTCATTTTCCCTTTTTTCTTTATCCCTTATTTCCTCCCTTTACCTTTCCCCGCCCCTGCTGCCCCTGCAGCCTCTCCCCCCCAGCACGACCGGCCCAATGCAACTCCCCTCCCCGCTCCCGCCTCCCAGCTGTCCAGCCCTCCCCGACCCCTACTCAATGGCGGCCGCTGCGGGGACAGGCGAGCAAGACCACTGATTCATTGTCAGTGAAATTGCTCTCCCCCCTTGCAGCTCTACCATTAAGTGAGGCCTGCCCCTGCCCCTGCACTCTCGAGTGTTGGTGATCAAGGCCCTCCTCCACCCGCAGGTTTCCCTGCGCCTCATCCCTGGTGGTCCAGTGGACCTCTGTTTCCTTCCTCTCACTCTGCTCTTTCACTCGTTTTCACTCGTTTTTCTACCTTTTTTTATGTTTCACCTTTCTGCACTTTTCTACATCTCTGCTCTTTTGTGCATTACTTCTGCTCATTTTCCCTTCCTCTCGCTCTGCTCTTTTACTCGTTTTCACTTGTATTTCTACCCTCTTTTAGCTTTCACCTTTCTGCACTTTTCTGCATCTCTGCTCTTTTGTGCCTTATTTCTGCTTATTTTCCCTTTTTTCTTCATCCCTTATTTCCTCCCTTTACCTTTCCCCGCTGCTGCTGCCCCCGTTGCCCCTCCCCCCCTGTGAGACCGGCCCTATCCAGCTCCCCTCCCCGCTCCCGCCTCCCAGCTGTCCAGCCGTCCCCGACCCCTACTTAATGGCGGCCGCTGCGGGGACAGGCGAGCAAGACCACTGACTCATTGTCAGTGAAATTGCTCTCCCACCCTCGCAGCTTTACCATTAAGTGAGGCCTGCCCCTGCCCCTGCACTCTCGAGTGTTGGTGATTGAGGCCCTCCTCCACCCGCAGGTTTCCCTGCGCCTCATCCCTGGTGGTCCAGTGGACCTCTGTTTCCTTCCTCTCACTTTCACTCGTTTTTCTACCCTTTTTTTTCTTTCACCTTTCTGCACTTTTCTGCATCTCTGCTCTTATGTGCCTTATTTCTGCTCATTTTCCCTTCCTCTCGCTCTGCTCGTTCACTCGTTTTTCTGCCCTCTTTTAGCTTTCACCTTTCTGCACTTTTCTTCATCTCTACTCTTTTGTGCCTTATTTCTGCTCATTTTCCCTTTTTTCTTTATCCCTTATTTCCTCCCTTTACCTTTCCCTGCCGCTGCTGCCCCCGCGGCCCCTCCCCCCCAGCGCGACCGGCCCAATCCAGCTCCCCTCCCCGCTCCTGCCTCCCAGCTGTCCAGCCCTCCCCGATCCCTACTTAATGGCGGCCGCTGCGGGGATAGGCGAGCAAGGCCACTGACTCATTGTCAGTGAAATTGCTCTCCCACCCTCGCAGCTCCACCATTAAGTGAGGCCTGCCCCTGCACTCTCGAGTGTTGGTGATCGAGGCCCTCCTCCACCCGCAGGTTTCCCTGCGCCTCATCCCTGGTGGTCCAGTGGACCTCTGTTTCCTTCCTCTCACTCTGCTCTTTCACTCGTTTTCACTCGTTTTTCTACCCTTTTTTATCTTTCACCTTTCTGCACTTTTCTTCATCTCTACTCTTTTGTGCCTTATTTCTGCTTATTTTCCCTTTTTTCTTTATCCCTTATTTCCTCCCTTTACCTTTCCCCGCTGCTGCTGCCCCCACGGCCCCTCCCCCCAGCACGACCGGCCAAATCCAGCTCCCCTCCCCGCTCCCGCCTCCCAGCTGTCCAGCCCTCCCAAACCCCTACTTAATGGCGGCCGCGGCGCGCCGAAGGCGCGTCAAAGGCAAGCCCGTCAGCGCCCGTCCGCGACCCGACCAGCGCCAGGAACCCTGGACCTCCGCCCCGCCAATGCTACGACCCAGCAGCACTCCACGCACTCAACACAGGCCGCAACAACAACTGCAAGCTAGCATCACCAGCCGACACCCACGGACCCTTCAGCTGTCACCGCTGCAGGCACACCTGCAGCACCGCCAAGAACACGGATCCAGCACAACCCGCCCACAAGAACACAACCGAACCGAAGACCCTGCAATGCATCCTCCTCAATGTCCGATCCCTCCACAAACATGCCACCGAAATCTGGGACCTCCTCGACAGCACCACCCCGGACGTAACGTTCTTCACCGAAACCTGGACCAACACCACCTCAGGACCGGACATCGCCATCTCCATCCCCCAAGGATACAAGATCTCCAGGAAGGACCGCCGCACCCACCCAGGAGGAGGAATCGCCATTGTCCACAAATCCAGCCTCCGCCTGAGCACACTCCCCGACGAGCCCACAGAACTGATGGAACACCTTCACTTCAAGATACTGGCCAGCCCCACCGACACCCTCTGAGGAACCCTCATCTACCGACCCCCTGGACCCTGCGGACCCTTCGCCAACTCCATCACAGACATTATCTCCCCGCAGGCCATCGCATCCACCAACTACACCCTGCTGGGAGACCTCAACTTCCACCTCGACAACCAACTGGACCCCAACACCACATCCCTCCTGGACAACCTCCACAACATTGGACTCCGCCAGATCGTGACCGAGCCCACGCACTCAGCAGGACACACCCTCGACCCCTCTTCACTACAGGAAACTCCATCACCTTCAGCCACACCACCGAACTCCCATGGACCGACCATCGTTGCCTCCACTTCACCTTCAGAACACCTACCATCCACAGACACCAGCACCTGCTCCCACGAAGAAACTGGACCAAAATCACCGACGACCAGCTCACCTCCTCACTCAACAACTCCACCCCAACCATCGTGGAAAACGAGGACCCCAACACCGCAGCCCGAACCCTGCATAGATGGATCTCGGACAGCACCAACACCATAGCCCCCCTCATGAAAAACAACAATACTCACGCCAAGAAAGCCAGATGGTTTACCACCGAACTTCAAGAGTCCAGATGCACATGCCGCCGCCTCGAAAAGGCCTGGAGGAACAGCAAATCCACAGAAGCCCACAACAACTTCAGAGCCGCCACCAACGCCCACCATCAACTCATCAGAGAAACGAGGAAAAAAGCGATTGAAGACATAATCTCCACCCACGCGCACAACAGCAAGGAACTCTTCAGCATCATCAAGGAGTTCGCCCAACCCACCAGCGAGTCTACCGACATCCCTCCCTCACAAGACCTCTGCGACAAACTCAGCACCTTTTTCCACCACAAAATCAAGAGCATCTACGACAACTTCGACGAAGACAACCAACACACTGAACCCTCACCAACCAACCCCGACACCCGGAAACCAGCGATTGACAACTGGACAGCCCTCACCACCGAAGACACACTGAAGACAATGAAGTCAATCCACTCAGGGGCCCCCATGGACCCCTGCCCCCACCACATCTTCAACAGAGCCGCCGACACCATCGCACCCATGCTCCGCCACACCATCAACCGCTCCCTGGCGACCACCTCGTTCCCCGACGACTGGAAACACGCTGAGGTCAACCACCTCCTAAAGAAACCCTCAGCTGACCCCACCGACCTCAAAAACTACAGACCCATCTCCCTGCTCCCGTTACCAGCGAAAGTCATCGAGAAAGCCATCAACAGCCAACTCGCCACATTCATTGAAGAACACAACATCCTCGACTCCTCCCAATCCGGCATCAGAAGAAACCACAGTACGGAAACCGCCCTCCTCGCCGCAACAGATGACATCCGCACCCTACTAGACAAAGGAGAAACAGTAGCCCTCATCCTCCTTGACCTCTCAGCGGCGCTCGACACAGTCTCCCACTGCACCCTAATACGCAGACTCTACGACGCAGGAATCCAGGACAAGGCCCTCAACTGGATCCGCTCCTTCTTCTCCGGCAGGACGCAGTGGGTCAGACTCCCCCTTTCCTCTCGGACCCCACACCTACCACCTGAGGAGTCCCCCAGGGCTCCTCCCTCAGCCCGACGCTCTTCAACATCTACATGGCTCCACTCGCCCCATCGTCAGAACCTACGGACTCAACATCGTGTCATACGCAGACGACACCCAACTCATCCTCTCCCTAGCCAACGAGCCCAACACCGCCAGACGCAACTTTCGAGAAGGCATGGGAGCCGTCGCCAAATGGATGAAAAACAGCTGTCTACAACTAAACACCAACAAAACAGAAGTACTCATCATGGGCCCAAACCCAGACACCTGGAGCGACACCTGGTGGCCCCCCGCCCTCGGAATCCCGCCAACCCCCACGGACCACGCAAGCAACCTAGGAATCATCCAGGACTCCGAGCTCAAAATGGACCACCAGATCAATTCCGTCTCGTCTTCCTGCTTCCACACCCTCCGCCTCCTTCGTAAGACCTTCAAATGGATCCCCCTCGAACACCGAAAGACCATCACTCATGCCCTGGTCACCAGCAGACACGACTACGGCAACGCACTCTAAGCCGGAATAAACAAAAACCTCACCCGCAAGCTACAGAACATCCAGAACGCCGCCGCAAGACTGGTTCTCAACCTGCCAAAACACTGCCACATCTCCCAGCACCTGCGCACACTCCACTGGCTCCCCGTTGAGGCGAGAATCACCTTCAAGATGCTCACCCACGCACACAAGGCCCTCCACGGCACCGGACCAGCATATCTGAACAGCCGACTCAAATTCCACGCACCCCAAAGGACCCTACGATCAGCCCAGCTCTCCTACGCCGTGGTCCCCCGCACCAGAAAGACCAGATCGGGAGGCCGCTCCTTCTCCTTCCTCGCGGCCAAAGCATAGAACGTCCTTCCGCACCACCTCAGACAGACAACATCGCTCCCCATCTTCGCAAGAAACCTCAAAACCTGGCTGTTCGACAGACCCCCTCCTTGATGGAATGGAACCTGCACCCCACCCCTAGCGCCTTGAGACCCTTACGGGTGAGTAGTCGCGCTTTAACAAACCCCTGATTGATTGATTGATTGATTGACAAGGTTGCTATTACCACTTCAACCAGAGTATCTGGAGACACCTACAAAAATCTACTCTGAGTGTAGATTACGCCACCAATAGCAACTTTGTCTACCAAATAAAAAAATGTATCGCCCTGGCCTATGTCCCAACAACTGAAGTAGCCAACCATTATAACATACTTCTGGAAAGCCCTTTCTATCAAGCAAACAAAAGTAAACTAACTCCTTCCTAGACTACTTTCAAGACACTTGGGTGGGAAGGCTACATAGGTCAGGGCACCGCAGACAACCAAAGTTCCAGATCCCCTGGTGGAACGTCTACAAAGCTAAAACCAACAACGCAGTGGAAGGATGACATAATGCCTTCCAAGCCACATTAGGAAGAGGACAACCAACACTACATAAACTAATTGAAGCTATCAAAAAAGAACAGAGCTAAGGCTAGAGCAATCTATGAAAATGTAAAAAAATGTATATGCTTAAAAATATTTTTGATAAACAATGTGTAAATTATTTAAAATATTAAATATTATTTAATTAAAAATAATATTCAATATACTAAATAATAAAATATACAAAATATAACCTTGTCAAATACATATTATACAATTTTACTAAAAACATAAAATTATATAAAATGTATAAAAAAATTGTAAACAGAAATGTATACAAATGTTTTTTTGTCAAAAAATAATAAACAATAAAAATTAAACTGTTTTTAATTAAATAACTAAAAATATTTTACTTTACTATTACATGACAATTGTGTACAAAAATGTTTTGCCATTTTTCAAAACTGTAAAAAAATATGTATGTAAAAATATAATTTTAATTTTGCAACAGTACATGAAAAATGAATGTTGAAAATATAGTATACTTTATAATAAAATCTGAATAACATCAACATTTCTGATATATGTTTTTAATATTATGATACATTTTATGACAAAACCAAATGAAAACAATGTAATTGTGAATTAAAAAATGCATGTGTTTGCAAATAAAAGGTTGCCAATAAAAACTAACATACATCTCCTTTCTTATTTCAATATACATATAAACTTTAAAAACTAAAACATAATAAACAAGAAAAAATTCTATTCCTAACTTCAAAATAAACTAAACTTAAAAAAATGCTGTATAAAAACCCCCAAAAAATTACTATTCTAACTCCAAACCCAACTATACTCAGGGAAAGTGCTGGATAATAAACAATAATAATTGACTATTCCAACTCCAAAACCAACTAAACTCAGGGAAAGTGCTAGATAGTAAACCATAATAATTTACTATTCCAACTCCAAAATCAACTAAACTCAGGGAAAGTGCTGGATAATAGACCATAATAATTTAATATTTTAACTCGAAATCCAACAAAACGCAGGGAAAGTGCTGGATAATATACCATAACAATATACTATTCCAACTCCAAATCCAACTAAACTCAGGGAAAGTGCTGGATAATAAACTATAATAATTTACTGTTCCAACTCCAAAACAGACTAAACTCAGGGAAAGTGCTGGATAATAAATCAAAAAAGAAATGACTATTCCAAATCCCAAACAAATTAAACTCAGTCAATGTGCTGCATAATAAATTATAATAATTTACTATTCCAACTCCAAAACCAACAAGACTCAAGGAAAGTGCTGGATGAAAAAAAACTAAAAATGAATAGTCCCACTCCAAAACCAACTAAACTGAAGGAAAGTGCTGGATAATAAACCTCCAAAAATGTAATATTTTGAACTCAAAATAATATATTATTAAAAAAAATTGCTTAATAATAAATTTCCAAATATATATTAATTTTGAAATATAAAAACAATGTTTTTTTAATTATTAACATTTCTATTCCAAAATTTTAAATTTAACAAAATGTTCTTTTAATTAGTCACTAAATAAAAAATTATTAACTAATATATTTATACAAACAATTATAAATAAAAATTTGAAACACCGCTTCTCTCAACAGATAAAAATGATTAATTTTACATAAGAAATTACAAATAAACTTAAATATTTGATAATTCAATATTATCCACTTTCTTTAACTCTTTTACGCTAAAAATATTTAGAAAAATAATGTATATTCTTAAATAAAATTTTTAAATATTTAACTATTAATATTTGTTTCAATATATTGGTACATTTTCAAATATTTAACGAAAAGATTTCACACAATTTACATCAAAATATTCGCTCCCCAAAAATTTCGAATTTTGAAAACATTTAATATTTTACTTTTGTTTATAATTATTTTTATATTTTATAATAATTTTTAAAAAATGTATATTTTTAACCAACAGTCTTAAATTAATCCCCATCCTTATCCCCTATAAACCCAACATCCTGCTCCTAAAAATTTTTTAAAAATTGAAAAGTATTTAAATTTTACACCAAATTATTTAAATTACTCACCACCCTTATAAACGCAGCATCCCGCTCCTAAAATTTTGTAAATTTTTTAAAAAATGTAATTTTCACCCCAAATTTTTTAAATTACTCCCCACCCTTATCCCCTATAAACCCAACCTCCCACTCCTAAATTTATATTTTAACATAAAAAATGAATTAAACATTATAAAATAACTAATACCAAATTACTAAAAAAGAACAAAGAACATTAAAAAATCGATATTATTTACAACTATATATTTACCATCGATATTTACAAAATCGATATTTCTACATTACAAAAACATTGATATTTATAACAACGAAAAAACTTACCTAGATATTTTACACCATCGATACTCTTGACTCGATATTCTTGCAATTCGATATTTTGGAATCGATATTCTGTCTCTGCACCATAGAAACATTCCTCTCAAGACATGCAACTGATGGCCAATTATATAACGAGGTAATGGCAAATGTGCAAGATTTGCGGATTAACAGCCTTAATAAACGGCACAATTAGCATGATGCGAGACCAAGACTGTAATGCTTTATGATATGGGGAATTGATAGTGATAGGTTAATACCAGAGTTAGGGTATGATGTTTCTACCCAGACTGCTCAAGGGGCGATGGGGACTAATGATTGCATCAGATTTATTTTACCAATGTTGTGTATGTCTCAAGTCGCTTGGACATTCCGTACTTTATACCCAAAAGTCAATAAAATCAGTTTCCCCAAAAAAATAAAAAATAGCTCACTTGTCTACAGAGACTGCTGCCACCAACACCTCCTCCTCTTCAGCTGCTGTTTGCCACCTCTGGTAGCACTCATGGCAGGCCACAAAGTGGAGAGGGCTACTACTTTCTTTGTAGAAGAACTGGAAATGGTGGCAGACGAGGACCTCCCCCTGTATAACCAGCTCTATGGTTCACCAGAGGGACAGGTGAGTTACGAACAATGTATTTAACTTTGTGTAAACTCAAACTTTGCATTGTCCACAGGCTACATTGTGCCCCTGAGTCACATCGTACATTTATACGGTGTTGTATCATTTGTAGCTCACAACATAGGACAATCATGTTAGTGATTGTTGAACGCTATTCATTGTGGATGTGACATCACCATTTTTTGGGAAATATGAAAAGTCCTGGAGTCCATGGTGGGTGTATGTGGCCATCTATGCATTCATACATTTAGGGGTCGATTCCGATTCGGGCCGGAAATTTCTCCGACCGAGCCGGACCCGGAGAGATTTCCGACCGAATCGGACCCGTGCAGTCCGACCGAACGAGTACGATGCGTCCGTATGTTATCGGACTCGAGTCGGTCGGACTCCCATTGAAGTCAATGGGAGCCGGTCGTACAACGCGTACGCGGGCTCCCATTGACTCAATGGGTGCGAGTCGGACAAGGGCGCCCCTACAGCGGGTACGCGGCGAAGCGATTCGCGCCGTACACGCACAGGTAGGGGGACCCATGGGTCCCTCTGTGTGCGACTCGCGCGGCTGCACGCGTACAGGGGGTCCGACACGGACCCCCAAAGTACGGCTCCGACAGCTCTTACGAGCCGGAGTGCGCGGCTCGGTCGGACTGCTCGCGGCGCGCATCGTACTTACCCGGCCGGGAAACGTCTCCATTGCGCGGTGCGAAGTCGAGTCCGAGCGAGTCGGTCGGAGCGGTTCGAGCCGGGAGCGAGTCGGTCGGAGCGGTCGGGACGCCCGGACGAGTCGGTCGGGCGATTTCGCATCGTACTCGCTCGGCCGGACCCGCGTACGGTTCGGTCGGGAAACAGGGCTCCGAATCGGATCCGGTAAAGCCGAATCCGATTCGGAGCCCTACCGGCCGAGATCGGAATCGGCCCCTCAATGGTACCTGTGATTTTGTTACAACTCTCATGATGCCAAATATGAAACCATGTGCATATCCTTAGCAGCATGAGGACTGTATGTACTCTGGCAAGAGCAAACGAGGATGATGTAGGTGTAGGTGCATACTGTGGATTCACATTGACTGTAGTGGCACAGAGTGGAGTGGCATAGAGTGGAGTGGTGTAGAGTTTTTTAGAGTGGAATACTGTAGAGCGGAGTGCTGTAGAGTCGAGCGGGGTAGGGTGTAGTGGGGTAGACTCTAGTGGCATACAGTGTAATAGCATACGGTGGAGTGCCATAGAGTAGAGTGTTGTAGAGTCAAGTGACTTACATTGGAATAGTGTAGGAGAGTATAGTGGCATAGAGAGGAGTGGCGTACAGTGAAGTAGCATACAGTGAATTATTGTACATCAGAGTGGTGTAGAGTAGAATAATGTTGAGTTTACTGGCATACAGCATAGTAATGTAGAGTGGAGTGGTATATAGTAGAATAGGATAGAGGAGAGTGGTGTAAAGTGGAGTGTCATACAGTGGAATAGAATAGAGTGCAGTGACATAGAGTGGAATGGTGTAGAGTGGCATATAATGGTGTTGTGTACAGTGTAATACAGTACATTGGACTGTTGTATTTTGTAGCGGCACATAGTGAAGTGGCGAGCATGGTGTGGCATAGAGTGGAGTGGCGTGCACTGGAACAGAGTATAGTGCATTGCTGTACACTGAAGTGACGTACATTGAAGTGGCATAGTGTACAATAGCATAGTTTGTAGTGTCATACAGTGGAGTTGCATACACTGGAATAGTGTACAGTGGAGTACCTTAGAGTGAAGGGACATACAGTGGAGTGGCATAGACTGAAGTGTCATAGAATGAAGTAGGGTAGAGTGTAATATCGTACAGTGGAGTGGTGTAAAATGTATTGACATGGAGTGGAGTGGAGTCCCCTAGGGCCCGCATCAGTAATAGGTGGGTGCCCTGGGGCACTGACTAACTGATATGTTGGGGGCCATGGGGGAGCCCCCTCGGCCCCAGCTAGCTCCTCCATGGTGCACAACTTGGCATTACGCCTGCTCATAGGGAATAGCTCTCTATGCTTCCCCCACATAGTATGGGTGTAGGAAGGTAGGATCCTTCTGCATGGTTACCCCCACTTTTTGCCTGGTGCTATGATGGTTTTTGACTAGTCTGGCTGGGGTCCTGCTAATGAGGACCCCAGTCTATCTGCTTTCTCCCTAAATTGTTATGTTCAGTACTTAGGTACGCCCCAGATTGGATACACTAGGGTACCCTCATAAGTCCCTAGTATATGGTACCCATGTACCCAGGGCATAGGTACCTCACAGGTCTCCCCTGGGCTGAAGCATGTATTATGGCACCCATGAGAGACCATCCAAAATAGAACTACATGCCTGCCATCACAGTCTGTGTAAGTTGGTGCTAGCAGCACTTACTAAAGATATAGGTTTCCTATATCTAGGGGCACTGCTCTTAAAAACTATAAGTCACCCCTCTAGCAGGCCTTTGCAACCCTGAAGGCAGGGTGCTTGGTTCCTAGTGAGAGGGTGCCCCTGCATGAGCAAGAGACCCCTACAGCCTACGGAGTCAATTCTCCCGGGTTGTCAGTGAAGCAGCCATATCCTATATAGAGGGGCACCGCATAATTACGCGATGACCATCTCGAAACTGGCTGCAAATAATCCTATCATGTTTGGTATAAAACATGTTGGAATCATACCCCCACACCATAAACGGTGTGGGAGGTATGATTCCAAGCACTGGAAGAGACCTCCATTATGCTCTCAGTGTTCCTGGTACCAGCCTTCTTGACCCTGACAGCACAAAATGGTTGCTGCTGGCCAGAGACACGATTCTGCTCTCCTGCTGCTGAGCCAAGCTCGAGCAGGGGAAGGCAGAACAATAGGCATCCTGTCACAGGGAGGTGTGACCACCTCTCAGACAGGATTTAGCGTATTGGGAAGGGGTGCCAGCGCCACTCATTCTGCATGAGGGGCACATTCGGTGTCCCTGTGCATAGTCCAGTTTATACCAGTCCTGGGAGCTGTTGGCTCCCGCTATGGCGTGAAACTGGACAAAGGACATAGGAGTAACCTCCCTCCTGTCCAGACCCTCCCCTAGGAGGGTCCCCTGAATCTTCCCAACCCTTTCTCTAGGGTACTTAAGGGCTTACCTGCGTGTAGGCCCCTAGATTCGTCATGGGATAAGATTCAGATCAGACACCACTGCACTTCTACTGTCTGGGCACTCTGGACTTCGCTGTACTTCATTTGGGCCTGACTTTGTCTCACTTCCAGTCTGCTGCATCGTCTGTGCCTGTGCATTATACAGGAACCTTCCAAGGCCAGCGAAACATCAAAGACACTTGAAAAAATGTCCCTTGTAGGGAAGGAGTCACTCCCCTGCATTTGCAGGCACTGCAACTAAGTCGACCAGTCTGCAGATCCTGAGCTCCTCTGGACTCCATGGGCTCTGCAACAAAGGGGGTTGATTTCCACCTCTCCTGAGGCCTGCCCTGCCCTCTCACCAAGTTTGAGGCCAGTATCTCTCGTGGGTGTTGCAATAACCGAACCCCTGTGCACCGCGTTCAACTTGCAGTTGCAAAGGCTTGTTGGCTTCTTTCCAAGAAGATCTTCGGGCTCCAAGTGTCCCCAACCTTGAGCACCTCCACTGACCGGAAACTTAAGCCACACCACATCGTGTGCATCGTAGCCTGCATCTTTTGGTGAGCTGCTTGAGGTCCTCTCGCAACTCCAGTGCCTCTGGCCTGTGGGTCCAGTTGAGGATCACCTTTGTTTCTTTTGGGCTCCCCTGATTGCTCAGGGCCTGCTCTGACTCCCCTGGCTTTGATGAGTCCCCTGGACCTTGCTGGTACCGACATTGCTCCTTCTTTGATTCCTGCATTGCTTGCCTTTGCCAAGGCTTGTTAGTGCTCCTGCCGGACACCAGCCCCTCAGCATTCGACATCCTTTGTGGGACAGCTCGTGCACAGCTCCTGGTCTTCCTCAGCATCGCCTGGTCCTCACAGCTGCAGAGTCAAGGTCATCGTCATCCATCCTGCAACATCCGACATCAGAGGGCCTCCATCTTCCAAGTCTCCTGGTCACTCCTGAGTGACATAGACACTCTCCCCTCTGCTTTGAGGTACCTCTCATCAAGAATCCATCCTTGGATTCCACTGGACACTTTCTCCTCTTACAGCAGTGGCACTTTTCTGAAGTTTTCCATTGGGTTTGAAGGCGGTTTCCGACACCACTTCACACGAATGCACCCGGCTTCCCTGGTGTAGGTGACTTGGGTACTATGGTATCCACGGTTGGGGTGGTTCTCCAACCTTCTGTCTTCCACAGGGTTTCTTCAGGGTCCATTGGGAAGGGCCCTTAAACTTTAAAACTCCAACCGCGACTTACACGAGGAGTTGTACGGAGCACGCAGTCGTGTTCCCACACTGCACACACTCTCTGTGGGATCCCTATTGGGTGGTTCCTTGGGGTCCCAGCACTTCTACATCCTCTTGACATTGTCTTGACCCGACTTGTGGTTCTTATACCAGTTTCTTAGTATATGGTTTAGTCCCCCCCTGGATCCACTGCGTATTTCGTGCTATTTGCTGTGTTTCTTTGCTGAATTATTGTGTGTATTGTGCATATCTCCGGGTAGGAGATATTTCTATGTGTTAGAGAGTATTATACTTTGTGTGGTTCATTTTCACTTAATCTATACTATAAGATTGCATTCTGGTAAAACAAGCTGCTTTACGCTCCTTCTGGACTAAGCCTGAAGGCTGCACTCCACAGCTACCACTTAGAGAGCTTTCTAAGGTTGTCTAAGACCTCTTAAATCACCATAAGGGTTGTCTGGACTGGTGCAAGGTGCCCACTTACATTAGTGGACATCATATACTAGGCCAGCTTCTCACAATGGGGCAATATGGGTTCTGTTTCCGTGCATGCAGGAGTGTGGGCAGGGAAACAGAACACGTCTTCTCCCAACCAGCGGGAGCATTTTTAAAGGCATTAGGTAATATTTTAATACCTGTACAATTGATTTGTCATATTCCTAGCGATACAGGATATTGAATAAGTCTTGTAGAAGAAATAGTACACTCCCTACAGAACCAATTGTTCTTACACACCCAACCAGCGGGAGCATTTTTAAAGCTCCTGCCAGCTGGAAGCATTCTTAGGGCCCATTTCACAAAGGTAAACTTAGACCTAAAGTCAAAGTTTAGACCTAAAGTCTAATATTAAGGTCCAAAGTTTAGACCTGATGTCTTAGGGCTCAATTCACAAAGGTAAATTTAGACCTGAAATCTAAGTTTACCTTTGTGAATTGGGCCCTTAGACTTCAGGTCTAAAATAGACTTAGGGGCCCATTACGATGTCGGGCGGTAGCACTACCGCCGTGCTGTCGGAGGCAAAAACCACCAGTTACCGTCCGCCCGCAACGGCCCACACGCCCACCAAATTAGGATGTGAAAAGTTAGCAAAACACCGCCCGTAAGCCAGCGACGCCGTCCGCCATCAAAGTGCGCCCGTTCACGTAGCGGCGCGAGCCAATGGAGACACACCGTCCGACGAAATCACGTACCGCCCGGCGTACAAATTACGATGCCGCAACCAAACAGCTCCCCCGGCTAAGAGACACCGCACGACATACCAAGGCGGAAACTCGACTGATGAGTACGGAGACCAAAAAGGCGGCCCACCCCGACATGAATCCTGCACTCCAGGCCATCCATATGCTCTACCTGATGCACCACCTAGGAGTCAACGCGCCGCGGCGACGCAGGTAGGCTGACACACAACAAGGGCACGCAAACACTGCACACAATGCAAGGGCGGAAAAACTGCACAAGGGCCCCCCAGACACCCCTGTGTGGACAGGACACATCCACCACTGTACCCACAAATGTCCCACCGGTCAAAATGAAACAACTCGCAACAACCGGGCACACACTACCCGGGACCAGGAAGTGACGTCCCCGTCACGGCACCGCAGCGCAGCGGCGATGACGCAGCTACACATGCGCACAACGCTGAGGCCAACGACAGCGCCATGCATGGGCCGCACACAAACAACACAGGGTCACAACTACACACCCCACACACCAGCCCCACCCTGAACGCACATGTCACGTGGCCTCCCTGCATCAGTCATGTCCCCAACCGGCAACTCACAGGTGCCAACATGATGTCACACAACTGTCCCGAACAGTGGAGTGATGTGACGCCAAAATAGGACACACCCTTGTGTGCAAAACATGGCGAAGCACACAGCGGCTGCTACATCACACCGCAGAATATGGACCTCGTCCGCAAAAGGCACGTCAGTACCATCCAAAAATACCCATACCATCCTGCTCGCAATACCAGGACATGCAATACGCAATATTAAAAAACCCTGATGCCTGACAACAGGTGTTTCCAATTACTACACCCACACAGAAGGCCCAACGTCTAGCGGAAACGCAGCGTGCCGCCCACACACGGGAGAGCAGATAGCACTAAATGTCCTTCCATTCCCACTCTGAAACCACATTTCAACAATTCAAGCAGGAGAATACAGCCATTGTACCAACAAAAAGCCAAACAGAGCCATGCAGAGGAAACCGTCCACTGGGCAGATAGCGCACAACATGAAAGAAAGTTCATAACACAAAAAAGAAATAATACCACTCCTCCATGTGGTTCACATGCAAGTAATCTGGAAGAAGTCAGACACCACTGACCTTGACCATTCATTGAAGCATGTGGGATGAGGGCCTGTGTCCTCCGCACAAGCTATAACCCAAGTCCTGCCTCCGTACAACCATGCCAGAATTCACAGCACCGTCGGAGGTTGCACTCTGCTGACTGCACAGCCAGCCGGAACACGCCATCACATCGCCCTGTAGCAAAATGGCTGTTGCACCACTGCTTCCCAACTATGCCGGACAGATGCAGCTGTACATTGAGAGCCTGCTACAGATAGTGGGCTGTGACAATCTGGCCATGCTGAACGTAAGTTACCGAGTAACTTACCGCATCGCAATGTTCAGCTGCGTCATCCCCGTTTTCTACTGTCGGAGGTGTCCGTTCCACTGTCCTGTGGATTTATGTCTCTCCAACCCGGCATGTCCAAAGGCGGACCTGGTACAACTGTTCGCCCCCCTGGACGCCCACGACAGGATCTGTTCAGTCCATGGGGGCATGGCGTATGTGGCTGCAATAGGACACACACTGCAATGGGACCAGTGTGCCTCCACACACCGTATTCTGGATCACAGTTTCATCGAATGTCATCCAACATGTCCCATCAGGCTCCTACAAGGGACAACTTACGATGAACACATTGCCAGCCACCATCCACTTCATTGGATGGCATCCATGTTTACCACCAATGCCATGGAAGCCCTGCTGGAAGGTATTGCATACCTGACAACCTGTCAATTCGTCGGGCCCCGACGCAATACCCCCAATTGAACAATGATGTTCAACACCGTACCCATGCTTGGCTTTCGCACGGACTGGGCAGTTAGCTGTACAACAACTAACCAAACAACCTGCAACAAACACCACACCATCAACTCCACTGCCATGACATCGGACATTTTCGGGACATGCACTCTGTTCCTCACCACATCCAGTATCTCTGCATGTACAGGGGGAGGCAGAGGTATGGGATTTGTGTATAGCAACCACATGGACAATACTGCACGAACAACTATGCTATAAATGTATCCTGCGCACATGAACATATGCACCGGTCAGTGCACACTAATCTGTCTGCTGTATTATGTGAGAACTGTCACCTCACCTTTGTCTGTACTTCCGTGCCAGGACTTTTGCATGGACAACAAATGCATCCCCCAACAACATGACCCCAGTGAATGTGTCATGTCCAGTAGCCACCACATTGCAACAACTAGTGACACGCTGCTGCATGCACGTAGGCACATGCTCTGATGTCACACCTCACGCAGGTGTGTCGGAGTAACTATTGTAGTAAACCTGTAACATGGAACTGAGATGTACTGTGCCCATGATGTCAAGCTGTCTGGTAGGCAAAATGAATACTGTCTGTGTCAAAGTTAACAGCTCCTCAGTAATTAGCAAATGTACATTAGCATAGCAAGGGCAAGGCAGTTGTAACTCTGAAGCCCTCATCCCACAGTCAACAACTAATCACATCTACCCCTACCCCCTTTTGTATGTGTAATCATGCTAAGTATATCCTCCACATGCATTTCGCTGCCAGTAGTGTCCACTATACTGCATCACAGAGGACGCAAGTCCAAATACATGGCTTGAAGCAAATATGTGACTCTGCTGAATCATTTCATGAACACAAGTACGAATGAGAGAGGATGAGAGTGTGTGAAGTACACGACAGTCGTGAGATGACCATGTAGTCCAGTGTCATTGGATGTCAACGCATATGAGTAGCGGTAACAGTGGACACAGTGAAAAACTACAGCTCGTGGGCCAGGACTTGTCAGACCCTGAGGTGGCCCAACAGATCATCACATTAACACTGACGGCCTGGTCACTACAAAGCACAGTCCTACATATGTCTACAATTCCCCTCACAGTCTGACCTCACACTCAGCAAGCAAAAGTAGGAGCCACGCAAAAGCATGCTACAGCAATGCCTGACGAAACACACACACAACATCAGTGTGGGTGGGCAGGACTACACAGTGAGTAAGAACTGCAGAAATTCAGACATGCACAATTGAACAAGGCACAATCTTGACAGTCACACACCCTGCAGACCCACAACGTCCAAAACATAACAAGTAGGAGTCAGCCTGAACTGCAAGGACACACCCACACACTGCACACTGTGCAACATACAACACACACATGTGATCACATTCACAGACCTGAACACGGATACAAACATCCACCATGGGCCTGGGTAACACATGTGTGTAGTCGACATTGCCACAGCACACACACACGCCAACACTACCCCAAAGTCACACCACTCACACCACACACACCAACACCTCCCAAATGCACACATTGGAAGTAAGCCATGTGCCCAGGCACAATGTACATCACAAGACTAACATACACCTACACTGCTGGCCACACAGCAAGTAAGCTCACACATGCCCGCATACTTTGCGCATGCTGCCTCTCATCCTGTGGCTAGACTCACACCCTGTGCATTGCTTGCACGCAAACATGTCACAGATATATTTCCCCAGAAATACCACCAAATACATGCAGTCAATCCGTGTCACAGAAAAGCATATTCATCACACACACAAGTAGCAGAGTCTGAAAGAAGTGAAGTCCCTGCCACGTGTACAACACATTGGAAGGTGAGACCAGACATCGCAAGTGCTGAGGTACCATACACGGCATGTGCCTCACTTAACCATGCACACACTGCAACAACTGCAATCAGCAACTACACAGATACAACCGACTACAGGAACAACAGCATCCAGTCACAGATAACATAGACAGGCGGCAGAATTTATCAACCCCAGGGCCAGTGGCCACTGCGATGTGCTGAGTAGTGACACGAAGTGCTGCATATGCAATGTGTGTGAGTGTGCCCTGCCATGGCCACCAACACTGCCATGGCAGTCACAATTGCCATCACAGCCACCACTGTGTCACAGGTAGATGTGTGAGTGTGCCTACCATTCAAACAGGATGCCAGTACGACTCGGTGCTGTGTGTGTGCTACGGGACAGTTGCAGGTCCGCCCCTGAGAGAACAGCACAACTGTGGAAGACACACATGTGTCATGTGAAGCGTGAGTACCGCTTGGCCCAGGTGGGTGGTTGTGACGGGTAGGTGCCCACATGCATTGTTGAAACACACTGTTTTGGGAGGAGTCGGGAGCACAGGATTACCGCTGTCCTGGGCATTTGGAAAGACCACCTGTCTGGGGATGAATGTGAACTCATGTGGGCACAACAGGTGGGCACACGATCAATGCTGCATCAGGTGTAGACGTAAGCCCACCCTCTGTGGACATGCTGGATACTGCTGTGCTTCCGCCAGGCCTTCACCAGGGCACTCACATCCCCTGTCCACCAGGTGTACCCCCACCATTGTCCACATGCACAGGCGACCCAGGGCACGGGATGGCAGTGGAGCTTGGTGGGTGGGAAGTCAGGGCGCTCATACTGGTCACATCTCGCAGGTAACAACTCCTCATTGTGCAGCATGGCACAAGTCAAAAATAAGTAGTGGGGGGCGCACACTTCACGGCCGGAAGTGACGTCACGGAAGGTGGCTTGCACCATCTGACGTATTCCCTATTTTCCCCCACCCGGCACATGCCATTGCAACAGAGAGTGCCACGCGTGCACAAGCAGTACCGAGCTCGCCCCAGAGAGGCCAAAGAGTGAAAGTGTGGGTCCATTTGCTCCAGTTCCCGTGCCAGCGTGAAAAAATTGCTGGCACGCCGCCCACCCGCGTGGCAACCCGAATCGAGACCTGGTGTGCAGGCAAAGTGTCCTATTGGCTTAGCGACATGTGTGTGTTGCATGACAGTCGTTGGCGGTGGATGGCTCGGAGGCCCGTCACCCTGAGGCCCATGTCCCACAACATGGGTCCCTAGTCAATGGCAGCGGTGGTAATGACAATGTGCGCCGGGGTGGGTCCACCTTTCGTCTGGGATTTTGGACGCGGCCTGGGCCGCTAGGGCAGCTACAGCCTCTGTGTGTTGCATGTGGTGTATCCGTATTGCGGAGCCTGTCATGCATTGTCACTGTTGTCCTGGTCCCGAGTCGGGGTACCACGCTGGTGGACGGCGTCCCACTACTGATCATACCGCGAAACAGATAACTTGTTCAAATGGACCCACACATCCACTCTTTGGCCTCTCTGGGGCGAACTCGGAGCTGCCTGTGCACGCGCTGGCTTCTCACATGCAAACGCATGTTGGGGTGAGCGAGGGGAGGCCATCAGGCTGACGGTGCAAGCCACCTTCCAAGATGTCACTTCCTGTCGTGACGTCAGCGTCCCCCACTTCTTCTTTTTGTGACTCGTGCACTGCTGCCGTCAGATGTGCCACTCCCCAGGGGGGTGGAGAAAGGGACAGGAATGTCAGTCTAAGATTGGCCCAGTTGAAGGCCCACCTTGACTGGGGGGACAACCATTGCACAGTCTGGTGTAGCCCACCCATGCATACATGTGGGCCCTCCATGATCTATGTCACTTGTGGCAAAGTGATGTCATGGGCAATGACGTCATTGAGGAGAGCTGTCTGCCCCACGCAGAGATGGTGCATCAGCTCAACAGACTCAGCACTGAGGGCAGAAGGGGTCACATGTACAGGGGCAGCTGTGCCTGGTGTGAAGGACACTCTATCCTTCATCCTTGTGCCGACACGTGTTGCACCAGTGGAAGTAGATGGGAGGGTGGGCATTGGCCTCCGCGTGGCTGAAGAGGACCCAGAGTCCACGTCCCCTGTGTTAGCAAACATGGATGCATCACCTCTGTCCTCAGATGAGGCCGGAATTGCCGTCTCCGCCTGTAATTCATCCAGCACACGTCTGGCCCCTCCGAGGCGCTGGTCACAACTGTCTCACTCAGCACCTGTGCAGCTGCTACATACGATGCCACCCCACTGTTGAGCGTCCCCTGTCCCTCAGCACCCAGGGGAGATGGCACATGAGTGAGAGCGAGGTGGCCTCACTCATCTGGCATCAATGAAATGGACTGTTGCAAGGGAAGCAGCACAGAACATTCCCAAATCCACATGTTGCACGATACCTGTACGATTGCACACAGCCACCATAATCAACACATGATGGCTGGCGTACAGTAAAGGAAGCCGCTAATTAGTGGCACAAGTGTTGTACACAGCACTACACCCGGGCTGTGTCACCCTGCGACCATAGCCCCAAATCGCGGTGTGCACACCCACTGTCCTGATGGTGGAAAGGATGACCACTACGTAATTAGGCCAAGGACATACCTGCATGGAGCAGAATGGGACACCACTCACACAGACTGCAACATGACAGTCCACAATGGTCATGAGCCCATGCCATCCACCTGTCGTTCGCACGAGCACAACTACTGTTGCACAGTGTGCTGGATGTGTAAGTACCAGGGATATGAGGTGAGGCATCGCACACATATGACCGAACGAAATCCGAGTAGGCACAGTGCCTCAAACATACATGTGAATTGCCACTCCAGCCTACTACAGGTTGTTCCTGAGGCCTACGACTCTGAGTGCATTGAGAATGCAGAGTGCTCAGATGACATCTTGAGCCTCAGGACTAGCATATGCATGTCAGATGCACACAGCACAGAGTACACTTACAACCCACTGCATCACACAACAAACATCACATTACCCAGATTATGGGTAGGCAGTGGACACATGCTGCCTCTCACAGCAAAAGACACCATCCCACAATACTTTACACTTGCTCGCTGCTGATGCCCCAACAAACGTGCATCCGGCACAGGCTGTGTGACTGTCAAGATGCAGACCATTACTGGTGAAATGCAGCGCCGTGCTGAGCTGACAATACGAGGGGGCATCCCCCGATTCGTCAACGCCACGTAGTGGCCCATCCGGAAGATGCCGTCACACCCTTTGTGGAATTGGCTGCACTGGCAGTCACACACACACAAAGGCATCAACTTGGTTGCAATGGCTCATCACAAGTCTTTGGGCTGGAGGAATTCCAACTGCAGGGATGGTACACAGGAGGCTTGGAATGTCACTAATGCACTTCTCAACATCAGCCACATCCACCGATCACAGTGGCATGCTGCTGACCCATCCCAAATACTCCGAGACGTGCAACAGAGCCAAGAAGTAATCGGACATGGCCTAACTGCATGTGTACACCACACATGAATGCATGTTGCTGGGAGTGTGTACACAGTACCTGTCCAACACATTCACATGCAGGTTGCCAGCACATTGAGCAATGTGTAGTCTGCCCACATCTACTGTCCATTGTCAGGTGGACCAACACAAAGATCACAAGGCAACACATCTGTGTGGGTGTACACACTGTGTCCAACACTGCGCAACCATCAACTTACTCGCCCTGTGCATGGCCCACCCCGCAATGGAGGTCACATTCAGTGCCACTATCTCTCACACACATCCCTATCACAAGGCATGGTGTGTCCAATCGACAGGGCTGAGTTTGCGCTTTTCAGGAGGGTCCTGAACAGAAGACACGTAACCCACTGTGCAGTCTGTGTTGTCACCTACTGGCATTGTGCAGTCAATGTGCAGCCCAGGGCTGCTGGGACTGAGAAGGGCAGCATGGCCCCAGCCTGCCATTCTCACAAGCAACAACTGCTCTGAGACCTGCATTGCCAAGTGGCTGCGTCACTGGATGTCTGACATGAAGTTGCCATGTACCACCACTCGGGAGGGACATACATGGCTCAGCGCCAGAGAGCTCACATACCCCTACCACCTGTAGTAAGCATGGTGAGCAGTGCATGTTGGAACCCCACAGGCTCTGACTCATAGTGCTGCGGATCAACGACATGTGTGTCCCCCACCAGCACTCCCACACACACTGTAGTTGTCTTTCACACACAACTTTTGCAAGAAATAGCCATGTGCAGTGTGCGTGGAGCTCGGAATCCAGGATCTCCAGCTCCTCGCTGGTGAGTGGACCTGGACATATCTTCAGAGTCGTCGACGTGAAGGTGAACAGGTGGCAGCAGCAGGTGTTGTTGAGGGATGCCAGGCTGCAGTCCCTGGTAGCTGTGGTAATGCCGGTCTCCCTCCCACACTCATATAGCCCCCTGGGGCTGTGTAAGTGGGTCAAAGCTGCTGCAATTGGTGTACCATGTCTGCCTGCTTCAATTGCAGATGATGGCCTGCTCCGAGCTGGCCCGGGACGCTTACCTCCATAGTCGAACACGCAGGGTGCAACCGCGAGGGCCATTAGAGTTGGCCGTAAGGGCTTGGCCCATGGCGGGTACAGTCCGCTGGTGCCATGTGCACTCCACAGTATGATGTGCACAATGCATCTGCAGGTGTGGCCATGACTTGTGTGTGGGAGCAGGTCCACACTGGACAGGGCCACAACATGCTGTGTGCATAGGCAGGGACGGCCAGTGCTCAGCCTCCACATGTCTGTTGGCACATCATCATGTAAACATTGGCATGGGAGCATGGGATATGCATATGCACACACATGCCATCTTTCACTATGTACATCTCCCACTTGGCACGTGCAACGTTACGTGTCACTTGTGATGTGTATTTGCATTCACACAGCTGTGTTGTCATGGAGCTGTCAATGTGTACACCTGTCAATGTGTTGTGGAGGTGTGATACGTACAGTGCTGTACATAGGGTGAAGTAGGGACATCAATGACTGTCTCATATCCCCTCGTGCAACAGGACCCACTTGTTTTGGCCACTCAGCCTTTGTTCATAGTGTTGTTGGTGTGTGCCATACTCACCCAGCCTCGGAAGCTGTGTCAGGCACAGCAGCCAGTTATATTGCCGTGGTGTTGCCGCTTCCCAAATATGCAGTCTGATATCATCATCATGCCTTACAAGTTTTTAAGGCCTAACTCCACATGTGCATGCTCATAGCAATGGTATGTGTCACTGGTCATTGCTATTTGTAAGGGGACCTGTGTAAGTGTATTGTGGCTGTGCAGTCCCTACTTGTCAGCTGTTCTGTGATGCTATTGCTTTGTCTGTAATTTGTGTTTAGTGTATGTGAAAATGCGATGTGTTGTGTTGCATTGACATGTGTCCACTTCCATCTTTCCTAGGAGGAGACCAAACATACATCGCCCCTACCAATTGCTGGCAGACATGGAGGATGTGGAGGTAATCCGGAAATTCCGTCTGGACCGACCCACCCTGCATCACCTATGTGCCTTGTTGGAACCCCACCTCCGTCCTCGCAGGGTGTATCCAACTGCATTCACCCCCACGGCTAAGGTGATGGCTGCACTGCATTTCTTCGCCACTGGATCATTCCAACACACAGTGGTCAGTGGAGGTGGAATGTCCCAGCCCATGTTCAGCATGGTGCTATGGGATGTCCTGTCAGCCATGATGATGCACAGGAACCGGTACATCCAATTCCCCAGGGCACGTGGATTGGCGGCAGTGAAGGGTGCTTTCTATGCCCTTGGACGGATCCCCCACGTTGTTGGTGCAATTGATTGCACACATGTTGGCCTTGTAGCACCACAGGCCACGGAGCACATCTATCGGAATCGGAAGCACTTCCACTCCCTGAATGTGCAAGTGGTGTGCCTTGCGGACATGGTCATAACACACGTGTGTGCGAAGTTTCCAGGATCCGCCCATGACTCGCACATCATGCGCAACAGCATCCTACCACGTCTGATGACCAGTCTGCAACCGGACCGTGCATGGATTGTTGGTGAGTATGTGGACTCGTGTAGCGTGCTGGGTGTGCGATGCTGTCTTGTGTCCAGTTGGAATTGCAACGATTCTCTGTGTTCCTCACACCCAGGTGACTCTGCTTATCCGAATGGGCTTTGGCTGCTCAGCCCATTATGTAATCCTCGGACACCAGCTGATGTCCGCTACAATGAGGCACATGGGAGGGCCAGACGTGTGGTGGAGCAAACTTTTGGACTCCTGAAGTCGAGATTCAGATGCCTGGACCGCACCGGGGGTGCACTGGCGTACTCCCCACAGAAGGTGTGCCAGATAGTTGTGGCATGCTGCATCAATCAATCAGGGGTTTGTTAAAGTGCAACTACTCACCCGTAAGGGTCTCAAGGCGCTAGGGGTGGGGGGGGTGCAGGTTCCATCCATCAAGGAGGGGGTCTGTCGAAGAGCTAGGTTTTGAGGTTTCTTGCGAAGATGGGGAGCGATGTTGTCTGTCTGAGGTGGAGCGGAAGGGCGTTCCATGCTTTGGCCGCGAGGAAGGAGAAGGAGCAGCCTCCCGATCTGGTCTTTCTGGTGCGGGGGACGACGGCGTAGGAGAGCTGGGCTGATCGTAGGGTCCTTTGGGGTGTGTGGAATTTGAGTTGGCTGTTCAGGTATGCTGGTCCGGTGCCATGGAGGGCCTTGTGTGTGTGGGTGAGCATCTTGAAGGTGATTCTCGCCTCGACAGGGAGCCAGTGGAGTGTGCGCAGGTGCTGGGAGATGTGGCAGTGTTTTGGCAGGATGAGGACCAGTCTTGCGGTGGCGTTCTGGATGTTCTGTAGCTTGCGGGTGAGGTTTTTGTTTATTCCAGCGTAGAGTGCGTTGCCGTAGTCGAGTCTGCTGGTGACCAGGGCGTGAGTGACGGTCTTTCGGTGTTCGAGGGGGATCCATTTGAAGGTCTTACGAAGGAGGCGGAGGGTGTGGAAGCAGGAAGACGAGACAGAGTTGATCTGGCAGTCCATTTTGAGCTCGGAGTCCAGGATGATTCCCAGGTTGCGTGCGTGGTCCGTGGGGGTTGGCGGGTTTCCGAGGGCGGGGGCCACCAGGTGTCGCTCCAGGCATCGGGGTTTGGGCCCATGATGAGTACTTCTGTTTTGTTGGTGTTTAGTTGAAGGCAGCTGTTTTTCATCCATTTGGCGACGGCTTCCATGCCTTCTCGAAAGTTGCGTCTGGCGGTGTTGGGCTCGTTGGATAGGGAGAGGATGAGCTGGGTGTCGTCTGCGTATGACACGATGTTGAGTCCGTAGGTTCTGACGATGGGGGCGAGTGGAGCCATGTAGACGTTGAAGAGCGTCGGGCTGAGGGAGGAGCCCTGGGGGACTCCGCAGGTGGTAGGTGCGGGGTCCGAGAGGAAAGGGGGGAGTCTGACCCACTGTGTCCTGCCGGAGAGGAAGGAGCGGATCCAGTCGAGGGCCTTGTCCTGGATTCCTGCGTCGTGGAGTCTGCGTATTAGGGTGCGGTGGGAGACTGTGTCGAACGCCGCTGATAGGTCGAGGAGGATGAGGGCTACTGTTTCTCCTTTGTCCAGTAGGGTGCGGATGTCATCTGTTGCGGCGAGGAGGGCGGTTTCTGTACTGTGGTTTTTCTGAAGCCGGATTGGGAGGAGTCGAGGATGTTGTGTTCTTCAATGAATGTGGCGAGTTGGCTGTTGATGGCTTTCTGATGACTTTCGCTGGGAACGGGAGCAGGGAGATGGGTCTGTAGTTTTTGAGGTCGGTGGGGTCCGCTGAGGGTTTCTTTAGGAGGGGGTTGACCTCGGCGTGTTTCCAGTCGTCGGGGAACGAGGTGGTTGCCAGGGAGCGGTTGATGGTGTGGCGGAGCATGGGTGCGATGGTGTCGGCGGCTCTGTTGAAGATGTGGTGGGGGCAGGGGTCCGTGGGGGCCCCTGAGTGGATTGACTTCATTGTCTTCAGTGTGTCTTCGGTGGTGAGGGCTGTCCAGTCATCAATCACTGGTTTCCGGGTGTCGGGGGTGGTTGGTGAGGGTTCAGTGTGTTGGTTGTCTTCGTCGAAGTTGTCGTAGATGCTCTTGATTTTGTGGTGGAAAAAGGTGCTGAGTTTGTCGCAGAGATCTTGTGAGGGAGGGATGTCGGTAGACTCGCTAGTGGGTGCACAATCTCGCTATTCGAAGGCAGATCCCCCTGATAGTGGATGACGGTGATCAGCCAGGGCCCCCGCCTGCAGACCAGGACGGGTCCAGTGACGAGGACAGTGGTGAGGAGGAAGCTGTGAATGTGCGTCAGCAGCTCATCGCCCGCTACTTCACTTGACGGTGAGTGACCATGTACGACGGCTGATGTAGCTGTAGTTGTGCAGGTGTATGTGTGCATTGTCACGGAGGCCTTTTGTTCACTGAGTGCTGTGTGGCAATGGTCCATGTCCAGGATAGTATGCCACTGACAGTGGCTGTAGCATTGTGCCCTGTTGCTCTGTGAGATGTGTGTACATTGCTTAAAGTGGATGACAAGTACTGTGTGATGAGTGTGTGACACACTCATTCAATGGACTCTTGTTCTGTTTTTCACCCCTAGGTCTCTACAGCCTCTCCTGGCCTATCGACATACCACACAGAAGATGCATTTCTGATCATGGTGGCGGTCGCACAGCGTTGAATAAACACAGTGCACATACAGCTGAATGTGATCAAGGTGTATTTATTTACAGCGGTGACATGTGATTGTGGGCAAGGTGATGACAAAAGTGGTGCATGCTGTAACAATGAGTTGACGGTCATGGCTGCGTGATGGTCAAGGTGTACCCATGATGTTCTATGTCCACAGTCCAACAGACACATGCCATTCACATGGCAGTGTGGGGTAGGATCGTAGTTCAAGTTAATGTAGTAGGTGGCCAAGGTGGCTGGCTGACTCACTGGCGTTTGGAGCGTGCGAAGTCCTCTCTGGACACCTGTTTCCTCTTCGGACGGCCCCTTCCACGTTTGGAAGGGGGGGGTTGTGTTGGTGGGCTGCTGGTGGTGGCTGAGGACTGCTCACTCGCTGTGGACGCAGGGGAACTAGATGTTGCACGACCCTGCGCCTCAGCATGTGGTGGCAGACGTGGTGTGGCTGGCCTTGCTTGGGCCCTCACCACCACCACCAGCTGGCCCATGAGGTCCACAAGTTGGTCCATACGGGTCACGAATTGGCCCATATGGGCGTCCATGGACCTCAACACCCCAAGGACCTCCCGCGTGTCGGCAGATGACCTGGCCCATTGTCCTTGGGCCTCTTCATAGGCCCCAAGGACTCTGGCGATTTGCAGCAGGGCTTGGCTCCCAGGCTCAGATGGCATTGGCCTGACCCTGCTCCTCCCACCAGAACTGCTGCCACCGACCTTCCCACTCACCACATTGGTCACCATGGTCCTCTGTCTGGCTCCCAGGGTCGAGCCCGACGGGCGTGCCACCCCTTGCGCTGGTGCAGTGGCCAGGGATGGCGTGGTGGTGGTGGTGGTGGTGGTTGCGGCGGTGGTGGTGGCCGCAACGACCGTGGCAGCAGGGGTCTGGGACTGGTCAGCAGCCCTGGGTGATGGGTTGGTGGGTAGGAGGGGGCCTGGGGAGCGGTTGGGCCCTGCCACACCAGATGGGCCTGCTCGGTGGTCCTCGTCCGAAGAGGTGTCCAGGTCCTCTACATCCGTGAGTCCGGGTGGGGGCTTGCGGACTGGCTGTGCCGGCTGCTGTCTCCCTCTCCAGCATCGAGCTGCTCGGCACCTGTGGGGCGGATAAGATAGGTTATTGTGTTGCACCTTGCAAAGTTTGTATTCGTTGTCTGACATTCACAGTTTGTGCACTGTCGTGCACAGGTTTCCCAGATGCGTGTGTGTGGATATACGATGTGTGTATGCGTGGGCAAGGCAATGGAACTGTGTGATGTGATCATGTGGCATGGGACGGATTTGCAATGGCAATGGGTGTGTGTTGCTGTACTCCTACATTTTGTGGCTTGGGTGTATGCGTGGTCCAGCCCCATCGACGCTTTTGTGATGTAATATGGATTTGGGGGACATGTGTAACGCTTCGACACGCAGATTAAAAAGGGTGTACAGCCCCGTGAACGCATTTGAGTTGTAATCTGGTTTTGGGGTTCAAATGAAACGCTTGGAAACGCAGATGGCAAAAGGGGTACAGCCCCCTCAACGCTTTTGAGGTGAAATCTGGTTTTGGGGTTCAAATGAAACGCTTGGAAACGCAGATGGCAAAAGGGGTACAGCCCCCTCAACGCTTTTGCGGTGAAATCTGGTTTTGGGGTTCAAATGAAACGCTTGGAAACGCAGATGGCAAAAGGGGTACATCCCCATCAACGCTTTTGAGGTGAAATCTGGTTTTGTGGTACATACTGTGACATATGGGTGCAGAAGGGGACATGTGTCTTGGCCACACGACACTGCAGAGACAGAGGTGTGTGTATGTCTGACATCCCCAGCATATCTGCTCACTGTTATCATTTATGGACATTGCACTGCAAGCATTGTAGTGAGTGAGTGATGGTTGTGTGCCACACAACGTATTGCAGATGGGACGATTCCTTGGTGTGCGTGCTACCCTCAGCCATGTGCAGCAATGCAGTGCTCTTGGGGTGTTGACTACATTATGTATGTTGTAAATCACAGTGTGACGTGCGCTTCAGTCACTGCAGACACATTATTTGTCATCGGCAGGTATGTTTGCTGAACTACTGTATGAGGGCCAGCTGTTCCGATGATTTACCTTTCATGACACTGGGGCTGAGAGATGAGATGGATGATATGTTGAATGTGCATTGTGTGGCTGTGTGGTTCATGGGTCCAGTGGTGTATATGAGCATTACTGGGGTTCCACTCTGTTACTTTGAGACAGGTTAGACTTACATGGGCAATGTTGTACGTTGTCAAGGGAACAGGCAAATACAACTACATGGACAAGACTTCGAGGGTGTTGCTGATGTGTGTGATGAGTGGCACAGTGCACGCCGTGTGGGTCGGTACTCCAGTGAGACTTGTGCATGCAGACGTGACTCCTTAGGTGTTGCTGTATTTGAGATGGCTCATGTGGGCTATGACTCTGTAATTCATGTCCGTGTGCACATTGGTCACATGATTATGACAGGGAGCAGTGCTGCGTGTTCCTCTGCTACGTGACATGTCCCAAATGTTAGTCGTAATACAGTCCTCATGCCTACAGACACCCCGCCCTGTACAGTAGTCTACCTACTTGTTGGTTTGGAGGGCACAATGCAATGGATGCCACATGGTTATGGGAGGGAGGGGTGATCCATCTTGCTGGTCTGTGGGAGTGGGGGCGGTGTTGTGAGTTGTGGTGATGGCTTCCCACCCACAGAAACCCCTCCATGTACGGTAAGATATCTACCTGTCGGCTGAAGGTGTGCACTGCAGTGGCTGACACATGGGTGTGGGGAGTGCTCCTCCTTGCTGTGCTGTAGGACTAGGGGCCTGGTGGGTGTTGTACTTCAGCTGTCCCCCCTCCGACCCACTGACCTTGTGTTACGGCTACTTACCTGTTACTTGTTGGTCAGTGCAGCTATGGCTGACACATGGGTGTGGGGTGTGCTCCTCCTTGCTGTGCTGTAGGACTAGAGGCCTGGTGGGTGTTGTACTTCAGCTGTCCCCCCTCCGACCCACTGACTTTGTGTTACAGCTACTTACCTGTTACTTGTCGGTTAGTGCAGCTATGGCTGACACACGGGTGTGGGGTGTGCTCCTCCTTGCTGTGCTGTAGGACTAGGGGCCTGGTGGGTGTTGTACTTCAGCTGTCCCCCCTCCGACCCACTGACCTTGTGTTACGGCTACTTACCTGTTACTTGTTGGTCAGTGCAGCTATGGCTGACACATGGGTGTGGGGTGTGCTCCTCCTTGCTGTGCTGTAGGACTAGAGGCCTGGTGGGAGTTGTACTTCAGCTGTCCCCCCTCCGACCCACTGACTTTGTGTTACGGTACTTACCTGTTACTTGTCGGTTAGTGCAGCTATGGCTGACACATAAGTGTGGGTGTGGGGAGTGCTCCTTCTGGCGCATCTGGAGTACAAGGGGACCTGGTGAGAGTTGCGGTGCTGGCTGACTGTACACATGCCCCCATGGTTTTGTTAGTTGGTAGCTTTGGGCTGAGTGTGTGGGAGTGTCTGTTGCATGTGTGAGTGATGTCTTGTGTATTGTGTACTGGACATGGGGGTGTTTGTCACTCGGAGCTGTGGCATTGTGGTTGTGCATGTCAGTACATAGCGGTGTGCTGGTATACATTTGTTTGTACTTACCAGCCTCCACTCCCCCTGGTATTCCGGTGAGACTCTCCGGATGTAGGATGCCTCGCACCTTCTCCTCCCACGCCTTGTAGGTCTTGAATAGCGCGGGATTTCCTCCGCCAGTCCTGTCAGCCAGCTGCCGATTCTTGGCCTCCTTCTTTCTGACCACTCTTTTCAGGTCGTGCCACCTCTTGGTGATTTCTGCTCGGTTGCGTGGCACGTTCCCAACTGCATTGACCTGGTCTACGATCCTGCTCCACATCCGGTTTCTGGTGGCTAGTGGTGTCTGCTGGACCTGGTTCCCATAGATTTGTGGGTGCACCTTGATGATCTCGTCGACCATGACCGTCAGCTCAGTGGAAGTGTACTTGGGCATTCTCTGTGCTGCCATAGTGTGTGGTTTGGTGTTTGTGGTGCTGGTGCGGTGTGTGTGTGTGGTGTGCGATGTGCAGGGGGTTTGTGGGGCCGGTGTTTGGTGGTGGTGGTGGTGGTGGTGGTGGTGGTGATGGGTGTGATGGGTGCGTGTCTGTGGTGTGCTGCTGTCCTTTCTGGCTCGCTGTGTTCTCTCCTCTCGTCCTCAGTTTGTAGTGTTGCAAGGGATTGTGGTCTGTGAAGGGGCTGATTTTGTACTTACCTATGTGGGTGTGTCATGATGGGCTGTTGTTTTCAGGTGTGTTGTGGCTGGTGTTCTGGGATTTGTAGTTTATTTTTGGCCAGGGGGGATGTGTTTTCGGGATGTGTACTGTGTTTGGGTATTTGGGCGTGGGTTGCTGTGTGGACTTGTTGGCCATGTTGTGTGTGTTTCTTTGGCTCCGCGGATGGTTTATGTGCAGGGACGTGGCCGCCAGGGCTTCCGCCGTGTCCATTTTCATCACTGTTGTTTACAATGGTGGGCGGTGAATTTGTGAATTTACCGCGCTCATGTCGGGGAGATCCTAATTTCACGGCCGGTGTCTCGGTAGTCAGGGCGGGTGGTTTTGGGTTGTCGTGCGGGTTTGCGTCCGTGGCGGACGGATAGACTTCGACTCGGACATAGACGGGCGGTATTTTGTGTGTTTTTTCCGCCGCGGACGGTGTTCGCTTCGCGACATCGTGATTGCTCGGTCGGTATTCAGACGGTGTAGGCAGGCGGTTTTTTACCGCTATGGTAGATGGCGGATTTTATACCGCCCGGTATCGTAATGGACACCTTAAGGCCTATTTTTACCTTTGTGAATTGGGCCCTTAGATCTCAGGTTTAAACTTAGACCCTTATTGTTTGCTCCCGTTTGGTAGGAGATTTGAAACTGTTTCCACACGATAGGAGCAAACACATGTTTCCTTGCCTGCAGTAGCGCAGACAGAGAAACTACTTTGTCCTGTGGTGGGCTCCCTGGATCACTGTAAGTGACCCCCAACCCCCGGGGCCATAAAAGGCTCAGGAAGGGGGCAGAGTGGCCCCTCTTCCTTTCAATTAAACTGACACCTTTGGGAATGGGGTTCCCAGGGCCTTTTTAAAGCTTGAGGAGGAGTGCGTTGTGCCCCCTCCCCTTAAAAAATGTATTGGGCTCCAGGGGATGAGGTCCCCGGGGCCAAAAACATCTTGGGAGTTCCCACGGGACTGCAGCTGGATGGCTGTAAATTTTGGCAATTATGTTTTCATTTTTGTCCCTCTGGGCTCTCCATGTAGCCTAAGGGGGGCAGTGTATCCCTACCCTGTGAACTTATATCATTGTTTTTAAACTTTAGGACAGGGACTAAGTCCCTGAATCCTATAATGGCTGACAGCAGCATTACTACCTAGTGGCGACCACCACTGGGATATATATCTATATCTATATCTGTAGCTATAGTTATAACTATATCTATCAGTTAGGCTCACATTTTACTCACGCAAAACCAGAGAAATTCAGCAGTTATAGTTATCTGAGCTAACTATAACTTACACCCCACAATGCACCGCTTATCACCTCACATATTATGTCAGTCATGACATGGTCAGTGACATCACTGATGACATCTCCAGTGACATCACTGATGAAAGGGACCCCCCCGATAACTTAGGGGTCAGGGTATTCCTTTCTTTTTTTTAAAACATTTTTTTGTGGGGCTCTCAAGAAGCTGAGTCTCAAGATGCCTGCAAACACTTCCTGGTTGAAGTGTTGGCAGCCAATCAGATTTCAGCACAGGGACTGTCAGATCCTCAGAGGATACGTGTCCCTATATATACAAATGTGAATTTCTTAGAAAAACTCCACAACTAGTAAACAGCTTTACACCATATCAGAAAAAGGCACTTCTCTGGACCCATATCTACCTTACTTCCAAATTTGGCGTAATTCAGTTCAGCTGTTCAGGCTGTAGTCATGTCTAAATTTCCAGTGGGGATTAACATGGGAAATGCACATTTTGTTACCCCCCTTTTTCTCTGCCCCCGCTTGACGGATCGTCTTGAAACTTTCCATGCACAACATGGACTAGCGAGAACTGAAGACACTAACTGCACATGCATCAAGGAAGGCTTTTGCGATTCCTTAATTGCGGTTATTAAGGAATCGCAATTAAGGAATCGCAAAAGCCTATGCATGTAGGAATCGCTATAAAAATAGCGATTCCTAAAGATTCCTTAATTGCGACTCGCAAATTGCGAGTCGCAATTAAGGAATGGCTTCCCATTCATTCCTATGGGCCCACAGGCCCATAGGAATGAATGGGAATTGCATGCGCAATTTGCGAGTACCCATTAGTGTTGTAATTTGGCAGCACTTAAGTTAAGCATTGGCTGAAGACAGCCTGTATTTAGAGGCTAAATTGTCCGCTTTGTGGAATCCATTTTGTATTTCTGACAGCCATTTTGGCTGCCATGTGCTACCATGTGCTCACCATGTGCTCTGTCCTACCTTCCTGTCAACTGCTCTTGAAATCTGCCTAGAGACAAGTTAACTTTAGTTCCTCTTGCTTTGCACATGCTCAGTTGAGCTTGCAGCTGTTTCAAGTTTATAAATGTCAGGATGTGTCTACTAAAAGTAGAAACTGTTAGCTCCACCCACTTGTCGACTGTGCATTCTCTGTATGACCTTATATGTACCTACAACCAGCATTTGTGTTTGTACCGCCTTCATTTGAGCCCCTGTGTGGGTATAAAAGGACCAGGATCCTTCCATTCAGTGTGCTACTTCATGCATTACTGAAGGGTGATGTGTGAATGTTAGCTCCACCTTATAAGGTTTAATAAACTCTGTCTTTTATATTTCAGTTTCTGTGCCAACTTCTTCCTAAGTGTCTGAGGACTCTGTGCAGAGAAGGGAGAACCCCTAAGCACTGGTAGGCCTTGCTGAGGCTCACTATTACAAATTGGCGCTTCCAACGTGGGACTCATCAAAAGACTCGGATGCCCGAAGGACTGGTCGCGACGAAGGATTGGAATCTCGCTTTTGGACGCGATCGCTGCCTGAGGAGACCTGAGTCTTGGCACCCATGGCGTTTTTCCTTTCTTTCTGATCTGACCATCCCGGCGGCGCCGGTCCTTGACTGAGATCTCTTCTGTTGATTTGCCGTGCAGTGACCATTTGGTCAATTTGAGAACTTGGCAGTTGGAACCTGGACACCATTTGATTGGTAAGAGCCGTTTTGCGGCACTTGCTGTTGGTTTGATGCCTTTGATTGGTAAGGTAGTTTTAGTAACACTTACTGTGGCTTTGTTTGTATGATTGGCCAATTTTGGAATTTGTTTTGTAATTATATATGCATTGCAATACATATAGGCGGGTAATGAGGAGAATTTTCTCTATTTGAAATTGTTTGAACAGCGCAACGTACAAACAGTACCTTAAGCGCTACTTTGATTATAATACTGCATATTCTGCACTATTTTTGGCATGCCTGTTTCCAGTACACTTCGCAGAAAGTGTTGCTGTTTTGGAGGTACCGATATGGATTTAGTAAGTACTTAGTTGACTCCCTCAGAGGGGATACCTAAATAGGTTTACGTATAGTAAAAAGATATTTCTTCCTTGGTGACTAAGTACCCCATGGAACTAAATATGTACATAAAACGGATCCGGATCTGCGCACTTAGTAACATTCATAAGTGGTGATATGCAGAGCGCTTTTTGAGTGTTCTACCAGCCAAAACTGGCGAATTTGGTGTATTTTGGCTTCTTGACCATGGAACAGTTTTTTGGGCTACTTTTGAGAGCTCTTCTTGTAAATATGACTTACAATTAGTATTTACAAATAGGTTGGTCTTGCGTACACTTTGTAAGCAGTCCTAAGTGTTGATTTGTGGGTTAAATGTGTGTTTAAATGTCTATGTGGGGTTTGTGGTTTGACATTGGTAATACTTGTGTGAGTACTCTTTGTGAAAGAATGTCTAGCTTTAAGCGCGCTGTGTTGTGTACTCTGCGTGTATGACCCCCTTCTGTAACTGTCTGAATGAGCTCAATGAGTTTGTTTATGTTTTTTGCTGTCATCATTCTGTTATGCAAAATGTCATTTAGTTACTTACATATTAAATAAAAATCCAGAAATGAATTATATGACATACGCTAAACAGCTGCATGTTACTATTAAATTGACAGAGTACGACACTGTACATGTGTGCAAATTGCCACAATGCTAAAGATAAAATTAGAATTCGTATTCAATAGGATTAAAATAGGCCTCATACAGAGGAATAAAAACGAAATTGTGTGTTTTGTAATCAATAGACTAAAATACACGTTACAGCATTTTCCTTAAATACATTGTATTAGACATTAAAAGGCATGCACATCATATGAGTGAATTTGGTCGTTGCTGAACTAAATACACATTATAGAAAGATAGATTTGACTGCATTGAAATGCCTCAGTTTTTAAATAGACTGTGACATGCTTTCTTTCAGCACCCGAGAAAAAAGCTTTCCAACAGCTGTGTTTAAACTGACTAACTGAAAAGAAACTGTTTGACACAGCAAATGGGGATTTAACTCTGTCAGGGTATTTCAAATAATAAAGGGGTTTTTTCCTGAGAAAGGCGTGAAAATTCGACGCCTGCTGACAAACAACAGCTGCATAAATAGCATATGGCTATTCCTGATCACGGCCACAGACAGGAATGCTGAGTCAGCGAAATTTTAAGTCAGTGTAAAACTGGTATAAGGGCCTGCATTATTTAAAAGTTTCAAAAAACCAGTTTCATTATTTTGGATAACAGAGAACAAAATTGAAAGTAGGGATTTCCTTTCTTAATGCCTTTTTTTCATAAGTACATCTGTGGTTCTGATGTTAAATGATAACTGTCCTTTTAAAAAGTGGCGCAGACTTTTCATGTTTCAAGTAAGGCTTCTGTGCTTAGGGTTATGAATGAATGCGTTTAAATATGATAGGCTACGAATGAAGCTTGCTTTTCAAATGTGGAATCATCAAAATGGTTGGTTTTGATAAAAAAAAATAATAAAGTTAATTATATGAAAAAGAATATATTGTTAAACATAAATGCTTTAAATTCGTTTTTTCATCTTTATAAAGCCTAATCATCATACTGTGAATTCCTAGTATCAAAGTTGGATTTAAGCAGTGCTGTACCGCAATAAGAAGGGAACTTAAATGTGAAATGTCACTTTACCCAGCCGTACAAAACTCATTTTTATAAGGGTATATCTTATACATTTCTGATTTCCCATTCCTGGGCTATCTAGAGAACACTCTGGGGTTCCTATTATGCAAAAATATTGTAGGATATTCATTTTTAAGTGCCCCTACCACCAAAGTCGAAATTGAGCTAAATTCACAATTTTACAAGCAGTTCTACCACTCAAGGCAGTTTTAACGTGCTCTCAGGCTTCCATAAAGTATATGCAAGTATAAAACAAACAGCTGACCTACTGCACCCAACACACTGTACATAAATGAAAATAAGTATACAGAAACCAGCAGACATTATTATCCTACCTTTAAATTACTGGCAAACGGATCGGACAGGACTGCCTTTTAGCTGTGATTCTCCAGAGTTGCTTTGCATTACGAAAACCGCATGGCAAGCCTTGCACAAACAAAATGAACAGCTGCTGAACGGGTCAAAGGTCAGAGTTCTGCATTTAGCAACTTAGCAGGGTGAAGGGTAATGTTTGCTGGGACACTTCGACCTTCGAAAAGTTTTTGAAAGACGAGATGATAGCGCAAAGAGAGAAAGAGAAGCTTTGCTTCCTATTTTTGGCAAACACACGTTTTGCGCACTCATATGAAACGAAGGAAAACAGCCCTCAGTTGAGCATTGATCTGCCAGGTATATAAAATAATGGTTTTAGTTTAAAGAATACTGTGTAGGGGCTACGATAAGGAGGAAATGGATTTTAGTTTGCATTCATGCGCCCTCATGTTAATCTAGTACAATTGCTCAAGGAATTGATACATTTGTTGCTGACGCTTTCTACAGTACTCGATGTGCTTGAATCAGAGAATAGCCACTTTCTAAGATATCTCCTACAAGTTTGTTTGTGCCCAGTTGCTACAAATAGGGGTTGAAAGTGTTGACAGAAGTAAAACCTGTTTCAGGTTTTCCTACTGTCAAAATGGGGGAAGGAGGCTAGCTCCTCTACAAATTAAGGGTAGGCAAAATTATGTTTTCTCTCTTCTTTTTCTCACTTTTTTTGAGTCTGTCTAAGCTGTCTAGGAAATGGCCATGTGATAGTTATTGGCTATTCTGTAATACTGTTTTAAAATTGTTAGAATTAATAAGCTATGTTACTGCCCATCCTGTATGAAAGAATGAGTAGAACAGATTGATGTTCCCTTATTTGATCTTTAAGGAGAACTGTATAGTGGCGGTTTCTGTTCAAAAATCTCAGGTGGCAACACTATTATTGTTTGTTATTCTCATGTTCTATACAGTTTTGCAAGGGCATTGCTAGTTTTTTATTAGCTAGTCTCTGTCAATAAGCTGACAGCCCTTATTAGAGCTGGAGATAGGGTTTTTTTCCTTTTGAAAATGATGTTACATAGTCCAGATCGTGAAAAGTACAATGCAGGAAAGACGCTCATGTGATCCTTAGCAAACATTTTGAAGGAAAATATTGTTTTATAGGAGTTTGTTTGTCATAACATGTTCTGCTGAAGAAAATGTACCCACTATGTTGAAGTTTAGTTCTTTTTACAATAAGAATCCCTGTTAAATTAGCAGTTTTAGATTTTCCTGCTGCGCCTATAACATGAGAGCATGGTCCTAAGCATAACATGTAAGAGAAATTATTTTACAAGTGTCTGCAGTCCTGTATAAGTAATGTAAAATCTATGAGTAAAATTGTAGAACATTTCCTTTTTCTTGAGGGTTCTTCAGATTAGTAATATAGGAATACACCAATGTAAGTATTTGGAGTATGTCTGTATTGTTTTTCTCTTTTCCTCAGAATTTAGTAAATGAACACAGACTTCCTTGGCTGTTTGGGATTGGGTGATGTATTACTCTTGTCAGTTCACCAAAACGTTCCTTTTATACTTGCCAATAGGTCCAGGGTTTTCTACTCTTAGATAGATGAAATGGTTCTTGGGTGCCTTGCTAATGTATGGGGTGCCCCAGGACTAAGAAAGTATTCTGAGACTATCCTCTCTGTTGATAGATTATTTCTGTGCCTTGTCTAAAGACCTCTTGTTCTGTCCACCAATAGATATTTGCTGCCTTACAACCATTGCCAGAGGGGCCCGGACATCAGATCCAGCCTGGGGAGTCAGCGCCACTGCAGCTTGAAGCCAAAGTGAAGGTAACCAGCACAGGCGTTGCTGGCAACTAGGACCTCAGTGAAGGCGGAAGCCCTGGGATGTGAATTGTGTACCCCTGCCACTGTCTTGGGCGAAAGACGGGGTCACAAATCAGAAAGGAGAAATCATGGATCAAGTTTTTGATGCCCAGCTGAGAGAGTCACAGACCGACCAGAACGGCAAGGAGGCTTTGCTTGAGGTGACCCCTTTTGAAACAAGGGTTGCTTCAGAGATCCTAGCATCAGGCCTCTTAATCCTGGTCCCAAAGTGAATGCAAGTTTGCACCTTTGTTTGTTGATCAAGAGATACCTGGGCACACTGGATGCAATTTGTGGCCCTAACAAAAGAGCAGTGCGCCAGCAGAGCAATATAGGAGTTAGGGAAGGACTTGAGTTTAGGGTACAGGTGCTGTGCCTCTGGTGCCTGTTAGATTAAAGTGAAGAGAACTTGTGCACTGCTTGAGACACTGGACAGGATCGTTGAAAGACTTTTTCTTCTCAAACTGGGCCGTGATTCTTGAGTTGCGAGTTGTGCAGCTCCACCGTGGGAACAACAAGAGCCTGCCTGTGAGGCTCAAACGGACACAGGGAGAAGACTCCCCTCTGGCTGGTTCCACAGCAGCTAAAATTTCCCAAGGACTCTTTTTTTGTTAGTAATGTACCCCTTTGGTCGTCCCATTTTTGAGGAGGAGCAGCCCTTTGCGGCTCCTTGTCCTAATTCCTATGGCCCTGTGTGGTCCTCCTGGTCCTTTGGAGCCAGGATGGTTTTTGTAATAATCTGTCTGACTTCTTTAATATTTGCATTACTTATAATGCTTATTCTACACGAAAAATGTTTTCCTGAGCAGTTGACAAATATTACCTTGCCCTCCTCCTAAAAATATATTAAATTGATATTTTAGCCCTCACAAAAGAAATACTAGAAAAGTCTATTGAAAATGTTTTTATTAAGTATGTGCTGTTGGCTATTAATTGAAATAGATAGTCACTGAAATACATCAGAGCCCTGAAACTTAGAATTAGACTAGATGATTTTGGACTCTTGTTTCTGCTTGGAGCTGGAAGCTACTGACTATCCTGTGTGTAATGATTAATACTTTTTACATGCTGTGTATGTATCCAATGTGGTCCAATGCTTTGCTCCATTTGCATCTCTGCTTGTATACCTGGGAAGAGGGAACGTTGCTGAAACAAAGGCCCAACAAATGTTGAATAAAGAGGTGGCCGAAATAATGTTAATAGATGTACGGGATGAATATCTAGATTACCCCAGATAAACGAATGTCTTCAGCCAATGCTGAAAGGGCCGTCTGTTGTAATTTGGCAGCACTTAAGTTAAGCATTGGCTGAAGACAGCCTGTATTTAGAGGCTAAATTGTCCGCTTTGTGGAATCCATTTTGTATTTCTGACAGCCATTTTGGCTGCCATGTGCTACCATGTGCTCACCATGTGCTCTGTCCTACCTTCCTGTCAACTGCTCTTGAAATCTGCCTAGAGACAAGTTAACTTTAGTTCCTCTTGCTTTGCACATGCTCAGTTGAGCTTGCAGCTGTTTCAAGTTTATAAATGTCAGGATGTGTCTACTAAAAGTAGAAACTGTTAGCTCCACCCACTTGTCGACTGTGCATTCTCTGTATGACCTTATATGTACCTACAACCAGCATTTGTGTTTGTACCGCCTTCATTTGAGCCCCTGTGTGGGTATAAAAGGACCAGGATCCTTCCATTCAGTGTGCTACTTCATGCATTACTGAAGGGTGATGTGTGAATGTTAGCTCCACCTTATAAGGTTTAATAAACTCTGTCTTTTATATTTCAGTTTCTGTGCCAACTTCTTCCTAAGTGTCTGAGGACTCTGTGCAGAGAAGGGAGAACCCCTAAGCACTGGTAGGCCTTGCTGAGGCTCACTATTACATTAGGTACTCGCAAAGGACACCCTGTTTCACCCCTGAAATTGTATTGTGCACCCATGTTGCGACACACATGCCCCAAGGGCATGTGTGTGTGTGACATGTAACTTTGAAAAATGCACTTTAGTGCATTTTTCAAAGTTTTAACAAATTACCGACCTGTTGTATTTTGCGGTAAATTGCAACCCCTAATAGCGAATTCGCTATTTTAAATTGCTTCTAGCATTGCACTTAAGGAATCGCAATTTGCGATTCCTTAAATGCAATCGAAGTTTCCGATTTTTGCATTTGGGATGATGCATCCCAAATGCAAAAATACCTGTCACAAAGAGGCAGATTCTGAGAATCTGCCCGTTTGCGACCGGTTTTTAGCTTGATGCATGGGGCCCTAAGGCCTTATCTTGATTTAGTTTGAAATTACATTTAAAGGTCTTTCAATGCAATGTTATTGATTGGAGTTCATTTGAGCTTCTGAAGATGACCTGAGATGTCTCACAACCTTTCTGACCCAGAAACAGCCTGGCAGCAACGTTTTTTTTTTTTTAAAGTTTAAGTTTATTAGAAAAACAGTAGAGATACAACAATTAATAAATACATAAGCTAACAAGAAGCAATACATAGTGAAAGTTATATGTAAAAAGCAGTCTTTAGCGCAAAATAATGTGCAGAGAAAATAGTAAGAAGGTAACTAACTCTACATCATAAGGAACTGTATAATAAAATGAGGAGGGGGAAGGGAGAGAGCATATCGTAACTTGTTACATCAAAACAGGAAATAAAACATAACTTAGAACACTGTAGATACTAAGGCAAAAAAGCTTAAAAACGATGTCTATCAAATATGGTTAAAGAGAAAAAACTATCACAAAATAATGTACAGGCAGAGTGGAAATTGAATTCAAGGTGGTTGACGTACCTCATCCAGGACAGATATATATTAAACCCATTGGAAGAGGCACAAAAAGATAAATATGTAGATAATGGAAGCCATAAAAGGTCTCTTTTAATTTGGAGGGAAATAAGAATGATGTAATTTGTGTCTAATCTATGATGAAAACAAATAGCATTCCACCAAGATCGAATGTAACATTATGGGCTTGTTTCCAATGTGATGTAATTAGGTGAAATGCAACAGCCAGTGATAAATCTATTAATTGAAAACCAGGGTTTGAGTGGGGCCATTGAGGCGCTAAGCTACCTAAAAAAATATTATATATGGTAATGGAAGTGGTGACATTAAAAATCTTGTTAATTTGAGATCAGACTAATTTCCAGAAATGATGGGTAGCAGGGCATTCAAACAACATATGTTTAAGATCTGCAATGGGAGAAGAGCAGGACCAGCATGCAGAGGTAGTGTTTGGAGAAATGGATTTTAGGATCGAAGGAGTGAGAAGTGAATGATAATAAACAAAGTAGAGAGTCTGGGTAGTGTTAGCAGCTCGTGTAGTTTTGTGAAGTTTAAGCCATTATCCCAGAGAGTAGTAGGCCAACATTCCCCCAAATACAGCTCCCAATCAAGTTCAACTTTTGTTTTGAGTCTTTCTGGTGTAATCTGCAACAACTTATAGATGGTAGATGCAGAAGGGCTGACAGTAAGAAGTAGAAAGAGTGTGGAAGAGATTGATGAAGTAGAGGCAGTAGATGGTAGAGTGCAAATATAATGATTAAGGAAATTACATAAGCGAGAATATTTTTTTGGGGAAGAAGATGGTAAAGAAAAGTGCGATTGAAGTTCAGAGAAAGACAATAGTTGATCATTTGAATAAAGCTAAAAGATCCAACATAAACCCTTGGAATGTCAAGATTTCCAGTAAAAGGGGCGATTATTAATGCACAAGGATTTATTGTGCCAGATAGGTTATTGTTTATAGTTCGTAGAAGCAAGAAATGATAAAGGTAGAAGAGGTCTCAAGATTTTATAAGAGTGGGAGATAACCGGAGGACGTAATTGAGCTATAGGGGAAATGAAGGCAAGAATCTCCTTGAAAGTGAAGGGAACAATAAGAGGTTGTTCTAGTTGTAACCATAAAGGGCGGTGCTTGGGGAGATCAGAAGAGATGCATCTAGTAGCTTGTTTTAGAGAAAAAGCATAGTGATATTGTTTTAAATTTGGGAACTTAAGACCCCGATTAGATTTATCTTTTTTTAATGAAGATAAAGCTATACGAGAAGGCTTGCCTTTCCATAAAAACTTTAATAAGAGTGAGTCTATTTTCTTAAAATAATAACCAGGGATAGAGCTAAGAATCATTGGAAGAAGAAATAAAATAGGAGGAGTGAGCATCATTGTAATAGAATCTAATTTGCCCCACCAGGATAAGAAAAGTGGACGCCAACGATCAATACTATCACCTAATGATTTAGGAATATAATCAAGATTTAATTTTAAGGTATCTTTAATGTTATGTGAAAACCATACACCTAGATATTTTATCTTTGCGGATTGCCAAGTAAACCCTGTGTGAGTGAAATGTTGCTTGTTACACAAAAGATTCAGGGGTAGCACTTCGCATTTACCAGTGTTAGGCCGATACCCTGACAGCTGAGAAAAAATTGATACCTGTTGAAGAAATGGTGGAAGGGAAGTATCAGGATCAGCACAGTATAAGAGGATATCATCAGCATATACTGACATTTTGATTTGTTGAGATCCAATAGAGAAACCTCTAGTAAGATTATCCTGTCTTACCTTTGTTAAAAAAAGTTCAAGTGCTATAATAAACAAAAGGGGGGATAGAGGACAACCCTGACGAACACCTCTGTATAGAGGAAAATAATCGGAAAGAATTCCATTGGCAAAAATGGCAGCTTTATGGCTAGTGTAAAGCAAAGATATGATAGCAATCAACTTGGGGGGAAAACCAATCCATTTTAAAGCGTGGAACATAAAATCCCAACCAATTCGATCAAAAGCCTTCCCAGAATCGAGTGCAATAACAGCAAATGGATTGTCTAGCATTGAAGCCTTGCTTAAGACGTTGAATAAAACCCGAGCATTGTCCGAAGTTAATCGACCCTTAATAAAACCAGATTGTGCAGATCCTATTAAATCATGCAAAATAGGATCGATATGTAAAGCCAAAATCTTAGCAAACATTTTGTAGTCAGTATTCACTAAAGAAATAGGACGATAATGTTTACATTGGGAAGGATCTTTATTCTCTGTGGGTATTAAACAGACCATGTCATCTTGGAAGGAACCACAGGAAACCCTGTGTTAGCAAAAGAGGTATAGAGAAGTAGAAGATATGGAAAAAGAAGTTTGGAAAAATGACTATAAAATTCTATAGTAAAACCATCTGGGCCAGGGGCCTTCCCTCTACATAAGACGGAGACTGCATGAGATATCTCTGGGATTGTAATATCAACTTCTAATGCATCAAAATTAATATGATGAGAGGGAGGAGAAGGGATGGATTGAAAGTAATTAGTCAGGTCCGACTCTGTGGGTTGTAATTCAGAAGAATATAATGTAGTATAAAAATTAACAAATTCATGTAAAATATCTTTATCCCTAAAAAGAGTAGTTTCAGCAACATTTCGAATAGACTCAATTTTGACTCTATCTTTCCTAATTTTTAAATAATTTGCAAGCAATTTCCCCATCCTATTTTGACCACCATAGTAACATGCACTACTTTTCAATAAAAAATTGGAGGCAGCATTCGTCTTCAACCTACTAAATTGCATTTTAGCATCAATTAACTGTGGTAGAGAGTCATATGATAAGCATGCGCCAGAGATTTAATATTAGCAAGTATTTGGTCTGAATAGGCCTGCAAACGCTTTTTCTTTGGTGAGACAAAATTAATTATAAATCCTCTCGCCGCTGCTTTAAACGGAGTCCCAAACCATTACAATGGAAGAATCTAAAGTATTGTTAAGAAGAAAAAATTCAGAGATAAAAGAGTTAAATTGAAAATTGAATGTAGTATCTAAAAGAAGTGAGTTATTGAAACACCATCTGCCTGCATGGGGAGAGAAAGGAATGAGGTCAAGATCTGTGCATACTGGTGCATGGTCAGAAATGAGTATAGAACCTATTTCAGAGTGAATGAGATGTTGAGCCAGGGATTTGCTGAGAAAAATGTAATCTATACGGGATTGTGAGTGATGTGAATTTGAGTAGAAAGCGTATTCTCGGAGGTCTGGATGGCATAACAACCAGCTATCAACCAATGAATTACGGTGAATGGCAGAACAGAATTGTGAATACATTCTGGTATGAATAAATTTGACTTTTGAAATTCTATCTAGTACAGAATCATGAATTTGGTTACAATCACCACCAAAAATAATATAATCATCGTTACACATTATCAATTTATCAGATATTTTCGATCAAAAAGTATTATCAACTGAAACTGGACCACAAACATTAAAGATTGTCAAAGGTATCTTATCAACCAGGAGTTTAACTATAATCCAACGACCCCCAGAGTCGGCCTCTTGGGAAACAGAAGTAATATGAAGCTTCTTATGTCAAAAAACAAGTACACCATGTTTTCCCCTTAGAAGGTGCAGCAAACAGATTACCTACCCAACATTTTTGCAATTTAGCCGATTCTGTCTCAGAAAGATGGGTTTCTTGTAATAAGGCAACATCCGTGTTAAGTCTGGCTAAATGAGATAGGACCCTCTGCCATTTAATGGGGTTATTTAACCCTTTAATATTCCATGAGGTGACCAGGAATGGAATATTAAAGCAGTAGGACGAACAATTGTACTATCTACAGTATCATAGTTTATTGAAAAAAGAGCAAAATAGTAAAAGGAATAGAGTGCTAGAGTATAGAGTAGTAAGATGAGGAAAGGGGAAAAAAGAGTACCCTCTATACAGAGGAAGGAAAGAAATGGGGAAAAGGGAAAAAGGAGATTGGGTAGAAGGGAAAGGTGAGATAGAGACAGGAATACAGAGAAATATGAAACAAAAAGACAGTACAAGTCATGCAAATGATGACTGAAGAACATACCTACAAGTTATATCAACGTGGGGGGTAGACAACACCAAGAGATGACAACCGAACTCCATAGTACGATAGGATAAGTTGGTGTGGGCGGGAAGACCACATAAGACTAGAACTGTGTGGGGACAAAAAACAATACCAAATTTAGAAAATGTTAAAGAGAGAAAAATAAACATCATCGTTAAAAATGGCAATTAAGACAAAACAAATATAATCCTTAAACAGGTTACAGAAACAAAAAATACAAAAATAGATCAGGTAAACCTCGATGTGTCCATATCATCTCCTCCATGTGACTGAATACATTTTTTGAGCGCAGCAGGCTCCTCATAAGATGTTGTTTTATCTTTATATGTCACTTTAAATAAGCAGGGAGGAATTATACCATAACAGGCATTCATGGCTCTCAACTGGGGCCGCATATCCAACAATTGCTTTCGACGGTCTGCAGTGACTTTAGCAACATCTTGTGAGAAGAACAACTTATGGCCATCCCAAATGATTTGTTTTTTTACTTTTACGGTAGACAATACTTGTAGTGAATCAGTATATTGCAGAAAAAATTGAATTACTCCTCTTGGCTTCACAGAAACTTTAGGGCCAAGTCTGTTAGTTCTTTGTATGTTAAGAGGAGTGGATGTAGAGAAACCAAGAATTTTTGGGAGAAAAGTTTGAAAGTAAGTCGTCGGATTAGATCCCTCCACATTTTCCAGAAGTCCATAAATGCGTAGATTATTTCTGCGATTTCGATTTTCAAGGTCTTCAGAGTGTTTTTTCAGCAGATGTACTTCCAACTCCAGATGTGTAATACGTTGGGACTCCTGCTGTAGGTTTTCAGTTCTTTGTTCCACCAATGAAACGCGAGACTCCAAAAAGGACCATTCATCATTCAGCTCTTGCAAAGTCTTAGTTGTCTCTTCCATAAATGTCCGCAGGGCACAGATTTCGTCAAGGATAGCCTCCATAGATGCTGGCGCTGGTTTTGTTGGTGAGGGAGGATCTTTTTTAGGTCTCTTGTTTGTACTTATCGATGCCTTAGTACAAGTAAAAGATTTGGGACGAGTCTCTGAAGGAGAATCAGATTTCTGTGAAGCAGTGTCATCCATGGCGCTGTGAACGGGTTCTGAATCCGACGATAAATGAGTCTTTGTGGTCCAGAGAGTTTAAGGTTCCGTATTTTTCCCATCAATGGAAAATGGGATATATGACAAAACTGACTCCCTGAAAACAACTCCTGGAGATGAGAAAAACCATGGAGAAAAAGGACCAAGAGGCGAAAAAATTTGATTAAATAACAGTTCAGTATGGAATAAATATCGAGAGTGTCGATGAAAAGTGGAGAAAAACAATAATTCACTTCAATAAAAAAAATAGGATAAAAATAAAAACACACGGAAATCAGCAAATTGTAGCAGTACACATTTGAAAAATTAATAGGAGCCATTTAGTGAAGGAAAACACTGGAAAAATACCTCCTAGAGCGATTAAATTGAAATGGCTCTCCTGAGGAGAAAGAATTCAAGCTGTCAGAAAGGCGCGCCCTACGCATTCAAAAATGGAGGGCGTGACCTCTCAGAGCATGGAGAAATAGCCAAGGGCCTACTGCTGAGGAGGGAAAAAGCACAGAGGGGCATATTCTCAAGAACGTGTGATAAACATTGCAAAAGTTACTTAACGCAACATCGCAGTCTATCGTGGGAAATGTACGCCTTGTTAACCAAGTATTCACAACACGGCGGTACCATGCGATAGTCACCAGATAACACATCAAATGGCCGCATAAAAATCAACGCCACGTCTCAGAAATGCAAAACACGAACGCAAAAAAAGCTGCGATGAGGCCAATTGCGATACAAAAAGCAGCAAAAACCAGCGGCAGGCCTGCAAATCCCACGCGTCTGGCGGGAAAATGCACTATAAAAGCAACAAAAACAACACACCAGAAACAATCCAAAGTGCGTAGCAACATGGATGCACCCTGACCAACGCAGAGGCCAACACGAACCCCACAAGCCCCACAGACCACCAGCAAGGACCAACGGGGTCGGGGAAGGCCAAGGAGAAGAGGGAGAGGAAGACGGGGTGCAGTCCGTAGGAAAACAAGACCAGCGTCACGGATGTGACAGAACACTACCAGCAACTGACCCACAATCAGACTACCTTGAATGCAGCCGGAGTGTCGAGGAGGCCAATGGAGGAGGCCAAGAGGCGCTGGCATGACGTGAAAACCTAAACCAGGCCCCAAGCCGCTGCCAACAGGAAGGCAGCAACGGCGACAGGAGCTGGGAGTCCTGCGCCACAGGAGGAGCTTGAGGAAATGGAGGCCAGTCATCAGTGTGGAGACGGTGCAAGGAGGTGGGAGTACGGACACAGCTCGAGAGGACCTGACACAACAACAACAGGGTGAGTAACCAACAGGGACTGGGGGGACTGGGGGAGATGGGCACATTGGCACACATGCACAACGATGTGTAGCACAATGCACACCCACAATTACCCAGGGTCATGTCCCCCATCCCCGTGGCACACTGCAGCACACACACATGGCAATCACAGCACATCCCATGACAATGTGGCACAAAGTGCAATACCGACACCGCAGAACAGGGGACACAACTGGGTCCGCCCATGCGTAGAAACGGGCCAATCACATTTGACAGAGCAGGGAACTGTGAGATGCATATGTACGGGTACAACCTCACATCAGTCATGTAGTCCAAATGTCCACTGTCCCCCCTCAAATTGCCAGCACTGCACAAACAGTCACAATGTACATTGTCACACAGTCTGCATGTCTACAAGAACAATGCGCCAACGTAAATGTCAACACAATGTCAACATGCATCTCCCCTTCACATTGCAGAGGGACAAACAACACCTCCAGCAGGTCAGACGGGACAACCCATCAGTGATGCAGGAGACGACCAACACACCTTCGACACCGACGCCCTACAACAGCCCATGGACATCCCACACAACCCACCACCAGGACCAACGGCACACAAGCTACTCAGAGGAGAACCCAGCCCCTGCAACAGACACAGCAGCATGAAGCACCCACAAGCACGGCTGGCTCACAACACTTCACCTACCCACACATGGCACCCCAATGCCAGGTGCCAGAATGCCAAAAGGAGGTGGCCGAACAGGTGCTGGTGTGGTCTGAACCCATGGAAGGGGAACTAGATCACATACGTGGGTGTCAATTACCCTTCAGGGACCACCTACACCCCACAAAGGAGACCCACACTGCCATAGAGACACATGCAGATGCACATTCCCAGTACAGAACCACGCCCAGGGGCACGCGCATATCAGTACCACACCCACGTTGGCTCTGCGTACGACGGCACAGTCCACTCCCCTTACGAATTGTGTGGGTGACGACAAAGCCACATGTCCAAGCTCTAACCCGCTGCCTGCGGTGACATGTCTGCGTCCGCTGTACACAGCACAATGTAATGTCGTAGGGCCCCGGGCCCTCATGCCGACAACAAGATCACAGGGACACACGCAGATATTATGTTGAACTGGCTACGGGCACGTGCGCGCGACCCCTTTATTGGCAGGGCCACATGTACAGTGATGCCTGTGCTGGATGTGTGTGGGGTGAGCATAAGCCAGCCCGCACAGAGTGCTTGGTGCTGGCAACAACTTGAACAGTGGACACCAGTACAATGGAAACAGAAAACACCTGCATAACAGAGTCAACTTCTGAGCAACATGGAGGGAGCCGGTGCAAGTACAGAGGTCACCCAACATGCAAACAGAAGTGTCCGTGAGTTGCAGTGCACTGAGGTGGGACACTAGAGCTGAGCGCGCTCATGTGATGAAAATGACTAGGATTGTGTCCATTTGGGATATTCCTGATGCAGATGCAGTGGGGTGTGTTAGACCTGCATCAACTTCCCCATAAATGTCCCAGGTCCCCCACACTGCCTGAGGTGACATTGCTGCGCAACCTCTCCACAGCACAAAACTCAATCAGTAACGGTCCATGGGTTGCGGTGCACTGAGTCAGTGGCACCTGGAGTGCTGAGCAGGGGATGAGGCAGATGATGGCATCCACGACAGGTCTGAGCAACTCCGTTAGTCTGCCAGTACCACTGTTTCGACTCTGGCAGATGGTGGTTGGAGTTGGCCCTGGTGTGGTGGCGGGCTTTTCACGACTGGATTTGATGTGTGAGCCCTGGTGGTCCGCAGTTGAGGCCGGAGGCAGCGGACAGCGCAGGGCCACATGCACATGGCATTGATGACCCCAAGACCACCGTCACAGAGGTCATCCAATATTTATTCAGACAGGGTCCCTGACTTGAGCTGCACAGAGTTGGTGGCCCCGATGCACAGCGGCAGGCACAGGCACACCGCCACGGGACGGTGACTTGCGGTCCACTGAGGTCGGGCCACGCAGACTGAGCAGGTCCTCGTCCATGTCGAAGGTGAATGTGGCGGAGGGTTGTGGGAGACAGTGGAAGGTGTCCTCCAGGGCATGATGCAGAAGGCAGAAGCTATCCGGAAGCAGCAAATGGAGGAGTGGAAAGCGACTGCCTCGTTGCCACCACCAATTCGGTATCAGCTGCATGAGGATGAAAACTACCCCCTAGTCCATAGACTCAGACGCCACCAATGTACGACCAGAGAGTGCCCATGAATGTCCGGGAACAGACTTAGTGGCACCGGGGCTGAGAGGGAATGCAGTCTGCGATGATGCCGGTACACTGATATGTACTCCGGCATTGCCGAATCAAGACTCTGTGACCTACTGGACCGCAGTGTAGGCCGGAGGCAGTGGTCAGCAGTGGGCCACAGGCACATGTCGTAGGCTTGCGATGCACAGAGTTAGTGACATCGGGGCAGTTGTCGGTAGTGTTCGATCACCTCCGTAACGATGATCCTTTTTTCCTCCCAAATGCAACAGGTCATCCTCTTATGCCTCTCCTTGCGTGCAATGATTCGTACTCTGCCTTTGAATAATCGATGTTCAGTTCGAATTCTGTGACCTACTCGAGCGCAGCGTAGGCCGAGAGCAGTAGTCCGCGTGGGCCCACAGAAACTTGCGGCTGTGATGTAACACTAAGACCTGTTGGCACCACATCGAAGGGTGTATAGTGACATACACTCAGCCATGATTTATGTGCTCTGCCATGGTGTAATCAAGACTCAGTTCCAAATGTGTGACCTGCTTGTCCCCTGTGCATGCCGTTGGAGTACGTCAATGTGAATGGAGTACTGTGAGCCTGTGTTGCGGAGGCCGTGATGGTCCGAGGAGGCTGCCAAGGTCGCAGGCCTCGGGCTTGGAGATTGCACCGGCACGTGGTGGGCCCTCTTCGGCACATGCCGGTGTCGGAAGGTGGGCATTGTGGCCTGGGTGCGCAGGGGCGGGCAGGACTGGTTTGGGGACCAGCGTCCCGGGGTGCAGCGGCGCACAGGATCGCTGGCAACACCGCTCATAGCGTCGGCCTCGTGGCGGGGTGAGAGGCGCCACCCTGGCAGAGATGTTGGGCATTCGGGAAGAGGACCACACCCAGAGTTACGTGCCTTTTATTCACACCCCTACGCGTACGCCGGGCCAGCCCACTCTGCTCACGCTTACGGGTGGACGTCACAAGCTACATTTCCATGATCTTCCCCACTGGCTGGGGTGACATGGTTGTGTCCACTGTCCACTACACTCCAAACACCAGCGGTGTGTGTTGACATGGATATGTGTGTGGTCTGCATACTGCAGTCTGGCCAGCACATCCACGCCACACTTGGCATTGTGTACATTCTCATTCATCGGTCTCTTGCCTCCTTCGCACATGCCTGGTCCCCACCTCTTCCGACATTCTGCTATTGTGTGTCCGAGGTGCCATGCCGTTGATGGCTCATGTACGTGGCTGGCCCAGGTTCCCACAGTGAGCTGTGCTGTCGTGTCTTGTGGGTGTGCATGTTGTAGGTGAGCTTGTGACGTGTGCATTTCCTGTGTTGTGTGTTGCATCAGTGTGGAGTTGAGGTGTGTGGTGTGTGCATTTGGTATTGGCCAACGAGCAGTGCATTTCCGTGGGTGCCATCCTGGTGGTGCAAGTTGATGGTGGACTGTCGGGAGGTGCAGGTATCATGCACACTGCCTGGGTGGTAGGCGGCAGCGTTGGCGGGGATTCCACGGTGGTCCACTATTGCCTGCACATTGGTGGGATGCGTGCGCTTTCTGTTGCGCTTATTGTGTGCAGTGTCGCCAGGGGCCACTAGTAGGACATGTGTGCAGTCAATTGCCCCCTGACACGTGCGGGAAGCCAGCTGTGGCGTACACGCCTTGCTTGGTCTCCGGCTGTTCCTGCGCAGTGTGTGTGAAGTATAGATAGTGGGGTACCAAGCTAATGGTGTCATCCATGACCGTTGTGGGGGACTTGGATTGGCCTGGCTGTGTGACTCCTCCGTCTCAGGCGGATGTTGGTTGGAGGGTACCAGAGGCCAACACTTGCAGCATGGCCAGCAGCTTTGTCTGCGGTGGGATGTTGGTTGTCCGCTGTGTTGGTACCATCAGCCTGTGGGCAATGGTGGTCAGGATACGGAGGAGGGTTGTCCCTTTGGGCATATAGTGGGCAATGACATTCTCTGGTGTTGACTCTGTGAGGTTGGAGCATTTTTGGAGGGTCGCTGTCTTTGTCTGCGCTGCCTCAGTGTTGGTCTAGGGGGGGGCGGTGGGTGTCCGGGGGGGTGGGGGTGGTCCTGGGGGTGGTGGAGGTGGGTGTTGGGGCCCTCTTGGGCGTCCGGCCCGCATGTTCAGTGGCTCCATGGCATCTGTTGGTCTTCAGGTGTGGCTGTGGGCTGGGCTCCCTTTTGTGGTGCATGCTGCCATCCGACTTTACACCAGGTCAGAGTAGGTGTTAATTTCCTGCTGCTAACGTGCATTATCTCATGTTTCGTGGTCTTTTCGCCGATCTGGCTGGTCATTGAGAATGTTGCGGAGTGGTGTTTTCGAGGCTTTTTGCACTGGTACGCCTACTCTGCATCTCATTAGCGATAGTTGCCGGGGTCATCTGTGGCGATGTTTTTTGCGGCTGCTATCACGGGTAAACTGGTGTTATGGGCTGTTAACACCAGTTTGTGAATGGGGCGATGAATTTATCGCAACTTTGGCTGCGATAAAGTGCTGTTAACTCGGCGATAGCTCCTTGAGAATATGCCCCAGAGCCTTTAGAAAGGGTTCCTGCGACTCACCATGGTAAAGGCTTGAAACGCATGCCAGTCTCACAGCCCGGCGAGCACAGGAACCGCCCCCATTCGTAATGGAGCTCCCGCGATCGCGGAGCTCAGCGAGGCACCGCCACCTTAGTCGGCGCCGTAACCATTGCCCCCGCAATGTTTTGAATTACTTGTAGTCTATGAAGGAAATATTTGGTAAATCCCAGTAGTGAGGATTTCGTGAAATTATCTCCTGATGAAATGGTAAATTTAGCTGTCATTTTCTCTGTGTCTTTATGCAACAATTGTAGAGTTTCCCTCAGGACACCAACGCCAAGGTAACAGGCTCTAGATATCACATTACTTAGAGGAGGTAAAGAACTGTCTTGGTCAAATTTGAACTTTAAATTTGGAAATGTTGAAACCTGGGCGACAATTAATTATGGGTGGAAAGCTCAAAGTGAGAGAACATTACTGAACTTTTATTGTAGCTGGGTTTATGAGGATTCTCAAATTGAGAGAACATCACTAAACTTTTATTATAGCCAGGTGTATGAGGATTTTCGGGTCATTAGATTAAGCCTCACGATGATCTGGGCGTTGCCATTGTATGTATTGGAGACACACACAAATGATTGAATCAGAAAGTCAAAGAGAATTTCTAGCCATGTATAATGATTATCTTATCTTCAGTGTTTACCGTTATCTTTCCTTACCATAGCAGCAGGTCCAAAATAACACGAACACAATAGATGCATTTGTCGAAAACAAATTTACTCCCAGGGATCATTTAGTGCTATTAACAGCAACTGGTGTGTATTGTTATATCCAGGTCAATCGTACAGAATTGGTGGCTTTCAAAAGGATGACTGGGTGAGCAAACATGCCAGAATTCAAACCAGCGACCATGAGATCAAACACATATATCTGCGTATATGTATAATTTCAGCTAAGTCACCACACCTGGCAAAATATTGTACTAGGTTTTCCCTGACAAATCCCAGATCTTTTATCGGACTTGCATTGATTTTAGCTCATGGTAGGGGAATGGTGTGGTATGTTGTGGATATGTTTCAAATATATTTTACTTGAACACCTGCCCCGTGTTTCTATATGAGAACGTCTTGATTTGGTAAAATGGTGTTTTTAGTCGGTTATTTGCATTTTATGCTAACCATTAAACAGGAACCTCTTTCCCGGTTTCTGCCATTATTATTTAACAATACAACGATACAATCCAGTAGCATTATTTTATGTAGAGTTTTGTAATGGAATTAAAGTTGGCGTAGACCTATTGCATGCTTTAAATACACTATCAAAGACAGCGGGTGTCACTTTTACGCAGACGCTTCGCACATATAAACATGCCTTCTAATTGATATTTGTGTACATATGTTACATTTATTTGAACTTTGATAAAATTGTAATTTGATTAAAAAAGCACTGGTGAAAAATATTACTCAATTTCCCCTTGGTTCAAGTCTACAACCATTTGGAGACTAGTTTAGTAATTTGTGATGTTTGTTTCCTTTAACAATTTAAAACCTTTAAAATGTCTGCCCTGCGAGGAGAATGATTAAGCACTGACTCAACCTGGATGACACTGTGTATCGTTTTACCTATGTTGCTGAGCCTTTTCGTTCTTAACTACCATTGCAACTCTCATTCTCTGACCACCGCAGATTAATTTCCAATACCAAAATATTTCAAGGAGATGCTGCATTTTTTTCTCTCCAAAATAGGTCCCGCACGTTTATCTCTTAATATGCACCTCTGAAGTGGTTCATGATCACTTGCTCTTCGAATATATATGCGTCATTAGATAGAAAATGTTTTTTTATAGAAACATATCCGATAAAAACAGTGAGCACGCAAGGACACAGTACAGAACAAACCTGTATCTAGGCATCGGCATGAGACAAACATATGAACATACTGCTTCTCAGCAAATCGAATTTTAAAACTAGATATTTTACTGGCTAACTTTGATGGTGAGACCCTGTTTTTCATCCAGTTTTTGCTCACAGTATGGGACTTTTTATCATTTAATTTTTAATCAAAGAAACCGTGAGCATGAAATATAACTCAACTTCACAATTTTATTCATGTGTTAAGTAAAGGCGGAAATGGCAAGGGAAAGATTTAGAAAGTCATCACATAGAAGGTGTTACGAATAAAAGTCGCAGAGAGGGATTGTGCGTCTGTTTTCACGTGGAATTGATTGAAGAATTAAACAGACTTGAAGATTTAAAGTAAAAACGACTTTGACTCTTAAACTCAGAAATGTATATCCTCTGAATACCTCATTCAGAGGCCTTGAAAAAAAATTGCAACAGGAAACATGCTGTTTTGCAGTGTAAATGCACTTTGCATCTCAGCACCCAACTGGAAGCAGCTATCGCAGAAATACCAATAGTGAGATGCATTGAGGTTCCTTGTCTGCAGAACCTGAACCTGAATGTTCTAACAATTGTTAAAGCTAATTTTTGGCTGATTTTTTGGCATTCTAAGCGCTACGAAAGTTTAAGGTGTAAGCAGAAATGTTACTCGATGGAAATTAATTGAATTGGGCACTGCTCATACTAAGGTAATAGGGACGCAAAACTGAAAAGGGAAAATGATGAAATAGTTTAACCATCTTTGTTTGGGCAATGAGTTGAAAGCATAGGCTAAATGTGTCACAGGTTCAAGGAGAGCAGGGAAAGGGCTTGCAGTCACCAACTTGCTTTTCATTTCTTTAGAGTTATGAGGTTTGATGCAATTATTCTCAATTAATCATGTTCTCAATCCATTCATACAGTCAACTATGCCATCACTGATCATCTATAGTGATCAAGGTGGCTCTTTTTAGGTCAAGCCTATCGGCAGCGCACAGAGAAGCTGCCCCCACTATCCTCCCATATTTTTCATTGGCTTGTGTCATTGTCTTTCGTAAATGCTGCCTTCAGATTCGTTAATAGGCTTGTTAGTCCCTCCTTAGTACAGCCTTGTCTTCATTTGTACCATCCCATGGCGACTGGCCCTTTTACTTCGGTTGTTACACGGACCACCAATACCCCCACCACCACCAATACCACCACCACCACCACTAATACCACCACCAATACCAGCACTAATACCACCACTGCCACCAATACCACCACCACCACCAATACCACCACCACCACCACCAATACCACACAAACAACACTACCACCAATACCACCACCAATACCACCAATACCACCACCAATACCACCACCAATACCACCACCACCACCAATACCACCACCACCACCAATACCACCTTCACCAATACCACCACCAATACCAACACCACCAATACCACCACCACCAATACCATCACCGCCACCAATACCACCACCAATACCACCACCAATAACACAAATACCACCACCACCAATATCACCACAACCAATACCAATAAAACCACCACCGATACCACCACGACCACTAATACCATCACCACCAATGCCACCACCACCAAAACCACCATCTATACCCACACCACCTCCAATACCACCAACACCACCAATACCACCATCACAACTAATACCACCACCAATACCACCACTAATACCACCACTGCCACCAATACCACCACCACCACCAATACCACCACCACCACCACCAACCAATACCACCACCACCACTACCACCACCAATACCACCACCACCACCAATACTACCACCACCACCAATACCACCAATTCCACCACCACCAATACCACCACCACCATCAATACCACCACCTCCACCACCACCAATACCAACACCACCTATACCACCACCACCACCAATACCACCACCACAAACACTACCACCAATACCACCACGAATGCCACCAATACCACCACCACCAATACTAATACCACCACCACCACCAATACCACCAACACCACCACCACCACCAATACCACCACCACCACCAATACCACCACAATACCAGCACCACCAATACCTCCACCACCACCAATACCACCACCAACATCAATACCAATACCACCGCAAATGCCAATGCCACCACCAATAACACCAATAACCACCACCACCAATACCACCACCATCAATCACAATATCACCACCACCAATACCACCAATACCACCATGATCACTAATACCACCACCACCACCAATGCCACCACCACCAACAATACCACCACCAATACCACCACCACCACCAATACCACAACCAACAACACTACCACCAATACCACCACCAATACCACCAATACCACCACCAATACCACCACCACCAATACCACCACCACCACCAATACCACCTCCACCAATACCACCACCAATACCAACACCACCAATACCACCACCACCAATACCACCACCAATGACAATACCACCACCAATAACACAAATACCACCACCAATATCACCACAACCAATACCAATAAAACCACCACCAATACCACCACAACCACTAATACCATCACCACCAATGCCACCACCACAAATACCACCATCTATACCCACACCACCACTAATACCACCAACACCACCAATACCACCATCACCACTAATACCACCACCAATACCACCACTAATACCACCACTGCCACCAATACCACCACCACCACCACCAATACCACCACCACCACCACCACTACCACCACCAATACCACCACCACCAATACCACCACCAATACTACCACCACCACCAATACCACCAATTCCACCACCACCAATACCACCACCACCACCAATACCACCACCACAAACACTACCACCAATACCACCACGAATGCCACCAATACCACCACCACCAATACTAATACCACCACTACCACCAATACCATCAACACCACCACCACCAATACCACCACCACCACCAATACCACCACAATACCAACACCACCAATACCTCCACCACCACCAATACCACCACCACCATCAATACCAATACCACCGCAAATGCCAATGCCACCACCAATAACACCAATAACCACCACCACCAATACCACCACCATCAATCACAATACCACCACCACCAATACCACCATGACCACTAATACCACCACCACCACCAATGCCACCACCACCACCAATACCACCATGAATACCACCACAAATACCACCACAAATACCACCACCACCACCAATACCACCACCACTAATACCACCACCAATACCACCCCTAATACCACCACTGCCACCAATACCACCACCACCAATACCACCACCACCACCAATATCACCACCACCAACACCACCACCAATACCACCACCACCATTACCACCACCACCACTACCAGCACCATTACCACCACCACCAATACCACCACCACCACCAATACCACCACAACCACCACCACCAATACCACTACCACCACCACCAATACCACCACCACCAATACCGTCAACAATACCACCACCACCAATATCACCACTAACACCAATACCACCACCACTACCACCACCACCAATACCACCAACAATACCACCACCAACACCAATACCACCCCCACCAATACCACCACCACCAATACCACCACCACCACCAAAACCACCACCAATACCACCACCACCACCAATACCACCAATACCACCACCACCAATACCAATACCACCACCACCAATACCATCACCCCAGCACCTCTTGCTCACTAGTAATAGCAGGGGTACTGTAAGAGGCCAGAGCTGCAGCCGAGACCATCCCTCCCTCCCTCCATGCCTGCCATAAAACGCAGCCTGCCCTGCACCAGGAGGTGAAGCCTAGGCCCTACTACAGCTGGAGTGTTTTTTTTTAGGCCAAAGATAGCAATGACAATACGCAATGCCACACTGCACACTCAAATCATGGAGAGGGCAGGAAATAGCTCCACCCCCCTCCTGCTCTTCCTCCTGAGCCGTGACAGTGTAATCACAGAGCGAAAGGTGTTGGAGCGCTTTGTTGGTGTTTATAGCTTGGATCATATGTAACTCTCACTTCACACTTGTTTGTATGTGTAATTTACAACACTTACACATCTTCTTCACTGCACTATCTATCACTACTTTGAAGACGTCGCAGGCCGGTCTCTTCCTCTGATATTTACAATCTAACAAGCAGTCGATAAGGCCCTTTATTGCAATGCAATAGGTCTCACATTTGCGAGAGTTTAAGCTATTAGTATTGCAAATGACAATGCCTTTCATTTATGTTTTAAAACCCAAAAAATTAATAAAAGGCATTGTCATTTACAATGCCAATAGCTCAAACTCGCGTGAATGTGAGACCTAATGCATTGCAAATGCTTGTTCGTATTATGATCGCAGTCAAGGGCTAGGAGTGACTAATCAAACCCAGAGTAGAGAGGCTGGAATGAAAGCCAGCATTTTATCAGTCCCAGATGGATTTGAAGACACCTGCACAAATCGGAGGTGGGACGTTGAGTAATATCAACAGTGCTTTAAAAGTAAAAGAATGAGTGCCAGTGCTCAAACCTCTGCTTAGAAGACTGCAGTCGGTGCTATTACGTGCTGGCACGTCGAATACCAAGGCTGCTTACTGTAGTCTGGAATCCACCACATGCCCGTTTATTCCACTGCCAGACCCTGCTGGACCTATATCTCACTCATGCAGGTTCCTGTTTTTTCCCTAAGTGATGAGTTTTCCATCTTTCTCTTCATCCGTCTTTTCACTTCTTTTGTTGTTCCCTCTTTTCCTCTTAGTAAATGCCTGGTGAGGAGAAATAAGTGCTGGCCCCAAAAATGAGTGACTGGGGCCCCATCACTCATCATCATCAGTGCCTAATTCAAATTAGGCACTGCATTTAAAGAGAAAATTTACCAAAATGGTACTACCAAATGGAAAAAGCTATGAAAGAGACCAGGGCTTTATGTGGGATAAGAAAACAGGGGGGGGGGGTTCACAAATGGGCATGGCCTATGTAATTATGAGTGTGGTTTAAACACTTAAGCTAAAAATCTGTGCTTAACATGGTGTGCCGCCCGACTGATATTTTGCTGGCTCTCTCTGTTCCAGATGCAATACAAGTTACAAACCCTAACTTTTATGGGAAAATGCTGAAATAAAGTATTTTTGATTGACACACACCTAAAACAAGCCAGAACTAATGGCTTTGTCTATGGTTGTTAGTTGCATTAGTTAAACAACAATGGCTTTATTGTATATATAAAAAAAATATTCAGTTCTGAAATGATGAGACTGTGAAATAACTATAACGAGTCTCTTTGAAGTTACAACAAAGGCTGTGAAGGGTGGTAATCTGCCAAGTTAAAAGACTTTCTTTTTTGCTCCGAGTAGGAGGATAGAGTGCACAATAGGGACCCGTCTCAGCTCCTGCTTTTTAGAGCTGCGGAAGCTGAGCACTGGCAGGAGCTGGCCAAATTAAAGCCCTGAAAGAGACAATGAGCTAAGAATTTAGAACTGGATGGTGTGGGAGAATCTTATACTTGAGTAAATAAATGACAGGAAAATACCACCAGTTGTAGATAACAGGCACTGCTGTTTTTTCCCCAAAAACCAGATTGCACAAAGGCCGAATAGTTTGATAATGTCTTACCTGATTTCAGATGTTGGCTAACTTGGTGAAAAAAGTCCTTCCAGGATGAGGATCTATACACTTTTTAGCTGAGGGTCTTCATGCATTTGTTCTGCTTGTCCTCTGGGATGTCATGGGCTGTTCTTATCTGGGATGGTGATACAGAGAAGATGGGGATGGCTTAGGGTAGATGGTTAGTGTTTAGCATGAAATATTATTTGCCAGAAAACTTTCGATCTTACTTCCAACTATTATCAGATGTGTGCTCCTCATCTTACTTTCCCCGGCTTAAATAAAAGGGTTGGTTCTGTGTAAGGAAGTTGGGCTTCATATTAGAAGATCATCTCAGACTACAGGGCTGTATTACCTGTCCTTGGGCCTGGGCGTGAGTTACAGGCTGAAGGAAGTGGGGGACCCTTCAGGATAAGGCACTATCATAATCTATCTGCTATAATCATCCAGCAAATCTCAATCCAAGGGTTGACTGCACAAAAACCTTAGGTCTTACCTGCACCGTGCTAGCCTTTTTCATGCCACACCATGGCTACTCTCCAGCCCATAGTCTCCATTGATTTCATGTTAACCACCAGTTGAGGGAGGACCCCTCCCCTAGACGATAAGGCTGCCCTAGATATTTTATGAAGAGTGTGAGTTTTAAATTCTCCAGAAACAACAAAAATCTCATCATCTACCTAAATCTCAAGTGATCTGAACTAGCAACCACTTCTCTAGCTAACACATTCTATGTGCCATCTTGTCAACAAGCCTTGTGCAGAGACGGCTCCTCCGCAATGGCGGAGGAGCGTTGCCCCACTGGCTCAGAGCCAGCAGCAAAAAAATAAAACAATATTTCAGTGTTGTTTTATTTTTAAGCTGCTGGCTCAACCAGCCTGTGCAGGGAGGGGCACGGCTGAGGCATGGGAGGGGGGAGGAGGAGTGCTAGTGCACTCCGTAAGTGCTCTTGTGTGTTTGGCCATCCGTCTCAGGCTGACCAAAATTCACATGCACACTTAGTTTTCTCTAACCCGGCTGTATTGAAAGGCCAAGATAGAGAAACCCCACAGACTCCCTGGTCTGAGCAGGGTGTCTTTCTAGCCTGCTCAGGGCAATCCCTGTGCTCTGCAGCACAGGAATCGGACAGGGAGTCGGTGACTAGCCTGCAGGTTCTGCTGGGACAGTAAAGTCCCAGCACCATGGAGCGACGCTGGATGCGGCTGGTGCAGGTAAGTTTAACCTTTTTTTATGTTTTCTTCTTCTTATCATTATGTTCTCCCCCCTCCCCCCTCCCCCGCACCCTCTCCCCACTCCCTCCCACTTCCCCCCTCCTCCCACCCCTCCACTTTGTGTATGTGGCAGCCACCACTGGCCCTGTGTGGGGATCGTAGACATATCATCTCTTTCTCAGAATGTGAGCACTTCTTTGTGCATTAGCATAAATGTTTCACAGCGGGCCTCATTACAATGCCTGCAGACCTGCGGCCTCAAGTATGCACCCCTGGAGTTAATTTTATTGGGGTTTCAAGGCTAGTAGGTATTCTGAAGTTGTAGTGAGAATTTTGGAATTATCCGGTGAATCAGTAATTTTTGAAGCAATTCACTCAGTAATTCTCCATTCCTGTTCCAGTTTCTTCCAGAGAGGTTGGGGGTTTTATACAGCTAAAATCTCAGAGGCAAATTAGCTAGGTCTGTGCTGTACCTGCTGACCTTATAATTCCAATGCGCCCACAAGTGCTGTTATTGGGCACATCAGAGTCAACAGCCCACTTGTAATGAGGGCCTCAGAGATAAAACACCTGGACAGCTATTCTACAGGCAAAGAGTCTTTATTCGCATTAGTATACTAATATTTGTGGAAATCAAAAGTGCGTTATTATGAAATATGTAGTAATCAACAATGGGTACAACGAAGGACCTGTGACTGTTTTGGACTCGTTTAGCACTCCAAATTTGTTATGACTCTTGTCCGAATGCATGCTTCTTAATTAATTAAAATCACATGTGTACAAAAGAGCCGGAGCAGAAGACAGATACATGAAGCAATGTGAGAATATTAACCCTAGGCTAAAGTATGAGAGTGAAAGGGAAAGATATTCAAGAAGGCTCCAATGAAGGTAGGTGATCACTTGTAAATAAACTCAGAAAGACCTTCAGGAGGAAGATATGGACAAATGTGGGAAAAGAGGATGAAATGTGGCTATCATTTCTCAAAATCTCAGTGACAGTGCCATATACTATCTGGCACCAAAAACATTAAAGAAAATAGTCCTTCACTGTTTTCTTTAGGATTTGCAGATTTGTCTTTGAGAATTAATGCCGGATCCAACAGCCCCTGTAATAGTTAAGGACAAATGAATACAGGAACTGAAAATATAAAAGTCTTTCCAATGTTTATTTACACATAATGATTATTGAGTTGTAATCATTGCAGTCAACTGGATTCTCATAGAAACTTTTTTTTCTGTCTTCAGTCAATGGGTCTGTGTCTTACCGCCATCTTTCAACCACAGGCAGATTGAGATAGGAGCTGTGTATAATTAAACGAAAATGGAATAACATTTAAGCTGTATTTAATTTCCTAGTTTTATTCACAGGGTTGTTGAATTAGAGGTTTAAAAAAAAATAGTTATTTCTTTGTTCTTTTATGCCGTTCAACGTAAAATTATGTTGCATGAATTCTCGTTCCTCCCCCGTGTACGTGTGAATATGGAAAACCCACAAATGTATTATTCTGGCACAACATTTGCATGGAGTACTTTCCCGATACTCTCTTGTGGCCCCCTCCTGGGTGGGATTTATCCCTGAAGAAAATTCTATAGGTGCAACTGACATACCCACATTTAAAAGTCACCAGGTCTTGATTGTGAGATTCAAGGATCAGGGAATTCAGTGGGCAATGGAATTTTTTCCATCTGTAGGGGATTCCTAATCCAGAAAACTTTTTGTGAAGAAGGCAGCAGCGGCCGGCACAGGTAAGCTTGGTGGGGCGGTGGGCGGGGCAGGGGGGAGCTGACAGACGGAATAGGTATTATTTATTTATTTAATTATACCTATTCCATCGTCTGTCGACTCCCCCCTTCCCACCCCCCCACCCCACCGCCCCACAACATTCAACTGTGCCGGCCGCCGCTGCCCACAGCACAGATGCCTTCCTTTTCTAACGTGACTCATGTATACAGTAAGCTTTTTAAGTTGTGTTTGGACTGAAATACTGAAAAGGGGGTTAAAAGCTGCAGCAAATTGTGCCATTTAAGCTTGCCTGTAAAGAGTCCATCTTCCCAAGAGAAGACCTCTCAGCGCTGACTGAAAACAGCTCTATCCATAACTGCGGTTCATAATTTCATTACAGAATTTCTCCTTATTTAAAACGTACTTTTTTACTTCAATGAAAGGCAAAGGTTAGTGGAAGGCCTATGCAGCTGGAAAAGATTGTGATCTTATTTTATAGTTTGTTGTGACAGTTGAAGAACCAAAAAACCAACAAAACAACTATACACTTATGAAGTGCAGGGTATTAAATGACTCTGTAAAACAACAATGTGGTGATAAAATTACCACACAATGAGGTGCAGTACTCTAATTTAGAATTAAGCACATACAAATACGAATACACCGATACTGCACATTTTGCCATATCTTCTGCACTTGGTTGAAGGTAATATTTTCATGAGGTAATGTGGTAGTTACCCATGCCATGGAGTACAGTCTTTACTCGGTGCCGTAAGTGGCTACAATCCCAGTTTTCCTCATGAAGATAAGAAACTAGGGGCATATTTATGAGCCCCCTGCACGGCTGGAGCATCACTTTTGTGATGCTCTGGCGGCGTAAACTACAAATTCATATTTATGAGGTCAGGCAAAGCCACTTTGCGTGACTTTGAATGGCCTCAAAGGTATGGAGTAAGGCAAGGCATTGCCTTACTCTGCGCTAGGAAGGTGTTCTATGGGCGTTGGGGTGGGTTTTCCCACACAGTACATTTTGACGCTTTCCCAGATTCACAAAAGCATGTAATCCTGGAGATGCGCCAAAATGGAAACAAGGAGAAATAGCTGTATTTATCCTAGTTTTTCCTCTCTTCGTGTGTACTGCAGTCTCCAGCACACAAGAAAGTGGAAAAAGCATCTCAGTATTGTTTTTGTGCAGGAAGGTCCCCCTTACTGCACAAAAACTATTCTGCTGACAACGCAGGCACCCTTGCACCTTTGTGCAAGGCTGCCTGCGTTGGCTCTAGACTGCTGAAACAGCACCATCAGAGGGGGAAAGAACAGAAATGCAACTTATCTGATAAATATTGTGCATACCTGCCCTTTCACTTTGACAGAGAGCAGTGCAGCAAGGTGACTTGCTGTGCTGCCCTAGGCCAAATCCCATAAATGAGACTCTAGATGTCGGAGTTAATGGTTTATGCAGAGAATTACACATGTATCTGAATTTACCACACATTACCAGTTACATTTCTGCAGATTTGTTCAGGGAGTACAGACGTGACCAGAATTTTCATGTGCCTTATCCTTGCACAAACAAGGGACTAACACATGCCTCTTTCATCATGAATATATCACATGTTTTGCAATTAGCTATGATGAATTTATCCAATGTACACTTCTAAGTTATTTTCCGCGACTTAGACGCATTTATTTGAAAGTTCTTGACTTTGTAATAGACACCCGTTTGGTTCAACAAACATTGCAGTTGCCTTGTACCAATGTATTCATCTGTATAAAGGAAATCTGATATTGTCTTTCTTTTCATTTCCAATACTCAAAAGGTGCACATTTAGGATGTTTCTCCGGAACATCCAAACATAAACAAAACAGAGTCAAGGCTCATAAACATACCTGATTTATACATTTATCTATGTCGAATTTTGATGTCAGTTGATCTTTGAAGACAAACAATTTGGGCCATTGTTTAGAAGTCAGGACCTTTAATTAGTGTGAGCAGGTGCTTGTTAGTATTAGTTTCAATAAACTTTTGCTACATTGTCTTAGTACTGAATCAAACGTGAGGTGAAACTTAAAAAATGCAACCCCCAGATTTTCATGTTTGATGCAGCCAAGGTTACCTTTATGATTTCCTATGTGGTGGGTGTGGCAGCAGACTGGTCAATACCTCTGTTTGAACAAAACAATCCCATCCTACATAACGTTCCAGCATTCAAAGCTGCTATGACTCGCCTTTTGCCAAACATGTCATTATACAATCATCCGACAATGAATTGTTGAATTTATGGCAGGGTTCTAAGGATCTCTTATCATATATCACCACTTTTAACTACTTGATGGTAGAAACTCAATGGACAGAAGAAAAAAGCACATCCTTATTCTACAGAGGCTGAAAAGATGACCTCAAAGATTCACTGTCACAAATAGTTGATCTACAGGAGGATTGTGCTGAATTTATTGATTTGATGATCTAGTTAGACCAGAGATTAGGAGAACAAAAAAGAGAAAGACCTCCAGGAGATACCAGAGTGGTAGTATTAAAGACTGATAGGAAGAGCCTAGAAGATAAGACCACTGAGGGAGAACCAATGCAAATTGGAGGGATTAGGGGCCCCTTGTCCTCTGAAAAGAAAGCTAGGCAATGGAAGGCAAACTTGTGTCTTTATTTTGGAAGACCGGGTCATTTTGCCCAGGACTACACAAATAAGCTCAAGAAGAAAAAGACAATAGCCAGTGTAGAAGTAGCTGTCGATAAGCAGGATACTGAAGCTCTCTGACAATGCAGAGATCATTTTTCTGCATCTGCCAGATCTCCCAGTACTTGACAAATGTTGTTAATAATGTCCCAAGACATGTGACTATCAGAATGATGGTCATATTCTCAAAAATGACCGAACCTTTCAGTACTTCTCGATTCAGGAGCCACAAGGAACTTCTTTGACCTCACTTTAGCAGACAACCTGGGAATATCACGAGCTCTGAAAGAAGAACCAGAACCAGTACATGCTGTAGACTGCTCCACATTATCCTCCAGACTCATCTGGTTCCTCACTGATACTTTAAGTCTTATGTGTGACAATGGTCACACAGAACAAGTGACTTTTGACCTAATTGACACCCCCACTTTTGGCATAATTCTGGGCATTACATGGTTAGAACACCATTATTCCAAGATTGATTGGGTTAGTTGAACAGTAACCTTGCATTCCCCGGTTTGCATGACCACTTGCTAACAGGAAGGCCACCATCCAGTAACCCCTCTTCACTGCGCAGCCACTGACCATTTTCCTCCCACCTTATTACCCGAAACCTACCATGACATCCAGGACTTGTTTGACCCAGTGCAAACCACACAGCTACTCCCTTGTAGGGTCTATGATTGCCGCATTGATTTAAAACCTGGGGTACCACTTTCTTGTAGCAGGATATACTCCCTGTCAGAACCCAAAACACATTTCCTTCACAAGTATTTGGATGAGCTTCTGAATTTGGGGTTCATAGGACACTCTACTTCGCCCGTCTCCTCGCCCCTCTTCTTTGTTCCAGAAAAGAATGGGGAATCACAGGCCTGTATTGACAATAGAGCAGTCAACAAAGCCACAGTCAAGAACCATTATTCCCTGTCCCTTATTCCTGCCCTCCTAGATCAGGTTAAAGGATCCACCATCTACACCAAATTGGATTTACGCAGTGCGTACCACCTCATATGCGTAAAGAAGGGGATGAATGGAAAACTGCATTCAGAACTAAATTTGGGCAGAATGAATACACTGTAATGCCCTTTGGCCTTTGTCACACCCGGTGGTTTTTCTATATTTCAGTAATGAAGTATTGCATGACTTCCTGGATATCTGTGTGATCGTCTATATAGACGATATCCTCATCTATTCCAGAACTGAACAAGAGCATGTCCAACATTTACGTTCTGTTCTACAAAGATTAAGAGAAACCTCATTGCATAAAACACACAAAAACAGGGGATTAGAGATTGAGCCTTCCCCTCTTTCCAATGAAGACACTAAACCTCACAATTAAGGAAGGACTATAAGGGTTCCAGCCCTGTAGGGGCTAGATCCTGGTGTACGAACTAAGAGAAATAGAAAAAGAGGATCAAATGATTAATGTGTTCCCGGGCAATTCATTCATTTGTTCATACTGCCCTCACCCACCAATGGTGGCATGCTTCATCATTGGGACGCTTCAAACATCAGGGCACAGACCAATGCTCCTGGTGGAGCGCAATTCTTTTGACCAAATACGTTCTCGCAAGGAATCCCTCAGACAGAAAAAGTGATTAAAACTGTCTAAGTGGGTACCTCCGTTATCTTTATTAATGGCCCCACCTGTCAACACTAAAAAATAAATAAAAGCGGGTATACCAGAGTGTCTATTTCTCTAATACCCAATTGTATATCAACATGTTTTGGCCTATTCAATTGCCTTTATAGGTCACGTGGCCTTCATCAGGATACAGATCCCTTTAATTTGATTTTTTCCTAATTAATTATTATATGGAAGAAAACATATTGCAATACTCGACCTTTGTAGACACACTCGGAGGCGTACCTACAAGTACAAAAAATGTTAATGATTATGTCTTGTTTTTATTCTATTCATCACTCCCCCTCTTAGTTTCCTAATGGTTGTTGATTATATTGAAACTTAAAAATTCCAGTGTTACACCCAGCCCACGTGATTCACACTATAGTAACAAATAATAATTATTAAAGGCACTGCTCACCCAGGTTTCATTGTAAAATGTCACTGTTGGACTTGGCCTTTTTTGCAGGGTCATCCCAGAACTTTTTGCCTTCCTCCTGTATTTGTTCTGACCTCTTGTTGGTGGTTTTATGACTCTGGGCACTTTATCACTGCTGATCAGTGCTAAAGTGCATGTGCTCTCTATGGTAAACTTGGTAAGATTGGTCTACACCGGTTTGGCATATTTAATTTACCTATCAGTCCCTTGTACAGTGGTATCTCATATACCCAGAGCCAGTAAATTAAATGCTACTAGTGGTCTTGCAGCGCTGCTTGCGCCACCCACCAAAGTAGCCTTTCAAACCTGTCTCAGGCCTCTGCCACTGCAGGGCCTAAGCGCTCAGTTTATTGCCACTGTGATGTGGCACATAAAGTGGTTGCCACATCTGTGACTCCCCTTTTACTACATATCAGTCACCCCTAATTTAGGCCCTAGCTAGCCCTTTGGGCAGGATGCGGTGTAGGTAAAAGGTAGGAAATGTGCCTTAACTGTGTGGCATGTCCTAGTACTGACAAACAGCCTATTTGGTTTCTCACTGCTGTGAGGCTGCCCTCTCATTGGAATGCATTGGGGATTCCCTGATAGGTGCTTCAGTGGTAATTCCTGATCTGAGAGAGGTAGTGTGATCAAGTTTGATATGCTTGGAATAGTGGTGATAAATGCTGCATATTAGTGTTCACAGATTTATTATACCTATTTTAGAAATGCCACTTTTAGAAGTGATAGCAACAAGGGGTTTGGCCCTAGGCGGCTGGACGGGGCCGTATTAAACTAAGAGCAAGAAGTGTCCTAGCCGTCACCCTTCAAATGCTGCTACATTAATTTAACAGACTATGAACCAACAATTATTTATTTATTTATTTATTAATTTCTGTTTTTTATAGAGCACGAACTTGACCCGTTAGGGTATCAGAGCGCTTTACAGGAAAACATAGCATTGCATAGACAGGCTTAGAATCACCAGGTAACGGATCGAGTAGGAGGGGGGGGCAGGATACATACGAGAGAGAAGGCACGTATTTACAGATTACATTCACAATTACTCAAGACGAGACAACATATTTACAGGTTACATTTACAATTACTCAAGATAAGTTCCCAGAGTTCTTGGTGGGGTGATTAGGTAATCCGAAGGGAGGCAGTAGGCAGCCATAGATCAGGGCCATAGTGGTGGTTGAGGCTAAGGTTAAACGAGAAATTTACCCATCAGGAAGGTTTTGGCATCCTTTTTGAAGCAAGCCAGAGAGGGGATTCTTCTGATGACAGGTGGGAGAGCGTTCCATATTCTTGAAGCAGCCCCGGAGAAGGCCCGATTGTAAGTTTTTTTCCTCCAAAAGCGTGCAGGTAGGAGCAAAAGGTCTCTGGCCGACCGGGACTTTCTGATTCCTCCGGAAATCACAAGTTTCTGAGCAAGGTATGCAGGGGAGTTAGAATATAAAGCCTTGTGCGTGATGCATGCTAGTTTGAGCTGTATTCTTGCTTCAAGGGGAAGCCAATTCAGAGCTTTCAGGTGTGGGGAAATATGGTCGAATTTCCTTGTGCCGGTAAGTAGTCTGGCGGCCGCATTGAGGCAGGCTTTTAAAGGTGCAAGGGAGATCTTGGGTAAACCCGAGAGGGTAGAACAGCCGTATTCCAGTCTAGAGATGACAAGTGCTTGGACTGCCATTTTTAGGTCGGGAGCATCGAGGAAGGGTTTCAATTTCCTAAGGTAGCTCAGGTGGAATCTGGCTGATATGGCCATCGAATTGATGTGGTCCCGCATGTTCAGGTTGATGTCAAGGGTAATTCCCAGGGATTTGGCCGAATCTACGATGGTCGGTGGGCAATTTAAGGCTGTGATAGCTTTAATCCATGATTGAATCTCAGGGTTGGTATTGGGAGGTGAGATAAGGAGAAATTCTGTTTTCTTTGCGTTGAGTTTGAGTTGATTGAATGTGAGCCATTGGACAGTGAGTTTCAGAGCTTCATTCAGGGAGAGAATCTCTTCGAGAGATGAGGTTTTGATGTATATCTGAGTGTCATCAACGTACATATGGTAGGAAACGTTAGCAGTGCGTAGTACTTCGGTGAGCGGTTCTAGGTAAAGGTTGAAGAGGGTAGGGGATAGGGTTGATCCTTGAGGGACTCCAACCGTGACCGGGGATGGTGCCGATAGGTTGCCGTTTATTAGGAATCTCTGTGATCGGTTTTGGAGGAAGGACCTGAACCATTCAAGAACAGTGCCCTCCAATCCCATCCTGAGTTTGAGGCGATCGAGTAGTTTTTCATGGTTGACTGTGTCGAAGGCCGAGGATAGGTCCAGGAGGATTAGGAGACAGGTTTTGCCTTGGTCAAGGGCTTGGAGGGCATCATCAACGATGTGGAGCATGGTGGTTTCAGTGCTGTGCCCAGGTCGAAATCCGGATTGGAAGTCATCGAGTAGGTGGAAGTTGTTGATATGTTGACTTAGCTGCTGTTGCACACACTTCTCCAGAACTTTGGCTAGGAGGGGGATGTTGGATATGGGTCGGAAGTTGTCAGGGGAGGCTGGATCCAGCGACTGCTTTTTCAGAATGGGGAGGACTTGGCCGGCTTTTAGCGAGTCAGGGATCATTCCCTGCTGGAGAGAGGCATTATTTATTGCAGTCCAGCTTGGAATAATGAATTGGGCGACGGGAGCAAGGTAGTTGGATGGGAGCGGGTCATTAAAATGGTTATTCGGGTTTAGGGTAGATAGGATTTTGGAGACTGAGTCTTCGTCACAGACTTTGAAGTCAGTCCAGTGAGCATGATTTTTGGGTGGAGCCTGTGGGGGCGTTGCGGTAGAAGGAGGCGGGTCAGGAAGGGGTTGCAGGTATGTCATGGAGCTGAGTTCGCTTCCAAGGGCTGAGATTTTGTCAGCGAAGAAAGAGGAGAATTCCTCTGAGGATATAAAAGGATTGGGGGTTTCTTTCGATGTTTTGGCCAGTTTATTAGATTGGTGTTTGACCAGTTCGAAGAGCTTGTGGGGGTCTGTTCTTGGCCTTCTCTAGTTCAGTTCTGAAGAATTCTTTTTTCGAATTGAGTATGTTCCTGTTGTAGACATTTCTGGCCTGGCGGAGGAGTTTTAGATGAGTGGCAGAGGGGTGCTGCCTCCAGGTTCTTTCAGCTTGCCGGAGGGCTCTCCTCTCATTGTTGAGGGATCCCATGAACCAGGGGTTTCTGTCTTTGATTTGGGTTCTTTTCAGTTTTAGTGGGGCTAGATCATCTAGGATGTTCAATATAGTTGCAGAGTAGTGATTGTTTAGGCCATTGACTGTTGTGATGTGCGAGGGGGGGGGAGGTCGGATTTGCAGCGAGTCTCGAGTTCCCTGCGGTCCAGGTTCTTGATGTCTCTGATCCAGCGTTTGGGAATCACCGGTTGCGGTGCCCTTGTCTTGTGGGTGCCAGGCAGCAGGACGGTGATGGCGTGGTGGTCAGACTAGTCACATGGGTCTATGGAGATAAGTTTGTCTGTTGATTCTTTGGAGATGATCCAGTCAAGAGTGGCCCCTTTTGAATGAGTCGGGAGAGAGCAGGCTTGGGTCAGGGCTTGATCGGCCAAGAGGTCTTTGATGGCGTTGACATGTGGATCCTTGGGATCGTTCCAGTGCAAATTAAAATCACCAAGGAAAATATCATTAGCGTTGGTGGAAATCTTAGCTGTGATGATTTCCATGAGGTGGTCAGTGAAGGAATCGATCATGCCCGGGGGGTGATAAAAGATGTGCAGGTTGCACAGTTGGGTGGAGTTGCTGCAGATAGCGAGGGCGAGGTATTCGCAGGATTCGGAGGTATCCGCCAGAAGTTCCGTGACAAGAAGGTTAGAGCGGTAGATGCAGGCGATGCCTCCTCCTTTCTTGTTGGATTGCCTGTCCAGCCTTGCGATGTTGTAGTTGGGATATTGGCTTGAGGCATTTATTTGTTGCTCATTTCTATGTATTTTACTCCACATACAAACTTTGTGGTGAAGTAGTGTGATGTAAAACACAATACATGAACAAGTGATACAAAACAACAAATTATACAACTGTTGTTTAATGTTAAAGGATATCCAAGTAGCTGCTTTGTTTGTGAATTAAGACTGGTGACATAATGTTTGTATAATTTGTTTGTTGTATAATTTGTTGTTTTGTATCACTTGTTCATGTATTGTGTTTTACATCACACTACTTCACCACGAAGTCTGTATGCTTTTATTTGATCTGTGGCATAAATAAGTGTAATTTGTTCTAGACTGAAACATATCTAACTTCTCTGACCCATGATTCAAATGTGGAGTAAAGTACATAGAAATGAGCAGCAAATAAATGCCTCAAGCCAATATCAATTGAATTGTTGGTTCATAGTCTGTTAAATTAAAGGAGCAGCATTTGAAAGGTGACGGCTAGGACACTTCTTGCTCTTACTTTTAGAAGTGGGCATTTTTGTGTGCTATGTGTCTTTGTGCCTGCCTGTTGTGTATTGACTGTCTGGCTTTGGAGAGACAGGGGCTGGGGAGGTACAGTGGCCCCAGAGAGTCTGGATGAGTCAGCGCTAGGGTGAATAAGCCTGGTCTGCATTAAGAGTAGTGGGAGGAGTAGCAACTGCACCTGAATAGGGCTGTGCCTGCCTTCCACAATGACGGCTCTGCCCCCTGTGGTGTGTCTGGGGCCAGGGTTTACACTTTCAATGGCGAGTGTTGTGCACTGTAAGGATAATTACAAGTGCCCCCCAGAACTGGTTTGGATTGCGTCCAGGGCCCTGTACCAGGGCAGAACAAAGAATTTGTGGAGTATAAATATTGGGGCTGTGACCCCATGTCTGGAAAAGCTTGCTTAGAACTGAAGAAGACACTGCATGGGACTGCCAGGAGGAACCGCCTAGGGACTGGACTATTCTGGGGGGCTGAGGGAACGACTGCCCCTCTGTTCTGAGGCCCATTGTGTTGACCTGCCTGGCTGTGCCCTGCCTATGTGTCCCCCAGCGCTGCTGTGCCCCTGGTCAGGGCAGACCTGGGTGCTTGGTACTCGTGGGGCTCATGGCCCTGAACCTGGGCTAGGTGCGCTGGAGTTTATTTGCCTGAGCCCCAGGTGTGGGCTCTTACTGCAGTTCAGCGTGTGGAGCACTGTGCCTGCACACCAGAAGCACTGAGTTTCTTGAGGAAAAGGGAAGCAGCCGGTACACGGGTCAGTGCACCTACTGGCCAGCGTGGTGGGCACTCCCCCGTCCTGTGTCCAGCACCGACGGAGACTTGGCTCCCCTGCCCATTTAGGAAAAGGGGAACGCTCAGGAGAGCAGCCGGCACCTCCGGTTTTGCAGCATTGGTGTTGCGCTGCACAGCGGGAAACTCTCCCCACTCCTTGTGCCCAGAGGCACTGCGACGCCGTGAGCATGCGTGAGGAACCCCTGCAGGCAAGAGCACTACGTCATTCGGAGTGCCGAAAGTCAGGCAGAGGATGCCTGACCGTGGGCAGGGCTCCCATGAGGAGGTGGAGAGCCCAGTGGGTTTCCTGAGCCTGGTTGTTGGTGGGGCTAGCGGTGAGCTCAAGCCGGACCCTCATGGGCTCCTCGTACAGCAGAGGGGCAGGGCCGTGTGGACGAGCCTGGTTGGGGTGGAACCCGTGCCTGACGACAAAACGGAGGAAAGGAGAACAGAGACGGTGACCCGTGTTGACCTGGTCCTGGAGGGACAGACCAGAGCACCGCCATTGGCCGCCTCCCACCAGGAGCACCGGGCCATTTGTTGTTGACTGCGGCGGACGGCCGCAACCTAACCAGCTCAGCCCCCCAGGGAGTGGTGAGTGGGGCTGAGCCTCACTGCGGATAAGCCCCGGGGCTGCACACTTGCGAGGGCCAGTCATTGGGTACAGGGAGGTCCCCGGCCAATGTGGGCAGGGCAGGGGCCTCCCATACTAGTGACGCATATCGGGGGCATTCTTGTTTGGCCAGAATGGGGTGAGACCTCGACAGAGGCCCCCGCTTAGTGCATAGGGAGAATTCTGCATTCCCGGTAGTATATGGGCATATAGTAATTTGTTGGTGGCCTAATGTGTTCACGGATGACATGCTGGGGATCCTCATCTTTCAGGGCCTGCTTGTGACTCATGTGTCTTACCTGGCAGCTTTTTGTCCTGATGTGAATACATATGGAGTGTTCTTTTACCAGAGGTGATTCTACCATAATGTGTGCACCTTGCTAAGAGTTACTGTGGTGCACTGTTGCTAATTATGTGTATGCATAATGTACTATGCTAAGTGCCATATTACCAGTAGTTACTGGTCACCCTAACTGATGTTATGACAGTGGCCCGATTGGCTTAATGATTTATGTAATCCCTGTAAAGTCATAGCAAGTGCCTGGTGGCACAAGTGTATATATGTGTTGGTGGTCTAATATGTTTTTATGGATAATACAAAGGCTATTTTTATATAACCTTGTGTGGAGTTTCTTTTGTGGTGTGCCTAGTGTGTCGCTGCTATGTGAGCGTGTTGCGCAAACGCTTTACACATTCCTTCTGGTATAAGCCTGAGTGCTCTGCCAAGCTACCAAGGGGGTGAGCAGGGGTAATCTTCAGCGTGTAACTCCCTTGCCCTGACTATAGTGGTGGTTTCTACCTGGTTTAGGTGCATGCCTTTGCCAATCAGAAATCCCATTTCTAACAGTCGCCCTATTGTCAAACTCTAAAATATTAAAAAAAATATTAACAGGGGCCAAAAAGCCCCACACTTTTCTCCTCTGTCTATCTGCCATCTCTATTACACCCAATGTTGTCTTAGGCCTATTTTAATCCACTCTTCTAAATCTTCAGTGATAGTGTTCAGCTGCAGTAATAGTCATTAGTCTTAGGAGCCCCTAATATTAGTTGTACTATCTGTTATTGGGACTGGTCGGTTAGGTATTGCAGAGTATCAAAACTGGTGCCAAATCCAGTATGTACCCAAACCAAATGTGTTTATTTTTGCATGGATTTGTTCTATTACCAGGAGCGTTGGTCTGCGCCATGGTGTTTGAAGCGGCCCAATGATGAAGCATGCCACCATTGGTGGGTAAGGGCAGTATGAACAAATGGATGAATTGCCCGGGAACACATTAATCATTTGTTCCTCTTTTTCTCTTTCTCTTAGTTTGTGTTCTAGGATCTGGCCCCTATAGGGCTGGAACCCTTATAGTCCTTCCTTAATTGTGAGGTTTAGTGTCTTAATTGGAGAGTGGGGGAAGGCCCAATCTCTAATCCCCTGTTTTTGTGTGTTTTGTGTACTTGTATGGCCGCTGAGCAGCGGGGACATTAACTAGGAAATTTTCCAATTAAAAGGGTATATCTGATAAATAATTAGATATCACAGGAATTAAAGATATAGGATGGAAGAACAAGCTCTATCCATTAGAGAAGATGCGGTTGCATCCATTTTAGCAGGACCCTCCTCCATGTTGGGGGTGTCCACACTTACCCAGGAACTCACACAAGTAGAGGGTTGGGATACACTCACGGATCTCAAGAAAACCCAGGTTAAAACCATCCTACATGGGGCCATTCTCACAGAATACCTAAGGGCAAATGCTGCACCACATGGGTTGTTAGTGACCAATGAGCCATTTATTTGTTTGGAGGATGCTTCCTTCAGAAAATATTGGTAGCTCATTGCTTGGAAGTGTACCAGAGACTGGTTGATTTTAATTATCAACACGGCTAAACAAAATTCTGATTCATCGCTAATTCAAATTCAGACGAGTGAAAACAATCTCAAAATACAAATACAATTGACCATTTTAAAAAAGAAAGTGGAAGAAACCAATAGAGAAGTGAATGACTACAAAGATTACCTTGCACTCTCAAAGATTAATAAACTACAGAAGGATCTTAAGAGATTCTCCAGGGAAAAAGTCTACCCTTATATAGATGATAAATATGCAAAGCACAAAGAATCATCTAATGCCAAGATAAACACAGGAGGTAAAAGGGATACAGAAATCTCCAGCTCCGGGAGTGAGGGCAGCGACAATGATTATAGACCAAGGACAAGGGGGCGAGGCTATCAACGGGGCCCACCTTCTGTCTTTAACCAAATGCCACAAGGACCAGGGTTTGGCTGGCCACCTATGTACCCTCTGATGCAACCGTTCCAATACTACCCCAATTCCAATCCTTTTTTAAGGAGAGGCAGAGGGAGGGACAGAGGTAGGCAAAAGGGCCAAATGGTAAAGTGGGAAGACCTAAATAAACGGGTCACATGGAGCATGACCCGGGAGTTCCCACCAGGAACCAGCAGAGAAACAACTTGATTATGAACCTTACCGATATCACCTTGAGCACTGAACAAGAGAATGTTCTCAATAAAGGATTGGGGTTCATCCCCACAAATAAGATGGATCTTTTTAAGCTCAAGTGTGAACTAGCAGGATTCTTCAGAAACATACGACTTAATGTCTTCTTTGAGGGTGGGCATGGAGTGAACGGACAAGAAGGTGACACAGGATTGCAACCAAAATCCACATTTGTACCCTTACTTTCACAGATACCACCTGAAGTAGAGGTGTTTGAACAGGCAGTGATCAGGAACTTTGAACAACTCAATCGGAACCAGAGGAAGGCATTTAACATTCTGAATAAATTGAACAGGAAGCTTTGAATAGTCTGCAGGAAGACCCTACAATTGTCATAAAACCAGCAGACAAGGGAGGGACAATAGTTATTCAAACTATTGAGGACTATGATAAAGAGTGCCTACGTCTCCTGGGTGACAGGAGGAATTACGAAGTACTAGGAAGTGATCCTACAAGAGAAATACGAAAGTTTATTCAGAGTCTGGTTGAGGAAGCCTTAACTAATGGATGAATCTGCCAAAAAGAAGCTTTCTTGTGTAAAGAAAAAACTAAAATTCCGTACTTTTATAAGTTACCTAAAGTACATAAAAACAAAAGGCTCCCCGCCAGGTAGACATATAGTATCAGGCATAGACTTCATCTTAGAACCTTTGTCACAATTTTGTGACTTCTTCCCGAGGCCATTAGTTCAGAAAATGCCTGCATATTTAAAGGACACAAGAGAGGTTTTGAACCTGATAAAGGACATGGATTTTGATCAGAATAGTGAACTCTTGTTTGGATTTGACATAGAATCCCTCTATACAAATATTCCTCAAAGAGAAACTCTCAAAGTTATTGAAAATATCCTATTTGCGGAAGATTGGGAATTCAGAACACCAAGAACACTTATTCTATGTCTGGCTGAATTGGCACTCACTAAAAACTATTTTCAATTCAAGGAAACCCTGTACCTACAATCACATGGAACCTCGATGGATAGTCCATTTGACCGAGCCTGGCATGTTTGTATGTTTCGCACTTTGAGGAGGAGCATGTATACTTCCCGGAAAATCCATTTACTCTACACATTAGGGTATGGCGTTGGTACATCGACGACGTCTTCCTCATTTGAAAAGGCAATAGAACTTAATTTGGGGAATTTTTATCGTGGCTGAACAGTAGAAATCCATTTCTCTATTTTACCTCCACAGTTACAACAGAGGCTTTACCATTTTTGGATCTGGTTACTAAACCACACGAGGGAAAACTGATGAGTGAGGTGTACCACAAACCTACAGACAAGAACAACCTGTTATCATTCCTCAGTTTCCATCCTAAAGTATTGGGAGAGAATCTTCCCAATGGGCAGTTCCTCCATCTCCGTAGGAACTGCTCAGCAATAACAGACTTTAAAAAAGAAGCATCCTTGTTAAGTCAGAATCTTCAAGAACATCAATACCCTGAACATGTAGTAAAGAAGGAGGCTTGTAAATGAGCAAAACAACAACACGGACCGTTACTTAAGTCTCATGAAAAACCTACACAAAACAGAAATATTTGTGTGACCACATTCAACATAGCCTCTAATGCGGTGAAGAAAATTATCATGAAAAATTGGTGGATCCTTAATTCTAATGGTCTTGATTTACAAAATCCATTTTTCTCCTTCACGAGGGGCCCGATTCACAGAACTAACTTACGTCAAAAACGTAAAGTTAGTACTTTTTGGTATTCACAGAATACACGTACTCATTTTGGTATTCACAGAATGCACTTACTCATTTTGGTATTCACAGAATGCACTTACTCATACTAACTTTATGTCCGCACTCGGGCCGGAGATTCCGGCCCTTTGGTGGAGATTCTGGCCCTTTGGTGGAGATTCCGGCCCTTTGGTGGAGATTCCGGCCGGTTGTGGAGATTCCGGCCGGTGGCGGAATGTCCGCCACCGGCCGGAATCTCCACAACCGGCCGGAATCTCCACCAAAGGGCCGGAATCTCCACCAAAGAGCCGGAATCTCCACCTCCGGGCCGGAATCTCCACCAAAGGGCCGGAATCTCCACCAAAGGGCCGGAATCCCCGACCCGAGTGCGGACATAAAGTTAGTATGAGTAAGTGCATTCTGTGAATACCAAAATGAGTAAGTGCATTCTGTGAATACCAAAATGAGTAAGTGTATTCTGTGAATACCAAAATGTACTAACTTTACATTTTTGACGTAAGTTAGTTCTGTGAATCAGGCCCTTCAAAGAGTGCCAGCATTCGCAACATCCTGGTACATACACGACCCCAGCGCATTAAACAGAAGGATAAGATAAATAATACTCTATGGGGCCTTCCATTAGTTATGGGGCATTATGCATGCCAAACATGCAAGGCCTGCCCTCTCACAAAAAACAGCAAAGCCAAAGAGTTGGGTTTACGCAGCCCATGGCAACAAAATATTCACACTACATGTAGTTCCTAAAATGTGATTTATTTAATTACATGTCCATGGGCTCTCCTGTATGTGGGGATGACCACCAGACGAGCAAAGATTAGACTCATGGAACACATGAGCAACATTAGATGTAAAAAATCAATGACAAAACTGACAACTCTCTATTTGGAAATGAAATATTCTGAACAGGACCTACTGTGGACAGTTATTGATTAGCCCTATATTCCAGCAGAGACCAGGGATATCACCAGCATTCTGTTCAAAAGGGAACAAAGATGGGTACATCGCCTCCAAAGTAGTGACCTAGATCTGAATGATTCTATACCCTGGCACTACCTGAATAGTATCCACTAATTCAAACAGGGCTAGGTAAAGATGGCATCTAGTGAGGGGATAGCTCGATTATCTGTTATCCTTTCCCATGGCATTGCCCTTTACAAACTTTATCTATATAATATAAATAGACCCGCATGAACTACTACACAACCTTGGGCGGGATCAAAATAGCCAGCACAATACATCTGATGAGAATAAGCAACCGTTCATGCTTATGCAACAACAGGCAATGATATGTGAGCCCTGTCTGGGATTATAATTGAGTTAGCAATGAAAAGATTTTAAGTACACATTTCAAATTTTGATTTTAAGTAGCTTTTGTCAGCAAAATGGGTGCGACCGAGTAAGTCCCAATTCCTTGACAATACCAAGATGGCCGTGATAGATACTCCAATTAGTACGTTGAGTAGTCTGTCTAGTCTTTGTAAATCGACAAACAGGAAAATATTGGATACTTCTGGGGTAGTCGAAGAGTATGAATAAGTTGTTCCAACACTGGTTTATCACCGTCGGAGGACGCAGAGAGGCCATTTCTGGAAAGGTCGCACCTTTTGATGAAGTAAGTGAGAATATGCAAGCAAGGGGAACCCCCTGTTTTTTCCAAAAGATTATGGTTCCCAGTGAGGCATCTGTTTGGGTGCTTTGTAACAAGAGTAGAACCCCCATGATTACAGAGTCCGAAATAGCCACTGCCAACCTCCGGTCTCTGACACTCAGCACTGATTTGCCAGCCGGGCAGACACAATGATTGAGCACGACAATCTTTAGATTTTACACTACCTAGTGGCAGTTCCAGGTTGAATATGCCATATCCCCATTTTGTTTGTTGCTTATATGGAAAAATAAGTGAGGGCCGAGGGGCAATAATTAAAATATTGAGCCGTCAGTACAGGCGTTTTGTCACCTTGTGCGATACTGCAATTCTTATGCATTGGTAATAGAACAAATCCATGCAAAAATAAACACACTTGGGGTGGGTACATACTGGATATTGCAACAGTTTTAATACTCTGCAATACTGAACCAACCAGTCCACATAACAGATCGTACAACTAATATTAGGGGCTCCTAAGACTAATGACTTTTACGGCAGCTGTACACTATCACTTAATATTTAGAAGAGTGGATTAAAATAGGCCTAAGACAACATTGGGTGTAATAGAGATGGCAGATAGGCAGATGAGAAAAATGTGGGGCTTTTTGGCCCCTGTTAACCTTTTTTGATTTTTCAGAGTTTGACAATAGGGTGACGTCCCTTCTCTGCTACTGTGTTTGGAGATTTTCCAATGAAACTCTGTTAAGCAGTGCCTTTATTATTTAATAATTATTATTTATTACTATTTTTTTTGCATATTGCAAGCATGAAGTGTGAATCACGTGTGCTGGGTGTAACACTGGAATTTTCAATATAATCAATAATATAGCGTTGGGAAACTAGGAGGGAGAGTGATGAATAGAATAAAAACAAGACATAATCATTCTAATTGTTTTGTACTTGTAGGTATGCCTCTGAGTGTGTCTACAAAGTGCGAGTATTGCAATATGTTTTCTTCCATGAAATAATTAATTAGGAAGAATCAAATTAAAGGGATCTGTATCCTGATGAAGGCCGCATCTATATAGACAATTGAATAGGCCGAAACATGTTGATATACAATTGGGTATTAGAGACATAGACACTCTGGTGTACCCACTTTTATTTATTTTTTGTCCTGCCAGGTGGGCCATTAATAAAGATAATGGAGGTACCTACTTAGCCAGTTTTAATCACTCTTTCTGTATGAGGGATCCCTTGAGAGAATGTATTTGGTCAAAAAAGTTACAACTCCACCAGGTGTTTGAAGCGGCCCCATGATGAAGCATACCACCATTGGTGGGTGAGGGCAGTATGAACAAATGGATGAATTGCCCAGGAACACATTAATCATTTGATCCTCTTTTTCTCTTTCTCTTAGTTTGTGTTCTAGGATCTAGCCCCTATAGGGCTGGAACCCTTATAAACCTCATTGCATGCCAGATTAGACAAATGCACCCTACTTGCCAGATCAGTGGGATTTCTTGGGTACCATTTGTCACCAGAAGGGATCCCCATGGATCCCAAAAAAGGTGGATGCTATTCTTGCCTGGCCTGCTCCTACCACAGTCAAAGAGGTTCAGAGAGTGCTTGGCTTGGCCAGCGTTTGTAGACACTGCATTGCATACATTTCTAAAACCATGGTCTCCATCACAAAGCTGCTCAAAAAGGGGCAACCGCTCGTTTGGTCTCACGCAGCTGAACAAGCCTTTATGACCCTTAAACAAAAGGTCACTCCAGCACCCATTTTACAGCACCCAGAACAACCATTTTTGTGGAAGGAGATGCATCCAAATTTGCTGTTGGGGTTGTCTTATCTCAAAAAGACCCACAGACAGGACATTTTCATACTCCATCCTCCATCATCCATCCTCCTACTCCTGTAAACTGCTTCATGTGGAGCAAAATTATACAGTGGCAGAAAGAGAGCTAATGGCCTGTCTTGTGGATTGTTACCTGCCTTGTTATGTTGGCCTAGGCCTGGCTGCCATGCTGCTTTTCTTTGCGCACGTTACACTGAGCCGGGCCTTCCTCGCCCTTTGCTCGTGCCAAGTTCTTTTGCACTGTCTGCATTTTCTGTTGTTCACCTTTCTGGGCTCAGTCTGCACAAACATGTACAAGGTCGCATAACAATGTATTCTGGTTCTTCCTGATATGGCCAGTCTCGCGCACCCAGACATAACATTATGTGCAATTGCCATGAAGAATTTGATATGCTTTTAATACTGTGGTTTACTAGCGCTAAAACACACTTGGAAAAATCCCTTTCAGTGAGAAGAGCTATGATGTCCTGCTGATGTAATTCTGCATCTAGAGACTGAGGTATGGGGGTTCGCTAGTCAAAGCCCAGAGGTCTTCTATTACTATAATAAACTATCTTACTGCAAGGGGAGGGTGGTAATGTTATTTATACGTTTATCCACTGAGCTCTGAGATGCTTTCCCCGTTTGTATTCTATGGAATTGTAACCATGCTGCTTATATTAGTAATATGCATTATGCTATTAGTACTGACACGTGTACTGTACATTAGAGCACGTAAGTTGGAATAAACATTTTAACCTATCCAGTGTCTCTTCCTACGCACCTTGTGGACAAGTACGAGTGAGTGGCGAAAGAGTGTTCTTGCTTCAGTGAGTCCTGAGATAAAGATACCGTGTTCTGGGTTGTCCAAACATTAGTACTTGGGTGCTAATGGGATGCTAAGCTAGTTGGGTTGGGGTTTTTGGGTGCTACGGTATATGGTGGCAAACCACTGTATTCCGGGGTCCCATTTTCCTGTGCATAGCTCTGTGTATGTGCAGAAACCTTATGACATGGCGCGACCACCGTGGGGCAGCTTATCTGCGAGACGCTTGAGTAGTACTTGTGCTTGTCCACATACCCCTCGCGTACGCTTCCGGAGGCGTATGTGACGGTGATACCTCCTATATTGAATGTTTTATAGGTTCTTTCAAGCTTGATAATATTAAAAAAGGTTAGTTAACAGACCCATTTTTGTGCTCCCTGTTAGGTTGTCAAATATAATTGTTTAGTCATGGCTGGTGTGGCGATAGCTGCACATAGTCGAGGAGCACTCCGAGACCACTTAGCTGTGTATGGAGTGCCCGATACAGGGGTCGAGTTGGTCTTTGTGGTTCAAGCCGATGCGGCTTATCACTTTGAAGTGTTTTACACTTGGATCACTTTTGAAGCGGTGGATGCAGGTGATAAGCTGTTTCATGAATATAAACCCACCGCTATTCCTGCTGCCTATCGACCCTATACTACTCTTGAAGTGCCTCTCACGGCTTGGCAGCACCGTGTTTGGTTCAATGGCGCCCTACCACAACCAACTACCGCAGTTCGTTTAGGCCCCTTATCAATTCAGGGGGCCACTTGGCCTGTATTGGCCGGGTATACCCCGCATCCAAATTATCTGGCATTACCGCTTGCGGAACTGCGCACTATGCATACCGAATTGGTACGAGTGCATCGAGCCCTAGTGACATACGTTACAGGTAGTCTACATGGAGTTGCTCCTGTAGTCGCAGGCCAACCAGCTATAGCCGCTGGAGTGACTATAAGTCCTGTCATGGTAAATTCTGTGATGGGCAAACGTCCACAAAATAAGGACGACTATCCTTACTGGCTTGCAGAAAAGTTCGATCAGATAGAAGCAGTGTTTCCACATACATCCCCAGTAGATAAACACCGCATCCTTACGATAAGTTTGCCAAAAGACATAATCCCCGATTTGACATCATGTGAAAACTGGGGTAAGGTATTCGCAGCAGTTTATTCAAAATGTTTTGGAACTCCTTCCATGACGGTTCTACCCTCTGTAATTAAAAAAGTACAGGATGAACATGGCCCTGAAGCGGCTGTGGAATTAGGGATGAGACTAGTGGGAGTGTTTGATGTAGTAGCTGAGCTGATCCTTGGAAATGTCAAGGGCGATGCTATGAACTTTCAAGTAGCGAATGCTTTGGCTTTGGTCCCAGAGTTGGACAGGCCCCGCGAATTACCGAAAATTATTGCCCGGGCTTATAAAACAATTGGAAGAAATAGCCTAGGCAACAAGCCTTTTGTAAAAATGCAGACTCAATCGCAAAACCAAGTTGCACAAACAAAAAGTGCATCTGAGAAAGATGATAAACCAGTCTTCACTAAAAAGAGTTGGAGACAGAAAAAACAGGGTAAGCAACAAAAGAAGCCGGGGTCGAGAGGCGCTTCCCCAGTTTCGGTTTCTTCTGAACGTACATATGATTTACGTGATAGGTCAAGGATTAAATCACCAGAAAGGTTTCAGAGCTCTGATACGCGTTCTCCTCGTTCTTCACAGGCCCAGACGTCTTCACAGGCTGGTGGAGGAGGACGGCAAGATAGAGGAAGGGGCCGAGAGGCTCCCCAGGAGCGAGACCAACCTCGACAACAAGTCAGAGGGAAAGCAGAAGATTTTCATCTTCCTCGACCGCAATTTCAGAAGAAAAAGTTGCCGCTGTCACAGCGAAATATGCCTCAGACCGTGAGAACGAGACTCCAGAATTGGACGTGGGCAGTGACCCTCCTAGACAGCGCCGCGGAAGTTACCATAGTGCGGGAGGCGCTACGTCCTCATATGGAGGCGACAGCAACTGAAACATTCGTTACTGTAGAGACAGCTGACACGAGAGTGGCACCCCCTGACAGACTATATAATCTAGTCATACAAATTGAAGGTGACATACCGCGTGAAATAAAAGGGATTTTTTGGGAAAATCTAACCTCTTCATATGACATTTTGTTAGCAGAGGTGGATTGGCCACCCCCATTCGTTTTAGCTGCACATAAAGGAGAGGAGGTAATCCTTCCAAGCTTTTCAAGGCATGTCCCAAAAGACAAAGCTGAAGCACTTGCAGCTGAGTGGGCTGTGTACCTGGCACCAGCGTTATACCGCAACCATGTGGGATGGGATGAAGAGTCACCTCCCCATGCAATACCTTTGCGGTCACTACCGCAGCCACAACCCCAATATCCCATCAAACGGCAGGCAAAAGGCCCCGTCTCCGAAATTCTGACACAGTTGGAATATCAGGGAGTAATTGAACCATGCGTATCACCTATGAACAATCCCCTTTTCGTGGTTTCTAAACCCGATGGATCGTACCGCTTAGTTTTGGATTACCGGCATTTAAATACTCATTGTCGGAACTTTGCGGTGCAAAATACACACAGTTCTGCGCTTGTAGACAGTCTTGTTCGTAAAAAATACAAAACGACACTTGACCTTTCAAACGGTTTCTACACGCACAACCTAGCCCCGGAGAGTGGTCAATGGACCGCATTCACATCCGGTGGTAAATTATTCCAGTTCCGGCGTTTACCCATGGGCTACAAAAATAGTCCGGGTATATTCGCCGCCCGTGTTGTTTCTTTGTTAAATGACATTGATCAAGACGCATGTTCGTACGTAGATGACATCTATCTGACGGACGACGAATTATTTCAGCATTTGTCCCGTGTGGACCGCATTATTCTTGAATTTGCGGAGCAGGGTTACAAATTTAACTTTGCTAAATCACACATTGCTGAATTTACAGTTCTGTTCTTGGGCTATGAGCTCAACAACGAAGGTAAGGGCTTAGCCCCCCATTTCTTGGAAAAATGTGCACATTTGTGCCCCCCAAATACTCTGAAGAAACTTCAGTCTTTGCTGGGTTTCCTGAACTTCGGGCGTACTTATATTCCCGAATATGCCCAGCGTATCAAGCCTTTGTATGCTTTGATACAACCAACTTATTCAAGGTCTTGCTGGCTGCCTGAGCATACCTCAATACTGCAGTCTTTGCAGACAGACCTATTGGAGTCTAAATATCTTTTGACTCGTGATAACCACACAAACCTGGTGATTAGAATAATTCCGGGGGCGGTGGGATTCACCTATTTAACCTTTAATGAAGGTGATACAGTACCTATCGCATACAAGTCACATCTGTACACTTCCGCTGAATTGCGCTTTACATCTGTTGAAAAAGTTCTGACTGCAGTGCAAATGGCGATTCTAAAAGAACGCGCACTGGCACAGGGAAAGCGGATTCTAGTGGTAACACCCTGTCCTGCCCTAGAGGCAGTAACAAAGGCAAGTGTACCGAACTCAAAAGCAATGCATCCCCGTTGGATACAATGGGCTACATCTTTGACGTCTTCGGACGTCACTTTTGTTTTTGATTCTTCTCTTCAGACTCAGGAGTTTTTGCAGTATGAATTCGTTCATCCTCCTCCTTTGTTTTTATTACCGCTTGAGGATTACAAATGTGTGATCTACACCGATGGTTCGGCGCAACCGGCCACTGGGTCCAAGCACGCTTATTCTGCTGCATGTGCTATTGTTGCAGGATCCTTTGTGGATGGCAAGTTCAAATCCACTGTAGTGCACACACGCACACTTGGGGATAGTACCGCACAATTGGCCGAGCTGCATGCATTACTACTTGCACTTGAGTTCGCTTCACAGGATGAGACCACTCTTATTGTATGTGATTCTTTTTACTGTGTACAATCTTACAATGACAATCTGTTTTTCTGGTCGAAAAACGACTACAAGGACGCAAAAGGGAGCACAATTAAGCATAAAATGCTTTGGGTTCGAGTGGCAGAATTGCAACAACGTCTGCCCCTCACACAGGTGGTTCACACCTTAGGCCATCAGCGGGTGGGCGCACACGCTATTGGTAACGATCTGGCAGATGAAGCTGCCCGTTCAGCAGTAGTCACGTGTTCAGTAGCAGCGGTTACCAGGTCCATGTCTAAAATAGACCCTGTTATTTTAGCAGCTATTGCTGCAACCAAGGAAGGTGATAATTACCCTACAGGTTTCCCTTCCAAGTATTCTTACAAATTAAGTCCCGATCAGGTTCCTTATGTAACTATACCTGACGTTGGAGATCGGCTGATCCCCAACGCGGACCGCAGGAGTGCCTTGATATCAGCTGCACACGAAGGCATGGCTTCTGCTCATGCAGGTGTGTCAGCTACGGTTTCCATCTTGCAGCAGCGTTATTGGTGGCGTGGGTTATATAAAGACACCCGTGCTTTTGTGCTTTCTTGCGACGTTTGTCAACAGATTAAGCCTTCCACGGTAACACGTCCACCACAAACACCGCTCTGCATTGCTAACAGACCCTTTGGGTGTGTTTACTTGGATCACTGCGGTCCATTTTCATCAGACACTGCTTATAAATACATCTTAGTGGCAGTGGACTCGTGCACACGGTTTCTCTGGGTCTGGCCACAACGGAGTGCTGACGCCCGAAATGTAATCAGGGATTTGCGTGTCTTTGTGGGAATTTTCGCATGCGGCACCTTCCATTCGGACCAAGGTCCAGCGTTTGCCTCTAGGGCTTACAAGGATGCAATGGCTTCGCTTGGGGTGCGGGTGAAATTTTCGTCTCCGTATAGGCCTGAGGGCAACTCTATCGTTGAACGAATGAACCGTGACTTAAAGCAATCCTTAACAGCTAGGGTTATAGGTACTGGCAGGAACTGGCTGGCCCATTTGTATACCGTTCAGCGTGCACTTAATAATCTCCCTAGAAGACCTCTGGGTGGGCGGACCCCATACGAAATGCTCTTTGGCATAAGAATGTTTGTGCCTGACCTTGAGGGTCCAGACATCGCGGCGCAATCCGCCAAGTTTGATGTAGATAACCATTCTGCTATGTTACAGGACTTACAAGAAGCCCGAGACAAACTTGCAACTACACATTTGCCTTCAGCCACAGATCCTGCGTTGCAGATTCCGGTAGCCGGCTGGCTTCCGAAAGTTGGAGAACTGGTTCGAGAGAAGGTTGAAAACAAAAAAGAATTTGGCCCCTCCTTTCGTGCACCGGTTCCAGTTCTTGGCCTGAAGGGAACACGTACAGTCATTTTACCACCGCTTCCTGGTCGCAAAGAGAACAGATACATCTCAGTTGAAAATGTCAAGCTACAGCGCCTGGCCGATCCTGAATAGTGTCACACCAGCGGTCTCTTGTCCTGCCATTTATCGGACATATGTTCATAGTCCATCTGCGCGAACGATCGCTGATGCTGTAATTGAGATGGTTGATTTGCCTGAATCCTCTACTTTGCCTGAAACTATAATTGATCCCCAACTCTCCACCAACATCGACGAGGACGAGTATACTTATCCTGCATCTGAATCGGTGGCACATCAACCAACAACGCCACTAAGCCCGACTCGTTATTCCTTTGATTCGGATTCCACATCTTCAAAAGTTCCATCCAAGTTCAGTATTTTTATATCCTGGTTTAGAGACAATTTTTTGATTCCCCCTGGACATACCTCTGGTTGGTACTTTTCTTGATATTTTTGTTCATGTCCATTGGCTTTGTCACAGTGTTTTTTCTACTAATCAATGGTCACTATTTACCTGAACGCTCTGCTGTAGACTATGTTTCTGGAACTTTGGCTCCTCATTCCTCGTCTCACATCATGAAGCGTGACCACACATTTGTGAACATTTCAGCCTTCCCAGTTGCTGATGGCATCGTATGGGATGCAGTGAACTATCAAATCCATGGTCCGACGGAAATTATTAATGTACCTAATGTCCTTCGTGTTTCAATGGGTGATGTAGTACAAAATAATATTCATTCTGATGATTGGGATGTGCATGCCGTTGAAGCATTGTTTGCCGATTTAAAATATTATGCATCTTTTAATGCTGAAGATTTATATATGAATTCTGCTAATTATGCCGATTTGTATTGTTACCAACATTGGGGTAATCATTTTCTCCATAAGCCCAGTGCCCTGCGTAGTTCTGTTAACCATACCCAATGGGAACATTGTCCAAACCCCTTGCCAGGTAGCTCTCAAACTCTTCGAAATAAGTTTAATTATTTCACTGATTTTAATCGGTCGAACCCTGCATCCTATTATTTTAGACTAAATAACACATCAACTCAGAAAATTATGTTAACACACACCAAATTGCTTTATTCAGGTTCCTTTCTAAGTGCCTTAGCTGTGGGTGGTTATGAGTACTGGGATAATACAGTGGATTTAAAATCTATTTGGGGCTCCAAGCCATGGCAGGTACAGGGAACCGAGGCGTTGCATCGTGCGTGCCTCATCCCTACCCAAATTATGTTCCTAAATGCTTCCATCTATCAGACTACATGTTGGGGCTTAGCAACCACTAAACAATTGAATACGCCATCAATACCATCCCTGTCGAGTTTTCCAAATGAAAGCTCACGATTCAATCTGTCCCTCGTGTCCCTGCAGGCAATGTTACAAAATAACTCGTTTAATGTTTCTGAGCTGGTTCAGTCACCCTGGTTAGTATGGCCTATATCATCTAATGCATGTCAAATGCGTTTTCATGATACTGGTGCTAGCTACACACAGAATAGGCCTGATCCGAGGTTTACTGATGCCCGTACTGTCACTACATACTCTGTTGGTAAATTATGCAAACAATGGCTGCAACATTCGTCCCTTGATTCTGTTAAACAACATTTGTCCCTCCTTACAGGCAATATTGATCTGTCCGACTTTGTTTTGGGACCTCGTGGTCCCCGACCTAAAAGATTCATTTATGAAACATATAATGAACTCTGGAAGCTATCACAAATGGAAGCTGCTCCCGTCTTCGGGAAATAGATCAAGCAAATATGGAAAAGGTGCTCGCTGTTGTTGACAATAGTATTAATACCCTGTCTTCTCGCATTTACACTTTAGAGAATATTGTGTCCTCTGTTGTTGATATTGTACAAGATGATGTTTCTGTGTTATATCATGGTCAGAATCAATTGCGCTCAGTTATGCAGTTTGCATGGACTTTACAAACGCTCAAGTTAGGTAAAGTGCCTTGGCATTTTCTGAACACCTCTGCCTTATTTCTACCTTTTAACTTAACTGACAAACAGCAATTTATGTCCATGAAGGATGCAACTTACACTCTATTACATATCGAAAAGGTGGATCCTTTGCCGTTCTCTGTTGCAGAACTCGATTCTGCTGTATGGCTAGTCCATGGGGTTATAGCTAGGCCTGGGCGGAAAACTACGCTACGCTCGCGTAGTTTGCGAAGTTTGCGCTACTCGCACAACGCGAATTGCACGTAGCACAGTGCAAACACGCGTAGCGTAGCGTAGCGTAGTGCAGCGGTCATTTTTGCTTGCTCGCGGTCCTCAACGTCAAGTTGCCGACCGCGAGCAAGCAAAATGACATCCCGGCGAGGCTTTTTCTCGTTCGCGATCAGCAACACAAGTTGCCGATCGCGAGCGTGGAAAATAAACCTCCCGGTGAGATTCTCAACGCGGGAGGTCAGGTTTCTCATTGCGAGTGGTCGCGTATGCTCGCGACCGCTCGCGATGAGAAACTACCAGTCCGCGTTGAGAAAGCTGCCGCCGAGTAAAATCTACTCGAGCGGCAGTAAAAGACAGCTCGCACTGTGCAAGATGCCGTTTTCAATGATTGCACAGTGCGGACAAGCATCCGGCACTGTGTAATCATTGCGAACACGCACTACGCAGTTCGCGTAGTGCTACGCGAGCTCGCGTAGTGCGAACTTCACTTTGCGTAGCTTCGCGAAGCGCTACTCGCGAACTACGCCCAGGGTTAGTTATAGCTTTACCATTTTCCTTGTTTGAATTTGACTCGTGCATGAAACATTATCCTGTGGGCCGTTACCGGCCATTGGGCAGTGCTTTCCTGCATGAACTCTGGTCCTTGCCTTTCATGTATAAATGCCTTCGGGACGGCAAGGAAGTCTTTCTCACGGGGGAGTACTGCGACTCGACTATAGGTCATTCACTTATTTGTAAACACATTAAATTGCATGGCTCATGTAGCGTTTCCTCTCCTAATCTTGCTTGTGTGCTGAAAGGTATTCCTGCTCCTGTTATTTCACCTACTTTCACTCTCCTTTCCAATGGTAGTTATTTACTTTTAAATAACGAAAACTGTTGTGGCCTGCAAGCTGGCATTCCTTACATTGTAACAGTTTCGCACAGGGTTGTCTGCTGCAAAAATGTGCTTTTTCCTCCCCCTCATGGCAAGGTTGATATCTCTATTTGGCCTTCCATCCCTACCATGGAAGCAGATTTCAATAGACTGAGCAGAATAAAGGCACTATTATTAAACGAGGAAGTTATGCTCACGTCCGCCTGGGAGACATTCATTCTCCAGGTGGCGAGTACCCACAGTGAAATACAGGCCCTTTTAAACACTAATCTCCCCCAACATTTTGGGGAGTTAATACATCGTATTTTTAACGCATCTAACACTGAAGGCCTAGTACACTTTTTTAAGGTCGTTGGGTCGGGTTTGGTGTCCTCCTTCCAGACTATTTTTGGTGTCATCCCGGCTTTCATACATTCTATATTTTCCAGTGTCTTTGGCGGTTTCCCATTGATCCTCGCTTTAGCGGCTGGTGTCTTGCTCTTAATTTGCTTTCTGCGCAATGGCTGCTCCCCGATGGGACCTGCTCGATCCAGAACGCCTCCAGCTGCTCCGTGAGCGCCTTTTGGCCGGTTTTGGTGTCTTGCCATTGGCGACACTGAGTGTGTCATATACTCTTTCATTTCGCTTGCGTATTTCACTTGCGTGCAACCTGTGATGACTTGTGTCCGCTGTCCTTTCACCTGGACTCTGGATTATTGCCTCTCCAATTCGTCATTGTCTGTTCCGGATTTTGTTCAGTTGATGGGTCCCTTAGAGGCCCATGAGCAGGACTGTTCCGTCGCTGGCTGTATGGCGCCGTGCGGCTGCACTGGGGATTTTGGCGCAATGGGATATCTGGGCGGCTGCCCAGGATCTCCTACAACGAAGCTGTTTCAATTATCACGCAAGCTGTCCCGCATTGCTTCTGGATGCTCCCTTTGCTGAGGAGCATTCCTGCTCTTTTGAACTCATGGATTGGATGGCATCTATGTTTTTTGACGATTCCAATGATGAACTCTTGGAGGGTATGGCTTTTTTCTGCACTTTCACTTTCATGGATTGACCTGCCCTTCGCCGTTTGGGCGCTCCCTGTGCTCCGACGTCAATTTTCTCCTCTGATGGGCCTCTGTCCTGGCCGCCGGACTGTCCAGGGGAGGGTGTCTTGTGGATTGTTACCTGCCTTGTTATGTTGGCCTAGGCCTGGCTGCCATGCTGCTTTTCTTTGCGCACGTTACACTGAGCCGGGCCTTCCTCGCCCTTTGCTCGTGCCAAGTTCTTTTGCACTGTCTGCATTTTCTGTTGTTCACCTTTCTGGGCTCAGTCTGCACAAACATGTACAAGGTCGCATAACAATGTATTCTGGTTCTTCCTGATATGGCCAGTCTCGCGCACCCAGACATAACATTATGTGCAATTGCCATGAAGAATTTGATATGCTTTTAATACTGTGGTTTACTAGCGCTAAAACACACTTGGAAAAATCCCTTTCAGTGAGAAGAGCTATGATGTCCTGCTGATGTAATTCTGCATCTAGAGACTGAGGTATGGGGGTTCGCTAGTCAAAGCCCAGAGGTCTTCTATTACTATAATAAACTATCTTACTGCAAGGGGAGGGTGGTAATGTTATTTATACGTTTATCCACTGAGCTCTGAGATGCTTTCCCCGTTTGTATTCTATGGAATTGTAACCATGCTGCTTATATTAGTAATATGCATTATGCTATTAGTACTGACACGTGTACTGTACATTAGAGCACGTAAGTTGGAATAAACATTTTAACCTATCCAGTGTCTCTTCCTACGCACCTTGTGGACAAGTACGAGTGAGTGGCGAAAGAGTGTTCTTGCTTCAGTGAGTCCTGAGATAAAGATACCGTGTTCTGGGTTGTCCAAACATTAGTACTTGGGTGCTAATGGGATGCTAAGCTAGTTGGGTTGGGGTTTTTGGGTGCTACGGTATATGGTGGCAAACCACTGTATTCCGGGGTCCCATTTTCCTGTGCATAGCTCTGTGTATGTGCAGAAACCTTATGACAGGCCTACAATCCTTTAGCTCCGTAAAGGCTCTCACAACCCATCAAATGCGTTGGTTGCATTCCTTCAGCAACTTTGATGTCCTTATCACATATTGGCATGGAGCAAAACAACTATAGTTTGATGTTCTAAACAGATGAGGGCACGCTGAAAACAATGACAACGGTGACCCTCCACATAGCATAATACCTACAGAGAAAGTCATAGCAGCAATGGAAGTTGGCACATTTATGACCGCAGTAAAAACAGCTCTCAAGAACCATCATCAATCACACCTGACTCAAAACTCTAAAAACTCTATTAGGGATGAGTACTTCTATCATTGCAATAAGCTGTTTATACCCACGAGTAACCTACAACAAAATGTAATTGCCTGGTGTCACAATACAGCTCCAGCAGGGCACCCGGAGTCCAGAAAACCATAGATAACTGCTTACAAAATTTTAGGTGGGACTCACTGCGTCGTGAAGTGTGGGATTATGTTGCAACATGTCCGATATGTACCCGTAACAAAGCACCACACATAGCATTCCCCGGACTCCTTTAACCCCTACCCATACCACCAACTCCTTGGCACACACTTAGGGGCCGATTCCGATCTCGGTCGGAGGCGTACCCAACACCATTCGGTCGGGAATAAAGCCATGCGAAAGCCTGTTGCCCGACCGATCCGTACAGCACACCGAACGAGTAAGTACGATGCGCACAACAGCAAAGACTCCGGCCGAGCCGTACTCACCCAAACCAGGTCCTGTTCCCCGACCGAGGCGAATCCGGAAACGCTGAATCGAGTCGCACGGAAGAGAAAATGCAGCTCCGTCCGGCCGAACGAGTACGATGCGCTTTCCGTACGCGCCGAATCCGTCGCTACGCACGGCACGTCAAAGCATCCGGGAGAGGTGCACATAAGCTCCGATTCGCGCCACAACACGATCCACGGCTCCGAGACGAACACGGCAGCGACGAGGATGAGGCGAAGCGACGAGGACGACGCGAAGCAACGAGAAGGACGAACGACACGAACCAACCATGAATCCCTTCGTCCCGATCATACCAATATTCTACATTTACTACCGGAACAGGCACGGACGCGTACGGCGCAGAAGGTAAGCCAGACACCAACCACAAAACACATACAACACGTACACGACACATCACACACACACAGAGGGATGCAGAATATACTTACACCAGCAACAGCAGCACCATAGGGGCGGGATGCCCATCACCAATGCCACATATGTACACAGGGGCCTGAATGCGCACCACCACCCCTACCCAGGGGGGGCTGGATGCCTACCACTACTACCACCCTCACCCAGGGGGGGCTGGATGCCTACCACCACCCTTAGCCAGGGGGGGCTGGATGCCTACCACCACTACCACCCTCACCCAGGGGGGGCTGGATGCCTACCACTACTACCACCCTGAGCCAGGGGGGGCTGGATGCCTACCACTACTACCACCCTCACCCAGGGTGGGCAGGATGCCTACCACTACTACCACCCTTACCCGGGGGCAGGATGCCTACCACTACTACCACCCTTAGCCAGGGGGGCTGGATGCCTACCACCACTACCACCCTTACCCAGGGGGCAGGATGCCTACCACTACTACCACCCTTAGCCAGGGGGGCAGGATGCCTACCACTACTAACACCCTCACCCAGGGGGGCTGGATGCCTACCACTACTACCACCCTTAGCCAGGGGGGCTGGATGCCTACCACTACTACCACCCTCACCCAGGGGGCTGGATGCCTACCACTACTATCACCCTCACCCAGGGGGGCTGGATGCCTACCACTACTACCACCCTTAGCCAGGGAGGCTGGATGCCTACCACTACTACCACCCTCACCCAGGGGGCTGGATGCCTACCACTACTACCACCCTCACCCAGGGGGGCAGGATGCCTACCACTACTACCACCCTTAGCCAGGGTGGGCTGGATGCCTACCACCACTACCACCCTTAGCCAGGGGGGGCAGGATGCCTACCACAACTAACACCCTCACCCAGGGGGGGCTGGATGCCTACCACTACTACCACCCTTAGCCAGGGGGGGCTGGATGCCTACCACTACTACCACCCTCACCCAGGGGGGCTGGATGCCTACCACTACTAACACCCTCACCCAGGGGGGCTGGATGCCTACCACTACTACCACCCTTAGCCAGGGGGGCTGGATGCCTACCACTACTACCACCCTCACCCAGGGGGGCTGGATGCCTACCACTACTACCACCCTCACCCAGGGGGGGCTGGATGCCTACCACTACTACCACCCTTAGCCAGGGGAGGCTGGATGCCTACCACTACTACCACCCTCACCCAGGGGGGGCTGGATGCCTACCACTACTACCACCCTCACCCAGGGGGGGCAGGATGCCTACCACCACTACCACCCTTACCCAGGGGGGGCAGGATGCCTACCACTACTACCACCCTTACCCAGGGGGGGCAGGATGCCTACCACTACTACCACCCTTAGCCAGGGGGGGCACGATGCCTACCACTACTACCACCCTTAGCCAGGGGGGGGCTGGATGCCTACCACCACTACCACCCTTACCCAGGGGGGGCAGGATGCCTACCACTACTACCACCCTTAGCCAGGGGGGCAGGATGCCTACCACTACTACCACCCTCACCCAGGGGGGCAGGATGCCTACCACTACTACCACCCTTAGCCAGGGGGGCAGGATGCCTACCACTACTACCACCCTTAGCCAGGGGGCTGGATGCCTACCACCACTACCACCCTTACCCAGGGGGGCAGGATGCCTACCACTACTACCACCCTTAGCCAGGGGGGCAGGATGCCTACCACTACTACCACCATCACCCAGGGGGGGCAGGATGCCTACCACTACTACCACCCTTAGCCAGGGTGGGCTGGATGCCTAACACCACTACCACCCTTAGCCAGGGGGGGCAGGATGCCTACCACTACTAACACCCTCACCCAGGGGGGGCTGGATGCCTACCACTACTACCACCCTTAGCCAGGGGCGGCTGGATGTCTACCACTACTACCACCCTCACCCAGGGGGGGCTGGATGCCTACCACTACTAACACCCTCACCCAGGGGGGGCTGGATGCCTACCACTACTACCACCCTTAGCCAGGGGGCTGGATGCCTACCACTACTACCACCCTCACCCAGGGGGGCTGGATGCCTACCACTACTACCACCCTCACCCAGGGGGGCTGGATGCCTACCACTACTACCACCCTTAGCCAGGGAGGCTGGATGCCTACCACTACTACCACCCTCACCCAGGGGGCTGGATGCCTACCACTACTACCACCCTCACCCAGGGGGGCAGGATGCCTACCACTACTACCACCCTTACCCAGGGGGGCAGGATGCCTACCACTACTACCACCCTTAGCCAGGGGGGCAGGATGCCTACCACTACTACCACCCTTAGCCAGGGGGGCTGGATGGCTACCACCACTACCACCCTTACCCAGGGGGGGCAGGATGCCTACCACTACTACCACCCTTAGCCAGGGGGGGCAGGATGCCTACCACTACTACCACCCTCACCCAGGGGGGGCAGGATGCCTACCACTACTACCACCCTTAGCCAGGGTGGGCTGGATGCCTACCACCACTACCACCCTTAGCCAGGGGGGGCAGGATGCCTACCACTACTAACACCCTCACCCAGGGGGGCTGGATGCCTACCACTACTACCACCCTTAGCCAGGGGAGGCTGGATGCCTACCACTACTACCACCCTCACCCAGGGGGGGCTGAATGCCTACCACTACTAACACCCTCACCCAGGGGGGGCTGGATGCCTACCACTACTACCACCCTTAGCCAGGGGGGCTGGATGCCTACCACTACTACCACCCTCACCCAGGGGGGCTGGATGCATACCACTACTACCACCCTCACCCAGGGGGCTGGATGCCTACCACTACTACCACCCTTAGCCAGGGAGGCTGAATGCCTACCACTACTACCACCCTCACCCAGGGGGGCTGGATGCCTACCACTACTACCACCCTCACCCAGGGGGGCAGGATGCCTACCACTACTACCACCCTTAGCCAGGGGGCTGGATGCCTACCACCACCCTTAGCCAGGGGGGCAGGATGCCTACCACTACTACCACCCTCACCCAGAGGGGGCTGGATGCCTACTACTACTACCACCCTTAGCCAGGGGGGCTGGATGCCTACCACTACTACCACCCTCACCCAGGGGGGCTGGATGCCTACCACTACTACCACCCTTAGCCAGGGAGGCTGGATGCCTACCACTACTACCACCCTCACCCAGGGGGGCTGGATGCCTACCACTACTACCACCCTTACCCAGGGGGCAGGATGCCTACCACTACTACCACCCTTAGCCAGGGGGCTGGATGCCTACCACCACTACCACCCTTACCCAGGGGGGCAGGATGCCTACCACTACTACCACCCTTAGCCAGGGGGGCAGGATGCCTACCACTACTACCACCCTCACCGAGGGGGCTGGATGCCTACCACTACTACCACCCTTAGCCAGGGGGCTGGATGCCTACCACTACTACCACCCTCACCCAGGGGGGCTGGATGCCTACCACTACTACCACCCCCACTCATAGGATGGACAATGCATGACACAACCAGCACACCACAACCTAGGGAATGCAAGAAGAAGACATCCCCCCAACACCATGACAAGGGGGTGTAGACTGTGTCAAATGCCTACAACACCGAACATGACTTTGAACATACAATGTGACCCCTAGCACATGTGCCACACATATATGTGTGTGGCACCCACAATGCAAGCAGGCCATGACCATTGTGGCAATGGGGTCCAAACCCCCATCATCACAGTGACCAAAATGTAAGTGTGGGGTCCATAGCTGAAGCACACTTTGAACAATGTGGCAATGGGGTCCAAACCCCCATCATCACAGTGACCAAAATGTAAGTGTGGGGTCCATAGCTGAAGCACACTTTGAACAATGTGGCAATGGGGTCCAAACCCCCATCATCACAGTGACCAAAAGGTAAGTGTGGGGTCCATAGCTGAAGCACATTTTGAACATTGTGGCAATGGGGTCCAAACCCCCATCATCACAGTGACCAAAATATAAGTGTGGGGTCCATAGCTGAAGCACATTTCGAACATTGTGGCAATGGGGTCCAAACCCCCATCATCACAGTGACCAAAAGGTAAGTGTTGACAAAGAAAGAGGTGCAACTGCCAAACTGCATGGATGATTCCTGGTCACAGAACAACAAACACATCAGTGGCAAAGTAGTGTATGTGTCCCATTGCAACATAAATTGGGGGAGCCAAATCCTGCAGTGCAAATAAGACATACCTTTGGCTATGTGCAGACAAACAACACCCATGGGGGCTGACACCGTCAACAATCATCAATGACACAATGAGAGAAGTGACCATCAGAATGCAGACCCACATATTTGCACCAATGGGCACACACATGCAGATACCATACCATGGCAGCAATGGGACACACAAACCATGATCATTGTGCTGACCGATGACCTAGGAGTCCCAGGGACAGCAGGGGAAACCCACCAAACTACATACAGCCAATGGCACACCCAAGATATGCCAATGCAGTGGTGCAGATGCACAAACACAAACAGGCAGACCCACACTGCACATCATACACAACAGGTGAGGGGGGTGCCAGTGTCCCCAGGCAACCACACAACACATGAGGAGACCTGAATACCAATCATACAGATGTGCATACAGTGCCACACAAAGGTAACTCATGGATCCAAATCCCCTATGTGGGCAAGCAGGCATTGTCAGATGAGAGGGAGCACAAATCACACATGTCACACAGGCACGTAGGGACAGCAACTGACACAGCAAGACACAGACACACCACAGCACCACCCCCAGGGCCCCCACAATGTGGTGACCCTGGGCTGCATTACAATCCCACTGTGATGACAAAGCTAAATGTGGTTCACGCTGGGAACCACAGTCATGTGTACAGAGCAACTAACTACCATCACACCTACACAAGCACAAATCAAACAGCATGGCCAGTAAGCCAAGGCCAACATGGAGGCAGGGGCCTAGCCGGGCAACAACTCTCATCTGCACACACTCAACACCACACCCCTCGACCTCCAACAATGTGCAGCAGTGAAGCACACATGCACTGGTGACATTGCACATGCACCCATGACTATTACAGGGTGGTGGGTGGGAACCAAGGTGCAGAAACACATCACACATGGACACTCAACAAGACTCCTGAATGTCTGACACACTGCACACTACGCTGTACATGGACATGACGGCAATACCACACCAACCAATGGGATCACAGCCACAGTCACACACCAATGAAGAAGCCAAGGTCACCCACAAAGAACACACATAGACAACAACCAACATTGCAGCCCGGACCCTGAGGAGTGCCAGCAGTCACACACACAACGTGTCACAATCACTGAAAGATAACACAAACTGGAAATCACATGACAGGGGCAAACAACAAGTGCCAAGGGGAAACCTGACTGTGACCCATCTGCGTCTGCACACAAACTCAGCCCTGACAGCAAGCACACCTATGGGTGACACCCTGATGACCAGTAATGTGCCATGCACCCACATTACAGAGAACCCAGGGAGAAGACTTTGGGGGAACATAGCTCAACTCAGCTAGCATCACAAACAGGTACAACACTAGGGATCACAGCATGCACAGCTAAACGGAAGTGAACACATAGACATGCACATACAACACACACCTTGGGCGCAGGCAATGTCACAGGAGTACACACTGCCATGAGGGGACTCCACTCCTGTGTGAGGAAAGCTGTGCCATATGTTGCCTCAGTAGGGCCCCACCATGTCAGCTGAGCACTTGGTCACACAATCAACAATTAGCACCAAATGAGGGCTCCCGTCACATCAGCCTGGTCATGGAAGTGCCAACGGAATCATCAGCACAGATCCAACACACTTGTATAGCAATGTTGCACTGACAACACAGATGAGTCCTTCCCCATTGATGCCCAAACCTGCATGTCCACTGGAGATGGCCACATGGTCAGGGAAGTAGACGAATTGAACAATGGCAGGCACAACAGATGTGCAGGGGTGGAAGCCACAGATGTGAAATAGCCAATCTAAGTAGGAAATCCCATTGCCAAATACTGAACACATGACACCCTCAGATGCTGCTATGGATGACATGGATACACCACAGGATAGGACACATTCCCCCTGGACCACATGGGGTCCTGCACAGTAACACTTCATTATCATGAGACCAAATATCACCATCACTGCAGCAAGGGCATGGTTAGCATCATCAACATCACGTACATCAGAAGCAAAAGCACTAGAGAACAGAAAGTTGCTTTATTCAGCATATGTGGCATTAAAAGTAGAAGTCCGGTAGAACATAAACAAAGGCCAATGGCCAGTCCATCAACAAAGTCACAAGTGGGTGACAGTGGCAGATGCCACCCTACCCATGCCTGCACAAAACCAGGGACAATCCACTAGGAGGGGCAACCTGGGGGTAGGCCAGGCACCGCAGGGACAGGATCAGGGCTCACCAGGAGGAAGCAGGGAAGGGGTGGTGGGTGCTGGAGAGCCACTGACAACTGCAGTGGAGGTGTCTGACATGGTGTGTGCCGGCACAACTGGGGGCATGGCTCAGATGTTGTGGGTGCCGGCACGACTGCAGTGGACCCTGCAGATGGAGTGGACAGGTCCGCCACTGCAGTGCCCAAGTCAGACAGGGTGGTAGTGGACTCCACTGCAGTGCCTACCACCAGGGGAGGAGAATGGGGAACAGGCAAGGTGGGCTGGACAGAGGGGGAGAACACCCTCACCACATCAGTGGCACAGACAAGCGCAGCGGGGGGTGTGGTGCCGGGAGAGCAAGTGGCAGGGGGAGAAGGCCGGAGCCTCTTGGGGATGGTATATCTGTGGGTGGGGGGACCTGGGGCAGGGTGTGGTGGGGGCACCTGTGGAGTGGGGGCCTGAGGGATGGAGGAAGGAGACCTGGTGCTTGAGCTGCAGGGCGGCGGCGGGGTCTTGCTCTTAGCACTCTGGGGGGACTTGCGGGTGGGGGCCTCAGTCTGTCTGCGCCTGGGGGAGGGTGTCCCGGGGCGAGGGGCACTCTGCTCCATGTGGGGGGGGCTTACTCATCCCCCTGGATGCTGGGGCAGCTGGATCGGAGGGGAAGAGGCCGAGGTCACTGAGGAAGAGGCACTGGGTCTTTGGGGTTGCAGGTGAGGCAAGGGAGGGTGCTTTGGAGGGAGAGGCAACTGAGGACTGCGCAGTGCCTGTGGATGCGTGTGTGTGTACCAGGGCCCCATCCCCTGTGAGTCTGGTTTCAGTCCCCTGACTGTGCGTGCGTGTGCGTTTTGTTTGTGGCATGTGTGTCTGTGTGCTGGACGTGTGTGTGCTGGTGTGTGCCTGTGCCGGTGTGTGTGTGCTTGGGACGGGTAAGGTGCTGGGGAGTGTGGATGGAGCAGAGGCAGGAGGGGTGAGGGACTGTCTGAGGAGGGACACTGCTGCCGTCAGGGAGGAGTCCATGGACCTATTGCCCCTCTGTAGGTCAGACATGCCCGATGAGATGCCCTCCATGAACGACACCAGCTGAGTCAACAGTGCTGTGTGCGCATGGAGGACACTCAGCATGGCTGTCTGCCCTACATGGAGCTGGCGAAGGATGTACACAGACTCCTCACTCAGGGCAGCAGGGGACACAGGGGCAGGGGGTGCGGTGCCTGGCCCAAAGGAGACATGCTCCCGAACATGGGAGCCTCCACGGACCTGGGGAATGGGAGCCGATGGGAGGGCAGTGGTGGTGCTGGTGGGGACAGCAACACTAGCTGGGGTGTGGTGGCTGCTGACACCCGCCTCCACAAGGGAGTCATCCTCCGAGTTGCTCTGGTCCTCAGCTGAGGTGGATGGTGCTGAGGACTCCTCGGTGTGGCTCCCCTCGCCCTCCGTGCCATTGGGTCCCTCCGACCACTCCTCGGCTGCTGACCCAGTCTGGCTCTCTGGCTCCTCCTGGTCCATGGAGCTGTCCCCTTCCGTGGCCGTGGATGTATCTGCAAACAATGGGGAAACAGACAGACATCAGTCACCTGCACCAAACGCACACACCACTGTGAGCACAGCACATTACAGAGCAAGCCCTGGCATCATTAGTTGTACATTGCTAAAAGTGCCCTAACTGAACAGGAGAAGCCAATTGTCAGTCTGATGCCAAGCATGGCACTCACATCCCACATGGCCTTGCACCCATCTGTCTGGTGTCTGTTGGATTGCAACACCCCAGTGTGGACACATGCACCAAGTACACAGTAGTTGGACAGTGCAGAGGACACGGTGTGGCATGTGGACATGCACACATCACAGCTCTTGCCACTGAGTCAGTACAGGTTTCCGGATGAAAGGGATGCCCAGAGTCAAATAGGAAATGCATGTGATGCATACCAGTGACAGACACCATGATGCACCCATGTCCTGATAGCCATCGCCACAATGGTGTGCATGTAGCACATGTCACTCCCCTGCAGGACCACCAATAAGTTGACACATGCCATGGCAGAGGCATGACTGCTAAGTCATACATCACTGTCTCAGTGATGTATGACTTGGCAGCCAGACAACAACACTATGCACTGTGTCACAATAGTAGGTCATGGGGAATGCAAGTCCTGGAGCTGCACAAGTGCACATGTACATCCCCCACACAACACATCATCTTAACCCTCATCTGTCCAGGTCATACCTATTGGACATATGGGAGACCTGTGACACTACCCTCTGAACCTGAGCCCCTCACAATTTGCTGTGAAAGGGGAACAGCTGCCTGAACTTCACATTCGCATACCCCAGTCTGCACGCACAGCTGATCAAACACCTATGTGACACACAAGTATCGTCTCCTATGGTCACATCTCCAGGGGCATGCTGAGCCCCTACCAAGAAACACCCCAGCAGTCCTGGCAACTAATCCACAGCACACTGACACAGAGGCAGACACCTGAGGGGTCAAATCACTGTGCACAATGTGTCAGCTGATACACGGGAGTGGGAGTACAGAGTGCATTGCATGGCCTGGAGTAGGCATGACTGTCCTGCTCCACATGAATGAGGGATGTGCCCTGGACAGTGGATAGCTGGCTATGTATGTGTGACACACGTAATCTGCACACTCCTGGGGCCCAAACATTGTTCCCACCCGCTGCATGGGCGTGTGCCACATACCCCAGGCACATGTGGTGGCTCAGCTCAGCAAGTGGACCGCATATCAAAGCAACACGCAGATCACATGTCCAAACACAGGCGTTGTGTGAACAATGGACCCACCCATGATGCCCACAACAGAGTTAGGGAAACAGATGCTGTCCCCCACCTTTAGTGAAGCAAACTGCAAGGACACAGTCCCAAGTGACACAATTCCCTAACTGTAAGGGCCACACCTGGGTATCAGATGAGCAGTGGGCAGTGCACAATAGAGGGACATGGCTCCTGGACAACATGACTGCTGCACTGTGGCAGTTGAACCAGGCCAGAGGAGGGCACAAAGCATGTAATACAGAGTTCACAGTGCAGTCTTTGACTCACCCCTCCTTGCTGCTGTCTGGCCTTCAGCTGCCCATCCAGGTCTGGAAACACCACCGCCAGGATCTGGAGCATGTGGGGGGTCAGGGTCCATGTTCCGCCCCTCCTGCGAGGAGGCGACAGCTTCAGCTGGACCCGTGCAATCCTCCGGGTCCAGCCCCGAAGGTCCTGCCACCTCTTCTGGCAGTTGCGGATCCGGCGCTTGTAGACCCCCACGGACCAGACGGCCCGGACAATGTCCTTCCAGATCTCCTGCTTCCGATGGGCATTAACCTGTCAGGATGACAAAGTGAAAAGGCCATTACCACACATGCAACATATCCGTGCATGACACACTTGTATATACATGTCTCAATCACAGGGGCACATGATGTACACAGGCAGTGCAAAGCTGCCCATGGACAGTTTGCCAGACGTCACTACATGGTATCATTGCATGGGAAGTAAAACCATGTTCAAATGCACTGTCACTGCACCATACCTGTCCAGTGCAAGTCACTACACACTATGGGGGGTGACAACTACTCAGTGAGCCTGCTAGCCAGTGGCGTGCAGACTTTCAGCCTTGCTGGTCACACAAAATGCACATTCAGAAAGGCATTGCACAGAACACTCACCTGCTCCCCTGGTGTCCCATACAGCTTGCTGTACTGTGGAAGTAGGCTGTCCAGCAGGGCCTGGTTCTCTTCAAGGCTGAAGGCTGGGGGCTCTCTCCACAGTACGTGCCATTTCAGGGTCCAGAGGGGCAGAGACAGCAGCAGTGCAGTGGCAGATGTCGTCCTGGAGCATGTAGTGCAGGCAAGTGAGCTCTCAGGGGAACAGCCAGCAATATATATGTGCTGGAGAGGCAGATACTGTCCCTTGTGTCCAAAGTGATAGGTCCAAGTCGTTTGCATCTTCTGAATCTGGCCAATCCATGAAATAGCAGCACCAAAACACGCCCACAGCATCCTTCAAATCTTCAACTTCATGACATACATGATTTTGCAACATTGTTGTGGGTGACCAACTGAATTTCCAGCAACCGACTCGTTCGAAATTCGAAACGCGTCCGTTGCCAGGCAAGCCCATTGTCAATGGGTGCGCACCGATCGGTCCATTGCGGTACAACGCGTACAGGGGTATAACGCGTACCGCACACATTGAATGCAATGGGCCGGCCGGAGGCACCGATCGGTCCATTGCAGTTCAACGCGTACAGGGGTACAACGCGTACCCGCACACATTGAATGCAATGGGCCGGCCGGAGGCACCGATCAGTCCTTTGCAGTACAACGCGTACAGGGGTACAACGCGTACCGGCACACATTGAATGCAATGGGCCGGCCGGAGGCACCGATCGGTCCATCGCAGTACAACGCGTACAGGGGTACAACGCGTACCCGCACACATTGAATGCAATGGGCCGGCCGGAGGCACCGATCTGTCCATTGCAGTACAACGCGTACAGGGGTACAACGCGTACCCGCACACATTGAATGCAATGGGCCGGCCGGAGGCACCGATCGGTCCATTGCAGTTCAACGCGTACAGGGGTACAACGCGTACCCGCACACATTGAATGCAATGGGCCGGCCGGAGGCACCGATCGGTCCATTGCAGTACAACGCGTACAGGGGTACAACGCATACCCGCACACATTGAATGCAATGGGCCGGCCGGAGGCACCGATCGGTCCATTGCAGTTCAACGCGTACAGGGGTACAACGCGTACCCGCACACATTGAATGCAATGGGCCGGCCGGAGGCACCGATCGGTCCATCGCAGTACAACGCGTACAGGGGTACAACGCGTACCCGCACACATTGAATGCAAGCCGGCCGGAGGCACCGATCGGTCCATTGCAGTACAACGCGTACAGGGGTACAACGCGTACCCGCACACATTGAATGCAATGGGCCGGCCGGAGGCACCGATCGGTCCATTGCAGTACAACGCAGCACTGTACATGTGACTGGCATATGTCAGTATGCCTGTCTCAGATGGACATATGCCAGCCACAGATAGCTCCCAGGGAGTGAGGGGCACACCTACATCACGACAGCCTGTCCAAACTTTATCATAAGGCATGTAAGGCTGCATTTCCTATTGTGTATATGTTGGTGTACATGTTGTCATGTGGGTGTCACCTGTGGGCAGCCACCCCCAGGCTGTGCACGTGTTCATGGGGACTGGATCCTGGGTGTTACGTGTACATGACCACTGTGATGTGCAACTGTTCATATCTGTGCATGTGCCATGGTCACATTTCACGGTGGTGTATGTGTATGTCATGTCACATACCCCGTGAGTCCCATGTGGGACGGTATGTTTGAGCCAGGGTGTCCCAGTGGCACAATAGTGATGGTCCTCCACAGTCTTTGTGCATGTAGTGTTTACAATGTCTCTGATTTCATGTGCACAATGGGAGACAGTCTCCACATCCACGTTGTGTGTGCATGGACTTTGATGTTGTGCGTGTGTGTGTCACAGACGTCCATGTCTATCCTGCCGTGGCAAGTGGGGCCACTTCCTGTGGGGGTCATGGTTGTTTTGCTGTGGTGTATACATGATACTCCATGTAATGCCAGTGTCCATGTGGCAATACAGGGTCCCTGGGAATGTACCTGTCGTTGAACTGTGGTGCCTGGGGCACATCTGTCCTCACATGTCACTGTGGGGTTATTGTGACACGGCAGCAGGAGATGGGAACTGTGACACGGCCTCATGATATCCAATGGGCCAACCTGGGACTAATTGATGCCACCTGTTGGACCGTGTTGACAGATGTTGGCCATGTATGTACCATACATGTCCTTCCGGAACTGCACACTTCATGTAGTTGTGCCTCATAATGATGTATGTTGGGATCTTGAGTGTGTTCAATGCCGCATATGTGGGGTGACTGACAATCTTGCTTACTTCTCCTCTGCACTGCAGGGCTCCTGCTGTCCATCGACCATTCCCAGACCTGGCAACGATGGTGGAACGGGACAGCATCCGTCGGTACCGCTTCACCAGGCAGCTGATTGAGGATTTGGCAGTGCAGTTGTCCCCACATTTGCAGCCTGGCCGGCCGTATCCTACAGCGCTGACCCCCAAGGTGAAGGTGATGGCAGCCCTACACTTCTTTGCCACCGGTACCTTCCAACATACTGTGGCGACTGCTGGTGGGATGTCACAGACCATGTTGAGCTGTGTGCTCCGCGATGTTTTGGCGGCAATGTTGCTATTCCTGAACCGGTACATCTATTTCCCTAGACTGCGACGACTCACTGACGTGAAGAGTGACTTTTATGCCCTGGGGAGGATGCCGCATGTCATTGGCTCCATTGATGGGACACATGTGGCTTTGGTACCACCACAGGCCCAGGAGCAGGCCTACAGGAACCGCAAGCACTACCACTCGGTCAATGCACTGGTGGTGTGTCTTGCAGACATGACCATCACACACATGTGTGCCCGTTTCCCCTGGTTCAGCACACAATGCCTTTGTGATGAGGAGTAGTCGCATCCCCAGGATGATGGCACAGATGCAGAACCAGCGTGCCTGGCTTGTCGGTGTGTACTAACTTTGTGCCATTGTGTGTGATCTGATCTGTAGTATTCCGCCCACTTTTCCAAGTCAGCTAATGTGCACTTGTCTGTCCGTAGGTGACTCGGGATACCCCAACATGCCGTGGTTGCTGACACCCCTCAGGAACCCTGTGACACCAGCCCAGATGCGCTACAATGAGGCACATGGTCGGACCAGGAGAGTGATTGAGCGGACATTTGGTCTCCTGAAGAGCCGCTTCCGCTGCCTGGACAAGACCGGAGGGTCCCTCCCATATGCCCCTGCGAAAGTGTGCAAGATTATCATCGTCTGCTGCATGCTCCACAACCTGGCAGTGCGGAAGGAGTTGCCTCTCATCCAGGATGACAATGACCAACATCCGCCACCTGTGGAGGATCCTGGCCTGGACCACGATGCCAGTGATGATGATGATGATGGTGATGTCCGCACACAGCTCATCACCAACTTCTTTAGCTGAATGTGAGTATCCTGAGGTGTCATGTCAATGATGTGAGTTGGCATGATGTGTGGGTGGTGCTCTGGTGCTGTTGGAGTGTGTCCATGGGCTACTTGACTGGATGTGTGTTGCGATGTGTGCTAACAGGTGGGCTGTACTCCCCAACAGTGTTGACATGCTAACTTGGTTCTGGGTGGGTATCTTGTAACATGTATTGTGCATGAGTTTTGCTGTTCTGTCCTGTACTCCATTGCTTTTGACTGTGTGTCATTTCTGTCCTTCACAGGGTACTTTCAGATTCGTTTGGTCAACTGTGTCCACCGACGACGTGATTGCACATCCAGGCTGGTAGCTGTTGTGTCCCTACTGGTGATGTGCGCCACACCCATGGACTTCCTTCTGTCTACAGTTGTTGACTGTGTGCCCGCTGCCAGGTGGGATTACCTTGCATCTGTAGTGGTTACGACATGTTGCAACTGTGTAATAAACCTGTGCTTCACTTTGTGATGTGCGTTGTCTGTGGGCACACATTTGACTGCCATTTGCTTACTGCACCTGTGGGCTACTTGACTACAACTGGGAATGGGTGTGGTGTCTGTGCATTGCACCGTCTTCCCTGGCAACATCAGTGTAGGCAATGAGTCAGATGGCCTAGGTGTGTATGTGTTGTGTAGCCCTGGTGGTGTGTCTCCCTCATGTGTGTCACGTTGCCTGTACTCACATGCCTGTGTTGTCCTTGCTGTTGCAGTTCGCATACACAGTGTAATTTTGCAGTTCATCATCCCCATAACAGCACCCACGTTGGAATCACGACAGAGGCAAGTATGGTGTATTAGTGTGTTTATTGTGATACATTTGTGTTAATAGTGCATAGGATGGGTAGTGCTGTACATAAATCTTGCAATCCGAAGTTCCTAGGTGAATTGAAAGTCCTGGTAGACAGGATCCCCAGTATCGGGGCCACAGTTGTCTGACACATTGGTCCAACTTGTACTCCCCATGCAATGTGTGGGAGTAGTGTTGCCGTCAACAGGGTGAACAGTCTGTGCACAAAGGCGAACATCCAGAACAGGTTCAGGCTTCCTGGGAGTTGCGCTTGGCCATCGGCCTCTCACTTTTCCCTCCTCGGACGACCCCTCTTCTTGGGGGGCCCTCAAGTACAGGCTGCTGCGGTGCAGGGGACTCTCCGCCAGAGTCCTCCTCCCTCCCTGTGGCAGTTGCAGTTTGTTCGGCACCAGATGTTGTTGGCACACAGGGAGGTGTGGACTGGTTGCTGTTCATCTGGCGGAGGCATTGTAAAATGTCCCTGTGCACCGCCGTCATCTCATGCAGTGCATCCCACTTGGACTCCACGCGGGACATGTGTGAGTCCACGCGGGACATGTGTGACTCCACGTGGGACATGTGGGAGTCCAAGTGGGCATGATGGGCAGCCTGCTGCTGTTTCATTTCTCTGAGGAGCCCCACTACCTGGCTGAGCTCTCCGGTGCTGGACTGGTACGCATCAGCTATGCGTACCAGTTGTGGGTCATCATGCACACCAGCAACATCTGAAAGCAGCGACCTCTGTCTCCCACCCCTCCCACCACCCTTGCTGACATGTGCAGTGTGTGCAGTGGCACGCACAGATAACCCTGGTCCACCTTGGGGGTTGGTGGTGGTGGTGGTGTCCATGGCCCCAGGTTGGTTCAGGGTCCCTGTGCTGGTGTTGTTCCTTGTTCTATCCATGTCGGCAGGGATGGTATTTGTGGTGACAGTCGTTGGAGGGGTGGGTGCAGGGGGTGCAGCTGGTGGTCCTGCTGGTGCTGCAGCTGGTGGTCCTGCTGGTGCTGCATGTTGACTTGCACCGGATGTGCCAGGTTGGTCTTCATCGTCCGAGGAGGACAGAGGCTGTACGACGCCAGTGAGCTCGGCATCCTCTTGAGCCTGGGACTGGGACTCCTCAGCGTCTGCTGCTGTGTCCCCATCATCACCTGTTTTTGGGAGACACAAACAATGTATGTTATGTTTCTGCAGGCATCAATGGTTGACACACATGACAGTTGTGACTGTGCCTCTGGGTGCGGGCCTGTACATTGCATTGTCCTAAGTCGTCACAGTCAGGGGTTGATATTGGTGTGGCACATTGTCCAGCATTATTTGGGCATTTCTATGTATTTTCTGGGGTGTGAACATGGTCTGCATTGGTTGTGTTTGTTTGACAGCCGGCCCTCCTTCCCACCCACCCAGCCAGTCAGTTATCCCACCATGGAACGTGCTTGCGTTGCAGGGAGTGGAAGTTGTCTCTCAGGATGTCAGTCAGTGGTGTCCTGCTGTTTGTTGGTGCACAGTTGGCAGCAGGGCCTTGTGCTCCCCACAGCAGTAGCCAGTGTCAGCCATCTTGTGAGTCCTTCTCCACTCCCTGTGATGTGAGCATGGTTCAGGGTGGTGTTGATGGGACAGTTGTGGGGGTGAGCTATGTCTGTGACTACGACTCCCATCATGCTATTGCCTCCACCCCACTTCCCAGCATTCCCATACTTACTTGCTTTTGTGGGGAGTTCAGTGTGTGTGGGTGTGAGAGCAATGGCAAGATGGCTGACAGTGGTGTCCTGCTGTTGGTTGGTGTGCAGTACCCAGCATGCCCTTGTGCTCCCCACGACACAACAACAGTGTCAGACATCTTTGATGGGCCTTTCCACTCTCTGTGGGATGTGCATGCGTGAGTGTGAGCTTGCTGGGCCATGTGGTGGGGGATGTAGAGCTGTGACTACGACTCCCATCATGCTATTGCCTCCTCCCCCTTCCCAGCATGCCCATGCTTCCTTCCTTTGACTCTGCTTCCCTGTGGGGTGGGCTGGCTGTGCTGACAGGATGGCTGGGAGTGTTGTCCTGGCAGTTGTTTGGCTAGAAGTCCCAAGAGTGGCCCTGTGCTTCACACAACATAACCCAGGGTGGTGGTTCTTTGTGGGATCTTGTGTTAGGATGGGGGGCATTGCATTCTACCAGGTGGGTTCTGTGGAGTTTGTGTTGGGGTGTGTGTGAGGGGAGGTGCTTGTGACTATGGTCAGTGCTGCAAGTCCTCCTTCCCACCCAGCTAGCCAGATATCCCACCATGGAACGTGCTTGCATTGCAGGGAGTGTAAGTTGTCTCTCAGGATGTCAGTCAGTGGTGTCCTGCTGTTTGTTGGTGCACAGTTGCCAGCAGGGCCTTGTGCTCCCCACAGCAGTAGCCAGTGTCAGCCATCTTGTGAGTCCTTCTCCACTTTCTGTGATGTGAGCATGGTTCAGGGTGGTGTTGATGGGACAGTTGTGGGGGTGAGCTATGTCTGTGACTACGACTCCCATCATGCTATTGCCTCCACCCCACTTCCCAGCATTCCCATACTTACTTGCTTTTGTGGGGAGTTCAGTGTGTGTGGGTGTGAGAGCAATGGCAAGATGGCTGACAGTGGTGTCCTGCTGTTGGTTGGTGTGCAGTACCCAGCATGCCCTTGTGCAGTACCCAGCATGCCCTTGTGCACCCCACGACACAGCAACAGTGTCAGACATCTTTGATGGGCCTTTCCACTCTCTGTGGGATGTGCATGTGTGAGTGTGAGCTTGCTGGGCCATGTGGTGGGGGATGTAGAGCTGTGACTACGACTCCCATCATGCTATTGCCTCCTCCCCCCTTCACAGCATGCCCATGCTTCCTTCCTTTTGACTCTGCTTCCCTGTGGGGTGGGCTGGCTGTGCTGACAGGATGGCTGGGAGTGTTGTCCTGGCAGTTGTTTGGCTAGAAGTCCCAAGAGTGGCCCTGTGCTTCACACAACATAACCCAGGGTGGTGGTTCTTTGTGGGATCTTGTGTTAGGGATGGGGGCATTGCATTCTACCAGGTGGGTTCTGTGGAGTTTGTGTTGGGGTGTGTGTGAGGGGAGGTGCTTGTGACTATGGTCAGTGCTGCAAGTCCCCCTTCCCACCCAGCTAGCCAGATATCCCACCATGGAACGTGCTTGCATTGCAGGGAGTGTAAGTTGTCTCTCAGGATGTCAGTCAGTGGTGTCCTGCTGTTTGTTGGTGCACAGTTGCCAGCAGGGCCTTGTGCTCCCCACAGCAGTAGCCATTGTCAGCCATCTTGTGAGTCCTTCTCCACTTCCTGTGATGTGAGCATGGTTCAGGGTGGTGTTGATGGGACAGTTGTGGGGGTGACCAATATCAGTGACTATGACTCCCATCATGCTATTGCCTCCACCCCCTTCCCAGCATGCCCATGCTTCCTTCCTTTTGACTCTGCTTCCCTGTGGGGTGGGCTGGCTGTGCTGACAGGATGGCTGGGAGTGTTGTCCTGGCAGTTGTTTGGCTAAAAGTCCCAAGAGTGGCCCTGTGCTTCACACAACATAACCCAGGGTGGTGGTTCTTTGTGGGATCTTGTGTTAGGATGGGGGCATTGCATTCTACCAGGTGGGTTCTGTGGAGTTTGTGTTGGGGTGTGTGTGAGGGGAGGTGCTTGTGACTATGGTCAGTGCTGCAAGTCCTCCTTCCCACCCAGCTAGCCAGATATCCCACCATGGTACGTGCTTGCATTGCAGGGAGTGTAAGTTGTCTCTCAGGATGTCAGTCAGTGGTGTCCTGCTGTTTGTTGGTGCACAGTTGGCAGCAGGGCCTTGTGCTCCCCACAGCAGTAGCCAGTGTCAGCCATCTTGTGAGTCCTTCTCCACTCCCTGTGATGTGAGCATGGTTCAGGGTGGTGTTGATGGGACAGTTGTGGGGGGCAATATGTGTGACTGCGACTCCCATGATGCTATTGGCTACACTGACTTGGCCAGCATACACAGAATTCCTTCCTTTGAGTGGTCTTCACTGTGTGTTGGTGTTGTTGTGGTGGCTACATGTCTGGATGTGTTTGTTAGTTCTATTTGTGCCACTGCCTAGCTGTTGTTGTAGTTGTGTTTGTACATGTGTTGGCACAGTTGGATGTGACTTTTTGATGGCATGTGTTGTGTTTATCTGACTGACATACACATTTTGGGATGATTCTGTTCTGGTTGCTGTGTAATTGCTATGAGTGCATGGTTTGACTCTCCCTTGACAGTGATGTGTGTGTTTTGTGGCAGTATATTGTGTACATTTGTTGTGTACTCACCAGGCTCTGGGATGTCCTCTAGTCCATATACGCTCACTGGCGGAAGGATGGCCCACACCTTCTCCTCCCAGGGCCTGAGGTATATTGGCTTGGCAGGAGGGCCACTGCCGGTGTATTGGCTGTTGATGTAGTCTTTCTTCAGCAGGTCCCGTACCCTCCTGCGCACGTCATACCACCTGTTCTGGATGTCGCTCTTTGTGCGCCGACATGGTGATTGTGCATTCACCCTGTTGATGATCCTCTCCCACATCTTGGTTTTCTGGGAGATGGGGGTCTGTTGGACCAGTGTGCCAAACAGCTGTGGCTCTACCCTGAGGATCTCGCTCTACCATGACTTCCAATTCACTATCTAGGAACTTGGGATTCTTCTTGGGGGGCATGGTGATGGGTGGTGATGGTGAGTGATGTGTGTGTTGGTGTGTAGGTTAGGGTGTGTGAGTGTGTGTTTTGCTGGGTGTATGTGAGGTAGGTATTTGATGGTGTGCTGATGGTGTGTGGCTTGTGTGAGGGATGAGCTGTGGGTGTGTGGTCGCTTTCTCTTGGGTGCTGGCAGTGGAATGGCATTTGCAAAGGCTCATGGTTGTGATTTGTGTCCTTTATATAGGTGGAGTTGTGGGTGTGTCTTTGTTCTCTGTCCCCACCCCCCCGCAGTATTTATTGGCTTGGTAATTGCTTGTTTGGCCTTTTTTTGGGTGATTTTTCCTTTGTGCTGTTTGTGTATGTTGGAAACGTTCTTGTGACCGAGTCGGACCCTGCATTTGTCTCGTACGGTGTTCTCCGTTTCGTTCACGCTGTGGTTGTGCAGTTTTCTATGCTACGTACGCGTCGGTCGCGGTGTTTTGTGTTGCTTCGGCTCGGTTTTGTATGCGTGTCGGTCGTACGGCTTGGCCTCCGTCCGACTCGCTCGTGGTTTTCGCGCCTTGCATCGTACTTTGCGGTTTGGAGTTCGCGTGTACGTTTCGGTCGGATTTGTTCCGGGTGCGTGTCGGTCGGTTGGATTCGCGTGTTTTTCCGGCCGGATTGCTGTTTTCCGTGCGGCTCGGTCGGTCGACTTGGTTTCGGTACGTGTCGGTCGGATTTTTCACGCCTTGCATCGTACTTGGCGTGTTGGGCGCCACGGGTACGTGTCGGTCGGTATTATTTCCGGATCCGAGTCGGTCGGTGCTTTTTCCGGCCCGAATCGGAATCAACCCCCTAGTCTTGATTTAATTACTGATTTACCAGAAGCACATAGACACACAGTACTCATGGTTGTTGTGGACAGGCTTTCCAAAATGGCACACTTTATTCCATTAAAAGCCTTACCCTCAGCTACGGAGCTCAGAACTATTTTCCTTCAGCACATAGTGTGACTCCATGGTTTACCCTCCAAACTCATTTCTGACCATGGGAACCAATTCACATCCAAGTTCTGGAAGTTCTTTTGTTCAACCTTGGGAGTTGAGGTGGCTCTGTCCTCCACATATCACCCCCAGGTCAGATGGAACAGGTCAACCAGACCTTGGAAGAAACCCTGAGACATTTGCTGGCAATCCTGCTTAGCAAACTGGGACCTCACCCTTCCACTTGTTGATTTTACATACAATAGCAATGTACACACTTCCCTTGGGTGTTCCCCTTTCTATTATCTCACTAGTTTTCTTCAGAAATGTTGCCAGCTCTCTTGCCTCAGACGTCAACACTCATTCCCTCTGTTTCTGAATGCCTACTGCGTTACAAGACATCCAAGACAAGACTAGACAATCCCTAGTAAAAATGAAAACGCAGGTGAAGGCACAGACCGCTAAACATAGAAATCCTGAACCACGCAATCAGGCAGGGGACCTTGTTTGGCTATCCACACGCAACATCATGTTAGACAGGCTCGGTAAATTACAACAATGGTTCATCGGACTCTACCCCAATTGAAAAGATTCTAACCCCTGTCACAGTTAGTCTGCATTTACCCCTAGAATATGTCATACACCCAGTATTTCATGGATCATTACTCAAACCATACCACCCTAAAACTCGTAAAGATACCCCAGTCCTCCCATCGTGTTATGAGATCATCAGGTGTATGAAGTACAGCGAATCCTGGACGCAAAACGCATTAATGGAAAATTATATCACTTAATAGATTGGAAAGTATATGCTACATCTGAGCATTCTTGGGACACACCTTCTTTTGTTCACGCCCCCGTCTGATAGAGCGCTTTTATGCACTGAATCTCACCAAGCCACACCCTGTGGGGGGGCCTTTGGGAGGGACAACTGTTAGGTGCTTCTCCAATTGTGCCACAGCGCGCCTGAAGTGTTCCTACCATCATGTGCCCCTCTCCCCGATTATGTGGACTACACTGTAGCATGCAATGTGTATTGTACTAGCCCTGCACTTATGTTTTCTGACATCAGTATGTATACCATATGCTTCTGTTGCCATAAGTAAGTATACCATATGCCTTTGTTACTTGGTGGCAGTGGTACGTTCAGGAGGTATCCAGAAATGATAAGAACACGTGGCTTGTGGCTCCTGCTGACAGCCACACCAAGTTTAACAAGCGGCACATGCTAACCACCAAGTACAAGCCCATGTGCCAGACCAGCTCCTACTTGACAACTGTTACCGCAGTACAAGTGCCACAAAACCCTTGCTCCTGCTGACGGTATTTAAACCGGTCACGCATGCAGGTCAACGCTTAGCCTCTCTGGATCCTTGGCACTTACCTGCTACTCCTAATCCCCCGACATATCTAGCTCTCGGCTTCCTCTCCATCCTCAAATCCAGTCCCCAGCACTTCCGGTGCCTCCAGTGCCTTAGCGCCCAATGACTTCCTTCACCCACTGCACCCAGTTCTCACCTGCTTGCCGCTCCTGCGCACTTCCAGTGACTTCAGTGCTCCAGCGCTCCACAGCTTCCTGCAAAAGAGAAACAAGACAAACAGTAAGAAAGGACAAGACCAGTCGACTCTAGTCTTCGATTAGTCGCCCTTAGCACAACATTCAGGTAACAGTGTTTTACATTTTTTGAGGGATAATTATCAGCACATGCTTTAATGACATTTTCATTGGTACACATGTTTAAGCTGCCTTGAACTTAGCACTGCAATTGGTGCACAAACTTAAAGCATAGCTTGAACTTGAACATTGGGCAAGTGCATCAACATGCTCTTTAGTGACAGTTGAGACTTGTATCAGTGGCACACATGAATGAGCTGTATTGAACTTAGCCCTGCAATTGGTCCATGAACATAAACATTGCACAAACTAGAGTATTGGGGCAAATGCATTTTGCAAACACTACAGACTCTGTTGTACCAGTGTTGCTAGTGAAGGAACAACAGAAAATGAACTTAAGGCAACTGTATTGTTTAAAACAGTTGATGTTATTCAATCCAGTGTTATTTTGAACAGTCCACACAACAGTGAAGTGGCAAATGTTGGTATGAACATATGCTAATGTGTGTACAACCCATGTGTATTAGGTACTGCTTTTTCCCAAATGATCCTTTGGCAATAGTTGTGTCTGTTTGTTATTTACAGGTAGAGTCCTGCCACATTAGTAAGCCACTCAAGTAACAACCCAACCAAAGGGCTGAGTATTTCAAGGCCTGTGATGCTGATCGGTGACACAGACCATATCAACAGCCAGTAATGTTTCTCTTTCTTTTTCTCTCTCAACCCCCCTTTCCCTTGGGGACTTCTGTAGGTGTGGTGTATTCTGTGTTGCTGCTACCTGCAGTTACTCCTCAGAGGGAGTTTGGGACTATCTTTTCCCCTTCGGAACCACCTGAAGTTTTAGGTGAGTGGCTCGCAACAGGTATGCACCCCTTTGTGTGTGGTGAGGACCCAGCCAATGCAGGTGTAAGTGTAAGGCAGTACCCTGCGCCTCCCTCCCTTCCTCCCAAAAAGATGCATGAAGTCACACCCAGCCTTCCTTTGTGTGGGACTGTGTAGAGGGAATATAGACACCAAATGGATAAGGGCAGGAAAATGTCCAACTTCTAAAAGTGGGATTTTCAGAATGGTAACTTCAAATCCAACTTTACCATTACAGAGGTTTTGACATTACCATTACAGAGGTACTAAACATGACAAATCTAACTTCTCTCAATTAGGAATTACAGCTTATTAAATGTAATAAGGAATCCCCAATGTTAATATATGGGAGGGATGGGCCTTTCAGTAGTGAAAAACAAGTTTGGGAGTTTTTCACTACTAGGACATGCAGAGTACATCCCCTACCTTTTGATTAACATTACCACATCTGCATCCTAGGGCCTACCTTTGGGGTGATTTATATGTAATAATAGAGGAGTTTGTGTTTAAGGCTCGGCAAGGGGCTTTAAATCCCAGTCAAAATGTCAGTGTAAACTGCACTTACAGGCTCTGCAGTGGCAGGCCTGAGACATGTTTAAAGTACTACTTATGTGGGTGGCACAATCATTGCTGCAGGCCCACTTGTAGCATTTAATTTACAGGCCCTGGACACATGTAGTGCACTGTACTAGAGACATACCAGTAAATTAAGTGTGCCAAATGTGGATACATCAATCAAACCACATTTTAGTGGAGAAGTACAAGCACTTCAGTACTGGTTGGCAGTGGTAAAGTGCTCAGAGTCCTAAGGCCATTAAAAAGATTTGCCAGAAATAGGAGTTAAGCGGGCAAAAGGTTTGGGGGAAGACCACAACAAAAACATTATGTATCATATAACAAACAGCTAACAAATATAAATGTCAAAATTATTTTATAATATTGTTTTTGTACAAACTGAAGCTTTATAGCCACATGTTCTCCACAAACTCTAATATAACTGTGGGACCAAGTCAATAAAACAAAATATACATTTTAGACAATGCAGAGCCTATTAACCCAGTCAGTCGAAAGATACTGTCCGAATAATCTTGTTTTAGAGCGACAAATGATAAGACAATATATTTCTTCAGAAATAGCTCTTTATATTTATCCTCAGTCTCAAATATCAAATATGTAGTTTCTACATCTCGGAACAACCTCAAGAAGATGTGGCTATCCAAAAAGGACCTCCTGCATGCCCAACAGTTTTCAATACGACTTAACACCTGAAAGAAGAATTTGAGGCTTTCCCAAATAGATCATATTATTACTAACGAGTAAGCCCTACCAATTGTGTATGTGATCCTCACCTTCAAATAGTGAATTGTTCTATTGGCTTAATCACCCAAAATTTGATATTTACCAATAAATTCTATAATATTGGATCCTAACCCTTTAAAATGGCAAAAACTAGTATATGCCGCCATAGTGTCAAGCTCGCTATTCAGGCATGCATGCCAAGGATGACCCAAAAATGTTAAACAACTATAGCACCCCTTTTTCAGTGAAATCCAACATGGTAAATCGTTCTTCTCCTGGGGGGTGCTTGAAGCTTCCCTAAGGGTATCTTTAAGGAAATGAGCAGTCCTCTACCACTCGACTATTGCATACCTGGTCCTGGGGACAGCTCCCCCCTAATCTGAGACTAAAGCCAGGAGGATAAAACATGTTTTGGGATCAAAAGACCACTCTTCTCCAGGGTCCTCCTATCACTAATTTATAAAAGTACTGGTCCCTTTTAAGTTAGTGAGGTTCCTGGACACTTCTAAACTGTATTGCTTGTATTAAGCTGGGTCACATTCATCCTCCAAGCTATCTTCCTAGGCCAAATACATTGTCTCTGCTTAGAGAGCAGTATTTTGCACCTCATCAAAGCAGCAATGACAGTTCAGCTGCAGGCAGGCTAATGCTAACTAATCTGCAGGGGCTTTAGGCTGGTAAAGTATACTTTTTAAAAGTCACTTTTCTTGTATATTTATCAAAAAAACAACCTCGCCATTGAATTGGATTTTTAATAAATATTAAAAACAGTGGTTGAACCATTTCTGTAGCTTATTAGTTTTATAAAATCTTATAAAGCACATGTCTACCTGATCGGATTTCCAAGTGCTATAACAACAGGTAGGGCTGCAGAATCAAACAGCAGATTAAAAAGCCAGGTTTTCAGGTTCTTGTGAAAGATGGTCAGGGAGGTACAACTTCTTTGGAAAGGGTATTCCACAATTTAGGGCCCAAATAGGAGAAGGAGCGACCATCCATCCAAACAAAGATGACTCTGGGCACTGTGTAGAGAGATTGATTGCTTGAGCGCAGCGCATTGAGGGACTGGTAAGGAACCACTAGTTCTTGCAGGAACCGTGGATCAGTGCATAATCTGGCTTTATGTATAATGCATAATGCTTTAAACTGGCTCCACTTGTCTACTGTGAGCCAATGAAGGTCGCTGAGGAGACCTGACACAAAGGTGTGTTTCCATAGGTAGAACAGAAGCCTGGAGTAGAGTTCTGAACCACTTGAAGGCATCTTATAGAGGGCCTATTTACCCAAAGATACAGATGTTTAACTTAGTTCAGCCTTGATAGGATGAAGGCCTGAATAACTGTCTTTTGGGCTGAGAACAAGAGCATCCAAATCTTCATTTTTAGAAATTGCAGAACAGCAAAACTAATTGAGGGTATTTTGGGCACCTGCAGTTTCATAGACAGCCAGAAGCCTAGGTTCTTTAGCTTGTAGACCGATTCAGGAAGAGAGCCTAAAGTCTTAGGCAGTGTGAGGGTCCCAAAGCAGAGTTTTCTTTTGCCCAGCACCATTACCTTGGTCTTATCATTGTTTAGTTTTTGAGATTTGGTATTCATCCAGGTGGTGACAAGACCCAGGCAGGAGTTCAATGCCCCAGAGTTGTGATCCTGAGCAGATGACGAGGAGAAGATGATTTAAGTGTTGTCTGCAAAGTAAAAACAAGGTGAGAGTTCAGCTTTCCACCAGGTCTGCCAAACAGCAGACATAGATATTGAATAACATCAGGCTGAGGGAAGATCCCTGTAGAACTCATAAAAGTCAGAGAATGAGGATTGGACACCGCACTAACCGAGAAAAAATTGGAAGGTGAGATCTGTCAGAAAAGCAGTCCACCACAATAGAGCCGCACCTTAGAGACCCAGATGAGACAGTCTATCTAGAAGTATGGAATATGGCACAGTATTGAATGCTGCGCTAAGATCGAGTAAAATCATCACAGGAGTTCACTCAACCCTTGTCCAGAAGCCCTCTCAGATGTTCAGTGACTCCTAGAAAGGCGGATTCTGTACTGTGTCCTGCTCTAATCCTGACTGCCAGGGATGTAGGGCATCTTGGCACTTCACAAATGTGGCCTGGTGTGTGTTAACGTATTTCTCTAAGACTTTGGAGAGAATGGGCAGCAACAAGACTGGTCTAAAATTAGACCAGTTGGAGGGATGCAAGTTAGACTTTTTCAGCAGGGGCAGTACCACGCAATGTTTCCATGCTTGGGGAATAAGCCCAATCAGAAGTTGTAAAAGGTGTGGACTCAAGGTACTTAGCTTAGTCAGAGGGAGAGGATTCTTCTAAACCAAAGATATTGAACTAGAACATTACTGTGCTCTAGCCTTTTCTTCATAGAACCAGATACAGCATTAATAGTGAAGATAGCTTATGGGGACTAGTCACTGTAGGAACATGCAAACATTACATTCCTACATGTCCTACTTTTAAATACCAGGCATCCTACCTTGTGGGCTAGAAACCCTACCTAGAGGGGACTTTAACATTACAATGCACCCTTATTTCATGTCCCAAATTCTCAGTCTGTGCTGCACATATCACCCCCACACTTTCCATGACAACCAGAACCTACCTTGACACTTTTGTGGGAACATTTCATGAAGATTAGTCAAACGACGCCATAGTTATAGGCAAGTCAAAAAGTGCTTTTCCTATGGAAACTAGGTCCTAACTATGACTAACTACTGGCAACCCCCAGTAGGTTATATAATATACAGATATATGAATTACTGAATTTTATCCTATTGTTATCATATACCTGCAGGTGAATTTATACATAACATATAAATAGATGAGCCTATGCTTACAGATGTGTTTCTTCCAGATGACAAAACATTCTATAGGAAACATATGCAAGTGCTTAACGATTTAGCTACATGTATAATTTAAAAAAGAAAAATGTAACTAAAATATGAATGCTTCAGCTTGTAAATACCAATACACACATGTACAAATGAATATTTATAACATACAAATATCTTCAATAGTTTGTAAAATTGCATTAGTATAATGTTTGTGTCTGTTGGAATGGAAAATGTTTTTTGACGACTTCCCCTTGCATTGTACACTTTAAGTGGGTCATTAGGATGGCGGACGGACTGGAGTCCGTCCGCCATCCTGGTGTAAATCGGGACCATCCGCCATGCATGCGGCGGTCCTGCACACCCGATCAGGATGCGACTGCTACCATGGCAGTCGGATCGTGATTTTTAACATTGCGGCACCCGCCGCAATGCTAAAATAGCATGTGGTGCATTTCACAGCACTACGTGGCAGGCACCATGCGGTGCCTGCCACGTAGTGCTGCAAAATGTAGGGGGGTACCCCCAAGTGCACCCTCACCTCCCCCCAACACAAGGGGTCCCGCAATGGGCCCTGTCACCAATCCCCACCAGCCTTTCCATGGCGGCATCACCGCCATAGAAAGGCCTGCAAAGGCCAGCATCCTGATTTGGTGGACGGTGCCTGGTAGGCACCGCCACCATTCATGGCTACCTGATCTGTCCGCCAGGCAATCTGTGAGATTGCTTTTGGCGGACCCGTGGCGGACGGTCTTTGCGTCCGCCACGGTCCAATCGCGATTTCCTCCGCCATCGCAATGTGGCAGGGGGAAAATCGCAGTCCGATTGCGGAAGGACCGCCACTGCATGGTTGGTGGTCCTTCCGCAATCGTAATGACCCCCTAAGTTAGCATTTGCTGCACCATTTTGTATTCAGCCGCCATTTTGTACCATGACCAAAACTAAGCATCTGTCTCATTCTGTTTGCCTCAGCAGAAAGCAGCCTCAATGTTTTTTTTTATTTCTCCAAGGTTGAGCTTCGCTGCACTAATGTATAGACTGTCTTATCATTGCATACCTTTCCCATTAGATAGGCCTGCTCCCACTCTTAGAGTGGCGGGCACAGGCAGAATAACCTTGGAAATGAGATAGCATGTACCCGGTCTTAGGATTGTAGCTCATCCTTCTGTGTCTCCTTTGTTCACCAGCTACTAACAGGGAAATTCCAGTCGGGGCATGTCCTTAGGGGTACTGGAAATGTATATCATGTATTACCATGTTGGCGGGGGTCAGTCCCTCTGCAGCAATCCAAGGAAGCTGGTCAGACTGGACCCCGCTCAAGTGTATGACTAATAAATAACTTTGGTTTGTATTCTCTACTGTCTGACCGACATTTGTTTGGAATGCTGAGAGGTGGTCGTGAGTGACCCAGGTGACCCTATTTGGGTCACTTCCTTCAGTTGGTGCCCAAACAGGGACTCCATCGGATGTGGTCCTTCCTCGCCCACAGACGGGTGAGGAGGTCGGGGCCACGTTGGGTCGGACGGGCAGACTGGGGATCCCTGCACGAGAGAGTCTGGTACTCGCAGCTACCCCACGTGTCTGACCGAGCGGTGCCTCGCCCAGTGGTCATCCCGGCTAGGGTCCTGCATGACGAAACCCTTGGATCTGACCGTTTGGTCCGAAGAGTCTGCAGTGGAAAATAAATCTGTTTGGCCGGTGTGCACCAGGTGAGTTTGCTTTGGTTCTTTGTGGCTATGGCGCCATTTTGGTTTGTGTTTGGTACGGTCTGAGGATCATTTTTTGGACGAGCACTTGAATTTGTTTGAGTTCTTTGTGAACATGGTACCACGTTGGTTCGTATTTGATGAGGTCTGAGGACCAATTTTGGTAAGATATTTGCAAATATCTGCTCGGCATCAATAGTGAACCTGCTTCCGTTTGAAAGATGCCGTGTGTTAGCAAACTGTTTTGTTTGGGCTGTCGCTGTTGTTCTACTGATGCTCGATTGGAAGAAAGTCAGCCAGCACCACCAGAAGGCACCCCACATTTTGACATGTATGTCAAACATGGCCTTGGCCCTATTATGTTTAGTACGTTATGGCACAAATATACGAGGGACAATGCCAAGTTGCAGTGGCCATTGACAGGCACTTTTGATGAACAGAAAATTAATTTCTACAGGATAAATTGTTTGCGAAAAGAAGTAGGCAGTCGATGTTTGATTCCCTCAGAACATGGCAAAAGGATGCTAGACAGAGACCAATGAAAGCAGAGAAGGAGGCCCGGAAGGGTAAAATGCAGACAGTGACTGAGAAAGCTGTAGCATATGATAGAGAGAAAACAGAGAAAGGAATAGAGTGTGCTGATAGGAAGTTTTGATTGCAGTGTGAAAAGTCTTATGTTGCTTGAGAAGAAAATGATACATTTGTGGAGGAATTGTTAGATGCTCGACCTCTACTCCCATACGCCCCCACAGAAAATATATCCTGCCATCCCACAGCCATAATCGTCTGTCTCTTCTGCCTCTGCTGTTTCTGTTTTTTCTGTTATTGATCCAGTTGCTTTGGCCACCGTGCCTTCTGCCCTTTCTTTGGCTTCGCCTTCTGCGCCTGCGATGACCGCGAGTCTTCCTGCTACACCTATTGTTTCAGCATCTCTCTCTCCAGCTCTCACAGCTACGACACAGTCATTGGCGACATTGGTGCCCGTTCCCTCTGATACTACTCCTTCCCTTTTCCTTCATTGCCCGACAGTACTGATTAGCCGAACGCCTGTACGTGGATTGGGGGACGGAGACTGGGCGACTGCTAGGGAGCGACTGGGGTGGATACTGATACGATCTGATGTGGGCGATGAAGAGAAGAATGTGGTAGCCAATCAGGCCGCCCAATGGGCTCGGCACCCCATTTACAGTGTGGAGGATGTGTGGAGCGTGATGAAAGATTATGAACTGTTTGTGCAGCAGCATGCTCTTAAGCATGTCGGCTACTTTGATTGGCCTGTGGGAACAGTGTTTCAATGATGCCGCACCCCAGATTATTTATGATATTAGGGACAATGTGTATGCTGCTGATATGGCACCTGGTAAAGTCTTTGGTAATGTCGCAACACTGGTCGCTTATCGAGGTAGGCTGCTTGAGAAGAGTCCGAAGACAGAGTCCCAATTCCAGATGAGGGAAGTCCACCCCATATATTACCCTGAGATACCAGAGTTTCGGGATCAGCACAACATTGTTACTAGACCCCGGGTAGAGGCCCGGTTTCAGGAACAATGGGTCTTTACTCCATGGAAGAGAAGTGAGGTTTTGTCCCTTAAGACTCAGTTACCCGACCCTAGGAAAAATCCTACTGCGTATTATAAGGAATTGACGGAGGCTGCTTCATCAACAGTGATGACGCTTGCAGATATTGAAATGTTCTTTGGTTTACTGGTACCCGTTGATATTTGGAGGCAGGTACACACACAGACCACGTTGCAGAATTGGGTGGTACCTGGGATCAGATTAAAGCATGTGACCAGTAGAGGAAGCCTGGTGAGAAGCCTAAGGCCGAGATACTAGCCTTGCCTGGCCGGATTATTACCTATATGCATTCTCTTATTCCACCAAGAAGGGTAGATTGGGACAAGTTAACGGCATGTCGTCAGAAGAAAGATGAAAGTGTGTCTGATTTTTTTCACTCGATTTGAGAGGGTGTTTGGGGATTTTAGCAGACAGGACTTGTCGGTGGAGGGTGGTGTCTGATTGTTCGTTAACAGATTTGTTACAAACCTGCTTTCTGAGATCGCAAATCGGTTGCAGGCTTCAGAGAGCACTTGGACTACCTCCTCCCCTTCTTTAATATTGAGTATGGCACAGTATTATGAACACAGGGAAAATGAGGAGAAGGAGAAGGTGGAGAAAAAGCATAAAGAATTGAAGACGAAGGTGTTATTGCAACAGGCTTCTCGGGGGAATGGTAGAGGACGTGGTGGTCTGGACTGACAGCTTCCGCGTGCTAGCAGGAACACTGCGCCTGTAGGACCGAATCGGTGGGCATATTGTAAAGAGGAGGGACACTGGCGCAGCGAGTGTCCTGTGCTTTTGCAAAAGGTGGCGGTCCTGAGGGGACGAAGGTCTCATGGACGGGGGCGTGGAGACAGTGGCCAGGTCAGGGTTCAGGCTGCTGGGACGTCGAAGGGTCCTACTAACCAGAACTACTTTGACGACCCTAGGGGCAAACAGTATTACCACGATGACTATGATTTGGATGAGGTGACAGGAATGTCTCACTGCTAGGACAACCAGGGACAAGGTGAGGGACCAGTTCAGATACCTGTAGATCAGCGCGGTCTTTATGTTACTGTAGATTTGCATGGCTCAGCTAAGGAATTTTTGGTGGAATACAGGTGCTATGAATAGCTCTATTCCCATTCACTGGCCCCCGGGGCAGCTCTGTTGGCCATAATAATGTTTCTGTAGGATTTTCTGGTGTACCGGTTGTAAGCCCCATTTCCAAACCTCTTACATTGACTGTAGGTCCTTTTACTGTGGATTCACCATTCTTGTTAACATCAAATTGTGGGTAAAATTTAATGGGCTTAGATTTATTAAAGAAGTTGCATGCGACAATTTATTATTCTCCGGAAGGTGTTTACATGACAATGGGTCAGAATGTGGTCAACTCTAAGCAGTGTCTATCCAAAGATGCACCCCTCCCTGCTGAATTTAAGGATGTGCCGCCCACGTTGTGGACAACAGGTGACACAGATGTTGGACTATTATTAAAGTGAAAGACCATGCCATTTTGCCTCGTATTCCCCAGTACAAAATACCACAGGCAGGGGAGCGAGCTTTGTTGCAGATTATACAGGATCTGATTGAGTCGGGAGTTGCTGAAGAGACGACTGCGAATGTGTGTAATAGCCATATTTTTCTCATTCTTAAAAGGGCACCTTCAAGCTCCTCTGAGTGGACCGGCGGGTTCACTCAGCCTTTCATCCATATGAGGTCGATAAAATGAGTACCATTGAGTTGGGTAACAACAAACATCTGTTATTCAGCGCCAAGATACCCGTAGTGGTGAACGTGCGCTTTACAAATACACATGTTTACAAATACACGTTATGATGATCACCCAGATTTTTATCGTTTTGTGATTGACTTGCGTGAAGTTAATAAAATAGTGGTTCCTCATTTCCCGGTGGTACCTGACATTACTGCCTTTCTGACGATGATTCCTTCCTCTGCTAAATTCTTTTCTGTCATTGATCTGAAAAATGCATTTTTTAGTATCCCGATCCATCCTGACAGTAGGCACTTGTTCGGTTTTACCCTCGCTGGCAGAAGCTTTAGATTCTGTCACGCTCCTCAGGGCTATACTGAGAGCCCTAGTATATATAGCCAGGCCTTAAAAGCCCAATTGGACTCCCTCACGCTTCCCTCAGGTAATGTATTGCTTCAATATGTGGATGATATCCTCATTGCTTCTGACACTGAAAAGGGATGCAAAGACAGTACGGTGAAGTTGTTGCTGCATTTGGCTCACCAAGGACATAAAGTGTCCCTTTCTAAATTTCAATATTGTCGACAGGAGGTCACCTATTTAGGTCACCTACTGTCGAAGGAGGGTCGGAGATTGACCCCTGAGCACATCAGCATCATTGTTAAAATGCCTATCCCTAAAACTCAAAGGGATGTGCGCGCTTTTATTGGCATTACTTCCTACTGTCGCCAATGGATCCCTAATTATTTGTTACTAACAAAACCCCTACTTGCGCCAACCACTAAAGATGTGCATGAACCCCTGCCTTGGATGCCTGAATGTCAGCAGTCTTTTGAGCAATTAAAAGTTGCGCTTTGCTCTGCACCTGTGCTAGGTCCGCCTGATTTTATGAAGCCGTTCGTGCTGTATGTACACGAGACGGCCGGTGGTGCGCTTTCTGTCTTAACACAGGCCTTTGGAGGTAAGCAACAGCCGTGTGCTTATTTTTCTGCTCTTCTTGACCCTGTCGCGAGAGCCCTCCCGAGCTGTCTAAGAGCGGTCGCTGCAGTGGCCATCTCTATAAGGTAATCGGCTGGGCTCATACTTGATACCGACCTCACAGTCATGGTAGCCCATGCTGTGGATACACTTTTGAATAAAACTAAGACACAGCACCTCACCAGTGCACGTCTGACCGGTTATGAATTGACCCTCTTTGCACCCCAAGGGGAACTATATGTCGATGGCTCTTGCTTTAAGTTACCAGATGGCACTACAACTGCTGCATATGCGATCACAACACTGCACACGGTAGTTGAGACGTCTCGAGTTCCCTATCAGTCGGCCCAAGCAGCGGAACTCATTGCCCTTATACGAGCCTATGAGTTGAGCGAGGGACTGGCTGTCAACATTTATACTGACAGCCAGTATGCTTTCGGAGTCGCCCATAATTTTGGGCGACTCTGGGCAGAGAGGGGCTTTCTCACTTCCCATGGGAAGAAGATACAGAATGGCCCTCTTATACATAGGCTTTTGTTGGTCCTGACACTCCCCAAGAAATTAGCGATAATATAATGTAGCTCCCACAAGGCAATAACTGATGATGTGGGTAGAGGGAATGCATTTGCAGACCAAACAGCTAGTGAGATAGCCTGAACAAAGATGAAAAGGATGTTTGTAGCAGGTCCAGCTAGGTGGGTGCCCAAGGTTACTATGTTTGAGGATACGTTGACAAATGTTAAGGAGATTCAGAGTGAGGCAACGATCGAGGAGTTAGCAATATGGCAGGACAGCATAGCACGTTTGGATGAGGAAAGGTGTTGGAAGGATAAGTCACGGAAACAGAGGTGGATGTTACCAGATGCATATGTTCTCCCCGTAGTCACTATGGCGCACGGGCCAGCCCATATCAGTGCAAAAGGTATCTGTAAATTGTTAGATCCTGTATGACACAATGACAATATCCTAAAGACGGCCGCCCATTTGGTCAAATATTTTATGGTGTGTATGATGCACAATCCTGGGAAGGGTACCCCTACACCACCTGGCAATTTTGCACCCCCTACTCTCCCTTTTGAGGTCCTCCAATTAGATTACATAGAGATGGATCGAGTCAATAATTTGAAATTTGTGTTAGTGGTAGTTTGTGCATTCAGTAAATGGGTTGAGGCTTACCCCACCAAAGAAAACACAGCCATAGTGACTGCAAAGGTGCTTCTCCAGGAGTCCTTTCCTCGCTTCGGCCTGCCCAGTTTGATTTGGAGTGACAATGGAAGTCCCTTCAATGTGAAAGTTATCCAACTAGTGTGTGAGAGACTGCATATCCGACAGAAAGTTCATGCTGCAAATCACCCCCAGTCAGCGGGTCTAGTTGAGAAGTACAATGGTACTCTCAGATTGAAATTGGCAAACATTCAGGAGAGCACAGGGTTGCAGTGGCCAGATGCTTTACCATTAGCCCTCTTGTCTACAAGAGCAACTGCTCATTCTAGAACAGGATTGTCACCCTACGAGGTCGTGTTCGGGTGCCCGGCAAATGTCTGGGGCGTCCCGCGTCCTCGGACATTTTTCGAGATTGAATATCCTCTGTTAGTGGATTATTTGTATGAGTTAACTAAAAGTCTGTGTTCTATTCACCAACAGATCCAGGACACACTTCCGCCAGCACATGAGGGGCCCGGGCATAACATTCGGCCTGGGGATTACATCCTGACGCGTAACTTTCAGAGGAAGAAGGCTTTGGAGCCGAGGTGTAAGGGGCCAGTCCAGGTACTCCTTGCCACCCGCACAGCAGTCAAGGTTGCTGGCCGAAAGAATTGGATACACTGCCAGCATTGCCGGAAAGTACCTCTTCCTCTGCCTTATGACCAGTGGGTCCTTGACAGCATTGGGGATTCGGAGTGGGAGTAGGTGCCACGCTTTGTCCCCTTTTTGGATGCCCAGCTGACGTGGACCCAAACGGAGGATGAGAATGATGCAGTGTTAAATGCACCTGTGCCCCCTGAGGTCAGGGCCATTCAGGAGCCCCATTCTACTGGCCCATCTGTGCTTGAGTCCCAGTCTATTGGCCCCTCTGTGTCTGAGCCCCCTGAGTCCCTTTTTCCCGACCCCTCTGTGCCTTGAGCAGTTAGGTACAATTTGCGCCCCCGACGGAGGAACAGTGCACCAAAGGAAAAGTCAGATTAACAGGGATGAACTCGATAAGTCAGGCAACAGTAGCATAGGGAGAGACGAGATTGGTGCATTGTTCGGACACTAGACAGGATAGACCGAACGTGCTCCCCTGGAGGGGGGTACCTTATCCTGAGCAACGTGGGATTTCTTCGAGAGCAGGTCCGACAGCTCCACCGCCGGTGCTCAACAGCGCCAACATTGATGAACAATAGGAGTTTACCAGTGAGGCTCTGACGGACACTGGGAACTTGTATACCTCTCTTGCTGGGAATTTGCCCCCTTGTTTTCCTATTCACTATGCACCCCTGTGGCAGGATGGTTACTGACAAAGAACAACAAGCAATTCTCCTTGTTCACGTACGAAATGTTTGGCCTACTAAGACAAACTGCTCTGTGCTGTTCTTGTATTGTTGCTGTTGTTGATTTTGGGTGGGGTGTCTTGGGTTTTGGAGTGTGATTGTAATGTTCCATCATGTACTACACACAAGATTGTTTCTCAAGTTCGTACAAAAAGGACAATCCCAAGAAATGTATTTCTAGATACACATAAGAAATTCTTTGGTGAAGGTACAGCTTGCTACCCTACTGAATCTGTTACGAGTTTATGGACTGCTTACCCATTGTAGAGGTAAAGGGTGAGTTCGGGATTGGATATCCCGGTCCTTGTTTGTATTATAGGAAACCACAAGGGAAGGGATAACCAGGTTGCAACATTAATGTGTATTGTGACAATTTACATATGGATGAACAGAACATTACTTTAGTGAGCTGGCATTATCAAGATTTGACAGTTACTCGAGAGGCGGGTTATTACCCTGCATGCTGTCCGATAGTAAATAGTACTGACGCTTTTCTATACATGAACTGTTCTGGAATAATATTGTTCAAGAATACAATGTCTTTAGTGAGAAAGAATGATCCGAGTACAGTTGGAATGAACACCAGGTATGCTCCTGTAGATTATCAAGGTCCACTTTATGCACACCCAGGATTTTACTTTCTGTCCAATGGGACTTACTCCAATGTTTATAATGGCACTAAGGATGTTGCTTTAGGAATGGTGCTTCCTCTTGGGGTGCCTTGTAAGTATAGTAAGCCAAATATCAGATGGGTTAAAAGGACTTTAACAAAGGAATTTTGCGACGGAGTGACAGACCTGGAGGTCAATAATTATAGTAATTGTATCACCTTTGGGTATATTCTTTCCTCCATTATCACCTTTGGTGGCACTGCTATGGCCAGAGGGGAAAGGGCTAGGGAATATTTTGGATGTAAGCTGCAGATACTGTCTAACTCCGCATTAGCGGCCTTACGTGACATCACCACCCAATTAGAAAGTATGCGAATATACTCTGAGCAAACAAGATATGCAGTTGATTTCATCCTAGCTAAGAGCGGTGGTATATGCGCAGTAGTAGGAGACCAGTGTGTAGTCGGGATCACAAGAATGGAAAAGAATATTACCCAACACATTTTGGAGAATGTCAAAGGAATGGAAAGCGGAAATTGGAGTTAGTCCCTCTTTGGTGGGTGGGGTTGGATTGGATTCTAGAAAGGTTGATATACTTTATTGTAATTCTAATTGTCTGCTGCATTCTGGTGCAGTGTCTCCCCTTATGCTGTTCTTACTGTACAACGCTTCTCACCCCTAAGCGTCAGAAGACAGTCCATGACACTGCTGTGATTATGTTGCAGAAGGCATTGACGACATGATGCAAATAGATGAGGGCATCTTTGGTTCTAGCTCATCCCTTGCAACTTCTATTCCTGATACTAAATATATGGATAGTTCTTGATGTCCTTTTCGCTCCTCTGCATATTACATCTTTCCCACTCCCCATCTGCAAAATGTTAGCAAATGCTAAAAGGAGGGTCAGTTGGAATGGAAAGTGTTTTTGGTCAACTTCCCCTTGCATTGTACAATTTAAGTTAGCATTTGTGGCACCTTTTTGTATTCAGCCGCCATTTTGTACTATGACCGAAACTAAGCTTCAGTCTCATTCTGTTTGCCTCAGCAGAAAGCAGCCTCAATGTTTTTTTTTATTTCTCCAAGGTTGAGCTTCACTTCACTAATGGATAGACTGTCTTATCATTGCATACCTTGCCCGTTAGATAGGCCTTCTCCCACTCTTAGAGTGGCGGGCACGGGCAGAATAAACTTGGAACTGAGATAGCATGTACCCAGTCTTAGGATTGTAGCTCATCCTTCTGTGTCTCCTTTGTTCACCAGCTACTAACTGTAAAATTCCAGTCGGGGCGTATCCTTAGGGGTACTGGAAATGTATTACCATGTTGGCGGGGGTCAGTCCCTCTGCAGCAATCCAAGGAGGCTGGTCAGACTGGACTCCGCTCTAGTGTATGACTAATAAATAACTTTGGTTTGTATTCTCTACTGTCTGACCGACTCTTCATTTGTTTGGAAGGCTGAGAGGTGGTCGCGAGTGACCCGGGTGACCCTATTCGGGTCACTTCCTTCATGTGAAAGTATCTAACTATGTATACAATTTGTCTAATTTTGTCTATACCTTAAAATGTGTCTATCTATCTATCTATCTATCTATATATATATACATATATAAAAAAAATATATATATATGTATGTATGTATGTATATATATATATATATACATATATATATATATATATATTTCACAACACTTATCCCCCAAAGGGGGCTTCTCACCGCACTCACAGCTCCGTGCTTATCTGTGCAAACCCAATAAAAGTCATCCACTTTGTGCAGTTCAAGGGTATTTAATCATAGCCTGCCAACACACCCCTACGCGTTTCAGTCTCCGCCGAGACCTTGTTCACGTTCACGTTTTTCCCCGTGAACAAGGTCTCGGCAGAGACTGAAACGCGTAGGGGTGTGTTGGCAGGCTATGATTAAATACCCTTGAACTGCACAAAGTGGATGACTTTTATTGGGTTTGCACAGAGAAGCACGGAGCTGTGAGTGCGGTGAGAAGCCCCCTGGGGGGGATAAGTGTTGTGAAATTTGGAACGGCTTGGTCCTGCCGTACTCGTCACGCACCACCAGAGAAGTGCCCTCCTCGTCAGGAAAATGGGACCATGCGAAGGAATATATATATATATATATATATATATATATATATATATATATATATATATATATATATATATATATATATATATATATTTATATACATATGTACTTACTGGAGGAGCAAACCAAAATTTACAACAAATAAAGAAATAATAAAACATATTATTTTGTACACATACATTTATGGCGTTCTCCTTATATCCATATATAAGTAGATCAATGTATCAATATAAGGCAATGAGTGTATATGTATGGGTTTATTTTTCTATAACAAACACATATCTGTCACAATATGTGAATATGATTTTAAGAAATGTATATATCTGTGCTTCACTATTGAAATATTGTGGGAAAAAATTGCAATCATTATTTATCAACGGCATAAAATGGAATGTCTGAGTTTGGAAATATGTGTCCATGCATGTATAAATGGTTCTTTATAAAGTACAATTTTATACTTTTACAATATTTTGCACATGTGTCATATGTTAACATCTCTAAGTATGTATTCCTTTTATTCCTGGGTACGTATCTATATATTCATGCAATTTCCACCTACTGCGGAGTTAAAAAAACAAACCTTTACAACTCTGCCCAAACCATTACTCTATGACTCATCCAAAGCCTCTTTCAAACTGTCCCCCTCCCTCCACTTACTGACTCTTTCCAAACCTCTCATTCTACTACCGGCTCCCAAATAACCCTTTCCAAATTGTTACCTTCTTTATCCTATTCATCCAATTAACAGGCGCACACGTCCACCACTCCAAATATCAATTTTTATTTTCACTCTCTTAATTCACCACTAACCCATCTTGGGTTCCAGAGTAGAGTGCTACTTCCTGAAAAGCAATTATATCCCCCATCAGGGGTGGTAAAAGCTATATAAATGGAACTTTTAATTAAATTCTAAGGTTCCACCATCTTAGGGTTCTTTAATGCCTTACAGCAATGGGCTTCTCCAGGCCTGTACAAATGACAAGAGCATTTGAACCCTTGTAGAATTGCCTCCAAGATGTATGGTTGGGAAGAAGCAATGGAAGCTGCAGTACGATAATATGATACTTTGTTTTAAAAAGCTGAAAATATAGCAAACTGCACTACATGAGAGTGTCCTCAATCCTACCAGCTTCAAGAGTAAAACAAGGAGCACACCTAGCTGTCTTGACTGCTCTTCGGCAGTGATGCAGTACAAAACCCTGCATTCTGTAATAAATAACATACGCACTCCAGTTGCCATTTAATGTTAAGGTTTATTCTCCCATCACATAAATGAGGTTCCCTTGCCTGCTTCGTCTGTCACTGCGGTCCGCATCGATCATCCCTCGGCTCACATAGGATGCACAGCCCTTACATTCCTTGTGTGTCACACAATGTTAATGCCACAAGCTAGTCATGAAAAGCAGCGTGACATACGTTAATACACATAAGTTACAACATATCACCTTACTTTAAAGAAACAACAAAATTGAGAAAATTAAAGTAAAATACAACAAAACAAAACCGGATGGAGAAACATGTAACACACTACTGATACATGGGTACAAGTAAGGTTAACCTAAACAATGCAGAGATGTTAATTATGCAGAAATACAATATCTTATTCACAAAACATGACATGTAATATAACTACTATTTCATTATGTAGTCAGCAAAATTGACTGACATACGATGCAATTGATGATGTCTACCTGAAGATCTTACCAAATGAACAGTTTCATCAGACCCGTCATTCTCTTCAATTTGACCACTAGAATTCCTCATTCTGCCCAAATCTCGACCTATTCCTCCTTTCCTACCACTAGTTACCACATTGTCCATTAACATGAACTCATCATCTTGCACCTCTGCATCATCATCTTCAAGAAACCATTTATTTGCTTCTTCTTTTTTACAATATAGTGCTACACCTCCTCTGTTCCATTTTTGTCCATTTTTTCAACACCACATGCCATCCATGCACCTTTTTCACTTCCATTGAATTGGAATTGTATTAACCCCATCTTTTTTCCTTCCAAATATGATTTCAACTAAATCTCCTTTTTCTATCCTTCCCACATTCTTGTTTATTTTTTCTCCGTATTCATTGTACTTCCTATTAACCATTGAGGTGACAACTTTGGTTTTGCTTCTCTCCCTCTCATCCTTTTGAAATGGGTCTCAACTGTAGCTCCATTTACAGCAGGATTATATGCCCACACTACATTTTCCACTCGCTTTTTAACATCTTGTTTACCTTGTACCGCCATCTGTATGGTACCCTTTAGTACCCAATTAATGAGCTCTTTTCCTTGGGGAATGTAAAGAGAGGTGTGTACTTGTCTTATACCATTTCCCTTAAAAAAACTTTGCATAGTGTGAGACGTCAATTGTGTACCATTATCAGTTAATTATACTCCAGAACAACCTTCTCTCATAAAAATAAGTCTCAAATTCATAATTACGTTTTCAGTTGTGATGTTCCTTAAAAAATCTACGACTGCCCACCTTGAAGGAATACCCTCTAACACCATAGCAAACCTTTTATTTTGAGATGACAATCCATGGGACCTATAACATCTATACAATCAGAGGAGAATGGATTACTTGTACCTGTATTACAACCAGGGTCTGGTATGTTGACCGTCTTAAAAAACCCTCAATCACGTACAGGAATGGTGGAGCGGTATATCTTGATTATCCGCTTGCAAAGTCATTTGAAAGGTCCATTCATATGGACTAACAGGTGCTATAGAATAGCAGCATTTCTATATATGCACCGCTTTGATTTTAACCTTGCCCCATCTCCAACTGAATACAATTTCTCTGTTGCAGAGATGTAAGTAATTTTAAATTCACTCCACTCACATTCACTTCATTTCTGATCACTATGTTATCACCAGTTGGTCTACCTCCGGTTGGAGGAAAGCATATTTATAATAAAAGACCTAATGATGATGCTTTCACGTGACTTAACAAGCGGATAATCAAGATATACTGCTCCATCATTCCTGTACGTGATTGAGGGTTTTTTAAGACGGTCAACATACCAGACTCTGGTTGTAATACAGGTACAAGTGATCCATTCTCCTCTGATTGTACATCCTCGCTTGGAAGCCAAATGGATCTCAGCTTCTCTCTCCCTCCTCTGATTGAATAACCTATAAAATCTAAAGAAACCTTTTCCCAAGCACTACCACTGTCATTCCTGCTCAGTGAGCCCATACCTTGTGTTCAAACCTTTAATCTTTTCTCACTTTCTCTACACAACAAGCAATTCTCCACCCAAACTTTCACATCCTCATCCATATAGGCCACCAATACTTGTCTGTAAGACGTTTCTTAGTGTCTGTCCTAAGTGGCCTTAAAACAACTTCTTCCCCACATCTTCTGGAGGCACATATCTCTCACCTCTTAGAACTAAAATGTATGTAGCTCCAATGCTAAGCTCTTCTTGTAACTTGACATAACTTCTTAAACAGGTCTTACATCACCCTCTCGTCTCCAGCCAACCCTAATGCTGCACACTTTAAAGACATTATTTTCATCCACTGTTCTCAGCCACCCCTCCTCGGTAATGGACTTAAATCCCTCTTCCATTCCATCTTCAATACCTGCCACTACAGACATCCTCTACTTCCAAATCTACATCTCCAACGTTAAGCAGTAGTGTAGATTAGCAGTCGGCCTGCACATTTCTCCACCCTGCAACATATTCAATTTTATACTGGTAATCCTGTAACTTTGCAGCAAAAGGCATCAAATGATAAGAACTTTTGTCTGCACCTCCCAGGCTCAGGATCATAGCCAAGGGTTTCTGATCCATCTTAAATGTGAAATGACCCCCCCCAGGTATGTGCAAAAAAATGAGCTCCCCATGCTGCAGCCAAAGCTTCCCTCTCATTCACAACATAATTGCGTTCTGACTTATTGAGTATGCATTGAGAAAACCCAACTGGTTTTTCCTTGCCACCTTTTATCTGAGACAGAACAGCAGCAATACCATGAGCACTAGCATCAACCGTGAGAAACGTTTCTTTCCCTGGCTCAAATGGGGTTAAGATGCCTGCATTTACTATCTCATACTTAATCCTTGTAAAAGCTCTGTCCTGTTTAGCTCCCCATATAAATTGCTTACAATTCTTCAATATCTCTCTAAGAGGCTCAATTTTGTCAGCAAAATCACTTACAGAGTCGGCATAGTGATCTACTAACACCATAAATTATGTTAACTGATCTTTTCCTGTGGGAGTAGCAGCTAACCTAATAGATTTTAGCAAGTCCTCTTTGGGTACCACTCCCCGTTCTGAGATGGTATAACCCAAATAATCTATTTCTTTCAACAAAAATCTGCACTTGTTTTTTCTCAGTGTAAACCCTGCATCATTTAACACTTTGAGTACCTTAGTCAATGAATTATTATGATCAGCTTCATTCACCCCAGTAATCAAAATATCATCCTGGAAATAATGTACGTTTTCAACATCACTAAATAAACTATGCATCATCTTTTGAAAAACAATGGCAGTGGATACCAGCTCAAGGGGAAGTGTTCTAAATGGGAAGACCCCCTCCATAGTAGCAAAAGCAGTACATTGTTTTTAATTGGGATGTAATGCAATTTGATGATGTGCTGCTTTTAGATCCACCTAGTGTAAAACGTTGCTTTATTCATTAATAACACCATATCTGAAATATTGGGCAATGGGAAACTGTCCACCACTATGCTTTGGTGCAATGATCTAAGGTCAACACAAAACCTCAATTTGCCATTTTTTTTAGTAATCACAACCGGAGAGAGCCATTCAGACACCTCCACAGGCTCAATAACCCCTTTGTTTTGTGTATCCTGTAGCATCTCCTTTACTTCATTGCGTATAGCAATGGGAATCTTTCTTATCCCATGTCTAATGGGTTTTGCGTCCTCTTTCACTTTAATTTCATGAACATACCCTTTAAGTTTACCCAACTTGTTAAGGAATACATCTTCATATTTGGTTAAAATTGTTTCTAAACCAATTGATATTTTGCACCACCAAAACTTGTTCTTTTGACCTGAGATCAAGAACCACATGTAAATCATGTTGTTGGACCCAACCAAAATGGCTGGAGCTCACAAACCCCTCAATAAATATTGCTTCTCCATCATACCCCTTAGGCATAATATCACTGTTGCACAATGTAGTGTTAGGCCACATTTCTTCAAAAACATTCCTGAGCATAATAGTGTACAAGGACCCCAGATCAACCATCAATTCCAATGGTATCCCATTTTACGTAAAGACTGCCTTGCTCTTTGTATCTTTACCTTTTCCTCACTCTCAACACAAAGGACTATGTTTGGTGTAGCACTGTCTTCATCCACAAATGTAACCCTGTTCTTTGAGAAATGTTTGCAAACTCTTGCGAAGTGTCTTCTCTTCCTACATTATCTGCAATCTTTATCTCTTGCAATGCACCCCCTGAAATTGGCAGCACATCCCATGGGCCCACATCTATAGCATCCTCTGAATTTACTCTTACTTTCATTAATGATTTTGATTTTAGGGTTACCAGTTTGTGATTTGTAGTCTACCTTTTGTTTACTTTTGATTTCAACAGTTGAATATTCCTCCTTTTTACTCACAACATTTACACCTTCCTCTTTTTAGTTTCTAATATTTGCATTTCTTTCATACATGTGTCAGATTCTTCTACAAGTTTCCCTATGGCAATAGCTTTATGCTGTGTTGGATTTCTGGCTGCACATAATCTACTTGCATTCGTTTGTTTTTACAATGAACTACTACATCTGATCTGTCATAGGACCAAAGTCTAATTTGACCACCAATTATCTTAATCTCATAACCATTTGGTCAACCATTTCCTTCTCTTTTGTGGTAAGGAATTAAATGTATGTCTTTGCATTACAATTTTAACCTATTTACCATAATACTTTCCCAACCTACGTTTTGCTTCTAGGTATGAATTTTCTATAAGTTGACCATCAGCTCCCAATACTTCTGGTAAGAATTTAAAAATGTGCTGACTTTCTTTACCTAGAAAATTAAGTAATAATACCTTCTTTCTAGAGGCTGGAAACCTTAAACCATCAATTGCTTAAAAGTAATTCTCAAAGATTGCAATCTACTCCTCCCATTCTATAGAAGGAGACTCACCCTCTGATAAAAATGATGGGACTGGTGTAACGATTTGACTACCTGCCATAATGTAGACAAATATGAAAGAAATACACCAGAAAGTAGTTTAAAGTTACACTAGGAAGTGGTTTATAGCAGTCCTATTGCTCTTCCTCTTTCTATGTCTAATAAGACTTCCCCTTTCCACTAGACTCTTCCTACAAGGTAGCTTGTTGGAGAGTGCAACCAAGTACAAGTTGATTTGTGCAACACAAATTAATCCCTCCAACACAAGTAGGTATGATTGCTGAAAAGTGGAGTGGAGTGGAGGGAAGTGAAACGCTGCTGCTACAGCAAATCTGTGCTGATGAAGGTGTGCAGATCAACATGATACTATTTTGCAAACAAAAGTGATGTTGCGCTGTAGTTATTGGTGTGCAGATCACCGAGTAGTTGAACTTACCAAACTCACATATGAGGCTGCAGAGCTGTGATGCTGTCGATGTGCAGATCGCCGTGTAAATTCAATGTGGTACTGTGACCCTGCTCTTCTATTAGAGGTGTGCAAATCACAGCACTGTGACTTGCTTCATCATTAGAGGTGTGCAGACCACTGCAGATCAGTAGATGCCCCACATGCATATAATGTTGCCAGCTGTGATGTGTAAGTCAATGAAAATCAACACAAACACTGTCCTCTCCAGGTAATAGTAGCACGAAACAAACCGATCCAAGATGGTTTTATCTATAATGTGCTGCGTGTGACATCACATTCTCCTCCCTGATGCAGTCCATGCTCAATGAGAAGAATGCTTGTGGGGATGACGGCACCAGTAACCATGCACTACGCACTCTAGTTGCCATTTAATGTTGAGGTTTATTCTCTGGTAATACAAACATGACAGACAATTTAGGCCTAAGCTTTGACAACGAAGTAGTGGCCGAGATATTAAAAGCTCCATCACTTCTGGTAGCAGAAGTTGCCATAGCCTCAGGTAGCCACACTGAGGACTGGAAATCACTAGTGACCCTGAGAAAGCATAGCTCTACACGGGTTAATCATGACCGAGTATCTGAGAGCAAACATTGCCCCAAATGGCCTACTAGTGACACTTACACCTCAAATTATTTTAGATGCCATCATTTTTTGACGCGAATGGTCGAAAATAGCCTGGAAATACACTTGTGATTGGCTAATATTAATCATTAATACAGCCAAACGCCTTACAGAGGCTCTCCTGATCAAGATAACCATTGCTGAGAATTCCTTAAAGGCTGGAATTAGCATATCAGCGTTTAAGACCCGCCTAGCAGAAATCAATGAGGAAATGAACAAACACAAAGACTATTTGGCACAACAAAACATCACTAAACTCCAAAAGATGTCAAACGATTTGACAGGGAAAAGGTCTACCCCTATATTAGAGAAGACTTCCAGGTACCAATGGTCCTCCTATAGAAGGAAAGGCTCATTTAGTAGTGCCTCTAGTAATGACAGTACGGATAGTTATAACATGTTGAAAGGGAACCAATCCCCTCTCCTACCTAACTATCCAGTGACATCTTTCACGCAGAACCAATATGGGGGACCCTGGATGGGGCCACAACCTATGAGGCATCCGATGCATCAGATACCACCACAACCAACAATTACCTCAACCCCCTTATTCCAACAGAGGGAGGGGCAGAGGAAGAGGCAGAAGAAGAGGTCACAACAAAAGGGTACAGTGGCAGGAACCAGAATCCCAAATGTTATTGAAGAGTCACACGAACACAACGAAACACTAGTAGTCAACTTGTCCTCTCAAACCTTAAGCAACAATGAAATTAGGGTTTTGCAAAAATGGCCAGGCTTCGTCCCCACACCGAAGGAAGGCTTTTTCCGCTTAAACTTAGAACTGCAACAGTTCTTTCGGAAAATCAGATTGCAGGCATTTTTTCATGACAAACCTCCCCCAGTATCAGGAGACTCAGGGTTACGCAACCATTCAAGGTTCACCCCATCCTCTGCAGTGATGCCTAGCGAAGTCATAACTTTTGAGAAAGCAGTTCTCAACCAGGTGGGTAGGACAACCCCCCATGCTCCTTACAACAACCTCTTCAACCGAGAAAGAGAAACCATACGAGGAATCACAAAGGATCGATCTATTGTAATAAAACCTGCTGACAAGCGAGGAGCTATTGTACTGCTAAACTAAACAAACAACCGGTATTGCTGCCCTATAGATACTGATCCTACTGCAAGGCTTACAACTGAGATCAAACTATTAGTGACATCAACTGAGTTAGAAGGCTGGATCACCAAAAATGAGCTGATTTTTTGGTCAATCTGAACTTGATGATCCCATATTTTTACACCATACCCAAGATCCACAAGGCCACCACCCCTACTCCAGGGAGACCCATAGTCTCTGGCATTGACTTGCTACTAGAACCACTGAGTACATTCTGTGATCATTTTCTCAGACCCATAGTGATGAAGATACCTACATATTTGAAGGACACAGCAGAAGTGTTGAATCTTATACAGGACTTAATAGAGCCGGTGGGCATCGATCTCCTCATCATGCTTGACGTAGAAGCCTTGTGTACTAATATACCACAATAAGCTACCATACAAGTCTTGGAGACTATTCTGATGACAGAGACACCGTGGACATCTCAACCTCCCCCAGTTTAATTTTGGATTGTGCCTCCCTAGCTAAAAAGGAGAATTTCTCCAAATTCAAGGAACAGCTATACCATCAAATACAAAGCTCTTCCATGGGGAGTACTTTCGCACCAAGTCTAGCTTGCCTCTGTAAGGCAGCATTTGAAGGTCAATATATCCTCTCTAAAGACAATTCATACAAGAAGAATATTCTTACCTGGTGAAGATATATATCGATGATATACTCATCTTATGACAGGGAGAGACCTCTATCTGTATGGACTTCTGCAAGTGGATCAATACACTTAACCTCTTTCTAAAATTCCCCAGTACAGTGTCAGAACACTCAGTACCCTTTTTGGACCCAATGACCTCAAGAGAAGGATGAAGGGTACGTACTACTAACTACAAAAAACCAACAGACAGTAATAGTCTGTTACACTAAGAATCTTCAAATCATCTTTATTTCGATCACAAAGGATCTTAAAAGAACACAGCACAGAATGCAATAAAACAAGAGAATTGTACATAAAGAAAACATCGAATAAGAAATTTTAAGATAATATTACATAAATTAAAAATAGGGTGGATCCTAAAATGGTTGGCAAAATACATGGTGTCTTTCTAAAACTGTATTTAAAATCAGATTGATATAGAAAGTGCAATGTGTCATAAAGTACATTTCAAACGTTTTATCCATAACGCGTACCAAAATCTAGAAAGGCTGAAGACCACTACTCTACGAGTATCAGTGCACAAAATTCTTAGGTCTTCTAAATAGTGACCCCTGCCAACTAAATTACAAAGTGGTAATATCCATTTTATTCTAAGGAGTTTGTAGTTCAGGCAAAAAAATTAAAGATGAACAATGGATTCTGGGGTAAAATTACATGCCGGACAAAGATCTTCGCAAGGGACATCTTTTCGCCAGCTTTTACTAAAAAGTTTTGTAGGTAATGTCTTATATCGAAATTGGAAGAATAATTTTCGGGCCCAAGGAGGGAACAATTTCATCTAATGTTTCCTCGAAGCAGGGAGTCGATTTAAAATTTAAAATTTCATAGGTCAATCGGCCCTCTGCTTTAGCCAAGATGTGCAATGATGTTACTTCCCAGAATTTTTCTTTCAAGCTCTTTCGGGATACATCTGCCAGACTCTCTGGGTCATTCCAAAAGCCCTTCATTCCAAGTTTCAACAATAGCGCTCTATGGGGCATATTCACAAGGAGCTATCGCCGAATTAACGGCACTTTATCACAGCCAAAGTCGTGATAAATTTACCTCCCCATGCACAAGCCGGTGTTAACAGCCCACAGCACCAGTTTACCCGCGATAGCAGCCGCAAAAACATCGCCACAGAGGACCCCGCAAATATCGCTAATGAGATGCAGAGTAGGCATTCCCGTGACAAAAGCCGAGACAACAGCACACCTCAACATTCACAATGACCAGCCACATCCGCGATAAAAACACAAAACAGGCGATAAGGCGCGATAGCACCAGGAAATCTACACCTGCTCTGACCTGGTGTAAAGTCGGACGGCAGCCAGCACCACAAAAGGGAGCACAGCCCAGGGCCACATCCGAAGGGCAACAGATGCCATGGAGCCATCCATCATGCGGCCCGGACACCCAAGAGGGCCACAACACCCACCTCCACCACCCCAGGACCCCAACCCACACCCGGAACACCCCCCCAGACCACCACAGACGCAGCGCAGACAAAGACAGCGGAACCCCAGGAAACGTACCAGCCGCACAGACCCAACATCTGGCAATGTCACCTACCACAACAGGCTGAAAGGGACAACCAACCTAGGCATCCTGACCATCATCGCCCAACAGGCCTACGGCAACAACACAGAGGACAACCAACATCCCACCCCACACAAAGCTGATGGCGTGGCTGCACCTGTTGGCCCCTGGGACTCCCATCCAACACCTGCCAGAGTCGGAGGAGTCTCACAGCCAGCCACATCCAAGTCCCCCACACCTGTCCTGGACATCACCATCACCCTGGCACCCCAGTCCCCATACGTACAACACAATGCGCAGGATCTGCTGGAGACCAAGCAAGGACCATATGCCAAAGCAGGACGTAAGCACGTGTTGGGGGCAATACACAGCACACATGTACCACAGTGCCCCCTGGTAACACAGCAAACAATCACCGCAACAGGAAGCACATGTCTCACATCAATGTGCAGGCAACAACAGAACACCGTGGAACACCCAACAATGTCGCCTTCAAATACACAGCTACTGTGCATGTTACCTTCATCCTCCGACAGTCCATCATCACCCAGCGTTCCCCCGATGGCAACAATGGAATAGCACAGCCCCTTGGCAACATACAAATGAACACCCCACACACCTCAACTCCACAACCATGCAACTCACAACGCTGGCAATGCACACGTCACAAAATCACATACAACTGGCACAACAATATGCCCACCCACCAGACACGACAGAACAACTTACAATGTCCACATGGGAAAGCCCTGAACATGAGCCAGAAACGGCATGGCACCTCAGCCACATAATAGCCGAATGTGGGTAGAGGTGGCAACCAGGCAAGTGTGAAGGATGCAGTAGAACCATGATTGGGAAAGTACACAATGCCAAGAGTGCCGGAGATGTGCTGGACACCTCGCAGTATGCAGAACACACCCATATCCATGGCGACATACACCGCTTGTGTATGGAGTGTAGTGGACAGTGGACGCCACCATGTCACCACAGCCAGTGGGGGACCTCGCGGAAATGCTGCCTGTTACTCCCCCCTAAGCGTCACCGGAGTGGGATGGCCCGGCGTATGCTACGCCAGCGTAGGGGTGTGAATAAAAGCACATAGGCCTGGGTGTGGTCCTCTTCCGGAAAGACCCACGTCTCTGCCAGGGCGGCGCCTCCCACCCCACCATGAGGCCGACGCCGTCCCCGTGTGCGGAGTTGCCTGCAATGCTGTGCACCTGCCGGACCCCGGCACGCTGGACCAAGAACCCGTCAGGCCCACCCCTACGCAGCCAGGCCACACTGATCACCTGCCGACACCGGCGTGTGTCAAGGAGGGCCCACCACGTGCCATCGCAAGCTCCAAGCCTGAGGCCCGCGACCTTGGCAGCCACCTCAGACCATCACGGCCTCCACGAAACAGGCCCGCTTAATTCCTTTCCCGTTGACGTACTCTACTGCTGCCTTAGGCCCACTCTTCGCACCAGTAGGTCCCATATGTGAAACTGTGTCCTGAGTCATGAATGGCAGTGACCCCAAATCCGGGCCAGCGGCCACAGCACCAGATCCCCCCGATCAGTGAGGCATAGTTCCATATGGGCATCTTGCGACATGTGGTGCCACTAACCCTGTTCAACGCCAGCCGGCGACACGTGGTGCCACTAACCCTGTTCCATGCCAGCCGGCTACACGTGGTGCCACTAACCCTGTTCAACGCCAGCCAGCGACACGTGGTGCCACTAACCCTGTTCAACGCCAGCCGGCTACACGTGGTGCCACTAACCCTGTTCAACGCCAGCCGGCTACACGTGGTGCCACTGAACCTGAACTACGCAGGCTGGTGGGGCCATCCAACCTATGCCGGCGACACTCGGTGAATGGGCCGTGCTGACCGCTGTCTCAGGCCTACACCACGGTCAGGTAGGTCACACATTTGGAACTGAGTCTTGATTACACCATGCCAGTGACCTGATGTCTACTGCAGGGGTGATATCACCAAACTCCCTGCTATCAGAGAAGCAAACGAATGCATCGCAAGCACACGACACGTGTCTGTGGGCCACTGCTGACCGCTGCCTCCGGCCTACACTGCGGTCCAGTAGGCCACAGAGCCTTGATTTGGCAATGTTGGAGTTCACATCTGTGTACCGGCATCATCGCAGACTGCATCCCCTCAAAGCACATGTGCCACTACGTTTGTTCCCCTACATTCATGGACACTCACTGGTCGTACATTGGTGGCGTTTGAGTCTATGGACTAGGGGCTAGTTTTCATCCTCATGTGGCTGATCCCGAGTTGTTGGTGCAGACAAGGGTTGCGCTTTCCACTCCTCCATTTGCTGCTTCCAGATGTCATCAGACCTTCCGCATCATACCCTGGAGGAAACCTTCCACTGTCCCCCGAAACCCTCCGCAACATACACCTCGGACATTGATGGGTACTTGCTCAGGTCGCATGGCCCATCTGACTGCACCGCAAGTCACCGTCCCGTGGCTGGGTGCCTGTGCCGGCCGCAGTGCATCCGGGGCCACTAACTCTGTGCTGCTCAGGCCTGGGACCCCTTCTTCGGAGACATTGAATGGCCTCTGTAGCGATGGTCTTGGGGTCATCAACGCCATGTGTCCGTGGCCCTGCGCTGTCCGCCTCCTCCGGCCCCAACTGCGGGCCACCAGGGCCCACAAATGGCATCTGGTCTTGACCGGACCGGACGTCGCATCACCGCAGGAGGCACACGCCACCACCGCAAGGACCACCTTCAACCGCCATCTGCCAGAGTCGAAAGGGTGGTCCTGACAGACCTACGGAGTTGCTCAGACCTGTCGTGGATGCCATCATCGGCCTGATACCCTGCTCAGCACTCCAGGTGCCAGTGACTCAGTGCACCGCAAACCATTGTCAGTTGCTGATTGAGTTTTGTGCTGTTGTGAGGTTGCGCAGCAATGTCACCTCATGCAGTGGGGAAGACCTTGGACCATGAGGAGGAGGATGTGTCAAGTGTGCGGACGGGAGAAGGCACAGACAATGGGAGGGCAGGTGGCAACAGCCCCAAGGCAGGAATGCAGACTGGTGGCGGTAGTCCAGCTACACACCCGGATCTAATACTGAGTATTGCACTGTGGACTGCGGGCGCAACTGTCACCTCAGGCAGTGTGGGAGACCTGTGACGTTGATGAAGTTGATGCAGGTGTAACACACCCCACTGCATCTGCATCAGGGCTAAGCCAAAGGGACATAATCCTGGCTATTTCTTCACAGGAGCGCGCTCTTCTCTAGTGTCCGTACCTCAGTGCACTGCTACTCACGGGACGTCCAGACTGAATATTGGGTGACCTCTGTCCTGACTCCGGATCCCTCCATGTTGCTCTGCATTTGACTCTGTTATGCTGCTGTTTTCTGTTTCCATGACACTGGTGTCCACTTTTCAGGTTGTTGCCAGCACCAAGCACTCCGTGCGGGCTGGCTTATACTCACCCCACACACATCCAGCACAGGCGTCACTGTACATGTGACCCTGCCAATAAAGGGGCCGGGCGCACGTGCCCGTAGCCAGTTCAACATGATATGTGCATGTGTCCCTGTGGTATTGATGTATGCATGGGGGCCCTGGGCCCTATGACATTACATTGTGCTGTGTACAGTGGACGCAGCGATGTCACCGCAGGCAGCGGGCTAGAACCTGGACATGTAGCTTTGTCGTCACCCACTCAATTCGTATGGGGAGTGGACTGTGCCATCGTACGCAGAGCCAACATGGGTGTGTGACTGATATGTGCGTGCCCCTGGGCGTGGTTCTGTACTGGGTATGTGCATCTGCATGTGTCTCTATGGCAGTGTGGGTCTCCTTTGTGGGGTGTGGGTGGTCCCTGAAGGGTATTGGACACCCACGTATGTGTTCTGGTTCGCATTCCATGGTTTGGGCAACACCCACACCTGTTGGGCCACCTCCTTTTGGCGTTCTGCCACCTGGCATTGGGGTGCCATGTGTGGGTGGGTGAAGTGTTGTGAGGCAGCCGTGATTGCGGGTGCTTCATGCTGTGTGGTCTGTTGCAGGGTCTGGGTTCTCCTCTGTGTAGCTTGTCTGCCCTGGTCCTGGTGGTGGGTTGTGTGGGATGTCCATGGGCTGTTGTAGGGCGTGGGTGTCGGGGGGTGTGGTGTTCATCTCGGGCATCACTGATGGGTTGTCTGTTCTGACCTGCTGGAGGTGTTGTTTGTCCCTCTGCATTGTGAAGGGGAGGTGCATGTTGGCATTGTGTTGGCGCCTTGTTCTTGTCGACATGCAGACTGTGTGACAATGTACATTGTGACTGTTTGGGCGGTGGTGGCTATTTGAGTTGGGACAGTGTACATTTGGCCTACATGGCTGATGTGGGGTTGTAGCCGTAGATGTGCGTCTCACAGTTCCCTGCTCTGTCCAATGTGATTGTTCTGTTACTGCGCCTGGGTGGACCCAGTCGTGTCCCCTGTTCTGCAGTGTGGGTGTTGCACTTTGTGCCACATTGTCATGGTATGTGCTGTGATTGCTAGGTGTGTGCTGCAGTGTGCTACGGGGATGGGGGACATGTCCCTGGGTAAATGTGGGAGTGCAGTGTGTTACACCTCATTGTGCATGTGTGGCATTGTGCCCATCACCCCCCGTCACCCCAGTCCCTGTTGGATCCTCACCCTGTTGTTGTTGTGTCAGGTTCTGTCGAGCTGTTCCGTACTCCCTACTCCTTGCACCCTCTCCACACTGATGACTGTGGCCTGGGTTTCCTCCTGCTCCTCCTGTGTCGCTGGACTGCCACCTCCTGTCGCCGTTGCTGCCTTCCTGTTGGCAGCGGGTTTGTACCTAGTTTAGGTTGTCACGTCCTGCCGGCGCCTCTTGGCCTCCTGGATTGGCCTCCTGGGCACTCGGACTGCATTCCAGGTGGTCTGCTTATGGGTCAGTTGCTGGTAGTGTTCTGTCACCTCCGTGGCCTTGGTCTTGTTTTCCTGCGGTCTGCATCCCGTCTTCCTCTCCCTTTTCTCCTTGGCCTTCCCCAACCCCGTTTTTCCTTGCTGGTGGTCTGTGGGGGTTGTGGGGTTCGCGTTGCCCTCTGCACTGGGTCAGGGTGCATCCATGTTGCTACGTGCTTTGGCTTGTTTCTGGTGTGTTGTGTCTTTGGTTTTTATGGTGCAATTTCCCACCAGGCGCGTGGGATTTGCAGGCCTGAGGCTGGTTTTGGCTACTTTTTGTTCCGCGATTGGCCTCATCGCATGATTTCTCGCTTTGGCGTTTTGCATTTTTTCGGCGTGGCGTTGATTTTCACGCTGACATTTGACGCGTTATCTGGTGGCTATCGCATGGTACCGCCTTGTTGTGAATTCCACGTTGACACAGGGATATTTTCCCGTGATAGGCTGCGATATTGGAAATTGCGTTATGCTACTCTTGCGGTAGTTATCACACGTTCTTGTGAATATACCCCTAAGTGATCTGAACCAGGGAATCGAGATTATTAATGGTGACTTCAGTAGATCAAGAAGTGGCTCCCTATAAGACAAAAGTTCGTCCACAGTCCACAGCCTACGCCAGAAAATGAGAAGTTTACAACTTAGCTTATGTGCAAGCTGCCTTTGTGCAAGATCCAGGTATAATGGCAGCAGCGGAGTAATTGCAGGTAAATCTACCAAAGATCTGATAAAACGATTCTCAATTGTGGACAAGCAATCTGACATCCCGCTGCCCCACAGCTCAGCTCCATATAGTGCCCCACCTAGGATTTTCATATTATAGATCTCAAGGGCGGGTGCAAGTTGTTTTGACTGGGTTTTCCTATCAATTTTAGTAAGGTTGGCAGTCTGGTGTGTGAGTTGCACTTTAACTTTTTCAATATGTGCTGTCCAATTTATTGTTGGTGTCAGGCGAATGACTAGATAATCAAAGGCTTCAACTCGATCCAGATTAGTACTGCCAGCTATTACAGGTCTTTTGGTAGGGTTTGCCACTCCTTTTCTAAAAATCATATATTTGGTTTTAGTTTCATTTAACACCAGCCCTCGCCCATCGCAGAATTTAATAAAATCATTTAAGAGCTGCTGCAATCCCTGCGGTGATTTTGAGATCAGTAAAGTATCATCGGCGAAAAGGAGGGCGGGAACTCTCCTTTTGCCAATTTTCGGTGCATCACACCCATCTCTATCTAAAAATGTAATAACATCGTTAATAAAAAGAATAAAAAGTGTGGGAGCTAAAACACAACCCGGTCTCACTCCGCACTGAACTGGAAAGGGGTCTGTTACTTGGTTTTTCGGACCCCATCTCACCTGTGCTGTGTTGGATGTATGTAATCTGATTAAAATGTCTAAAAGATTGCTTGGAAAGCCCTGCTCCTTTAGAACCCTCCAAAGACTTGCACGCGGGACAAGGTCGAAGGCAGACCGCAAATCAACAAAGGCCACAAAAAGCTTGCCTCCCTTGACTTGCACTTCTTTCCAGTAAATACATAATAAACGAAAGGTTTGGTCAAGGGTGCTTGTTTATGCTCTAAAGCCTGCTTGAAGATCACTCAGGATTTTGGACTCAAGAGCCCAGTCCTGGATACGACCCAGTATATGCTTACAGAAGATTTTCTGCAGGGAGTCTATTAGGCTAATCGGCCTGTAACTGGATGGCCTCGTTCTATCCCCCTTTTTATAAATAGGGACGACCTCTGCGTTCTTCCATGATGGAGGGATAAGAGTACCATTGAGAATTGAATTCGTAAGGAGGTTAATATAGAGGCCTCAGAGAGTTATGTCCTCTTTATAAAGGTCAATAGGAATCTTGTCTGGTCCAGGCGCAGGGGCCGAGATACACGAGGGAATTGCAGCTTGTGTTTCTTCTATAGAAAAAGAAAGACCACCGCCCTCATTCACAGACCCTAGACCTGGACCCTGAGGTGCCTCCTCAGCTATAGCAGCCCTGGACTCATAGAGAGAGCCAAAGTATGCTACCCAGTCTTCTGGCTGGACTGCATGTTCTAAGGCTCTCTCTTCACCTGTTAGCCAGTGTGCTGCTATACTCCAGAAATTCTTTGAGTCTTTAGCTGACAGTGCCTTTCTTAGGGATGACTACAGGGAGCTTTCCCACACCTTCTTTGCAGATACAATCGCCCGCTTATATTTAACTCTACAGGCCACAATGTCAGTATGCTCTTTTTGCTTAACTGCCTTTAAGAGTGCCTTCTTGTGAAACCTATACAAGCATTCTGCTGACCTATCCTCCGGTATGTACTAGTGCTTGCTATCTTTTGAGGGTTTGATGGTATCCCGAGTACTTCCCTTAGTTCATTGTATAGGGATTCATGTCTAGGGCCCATTGTCTTCACAACATTATCAAAAACACAGCTAGCCAATTCCTCCATAAGTGTACAAACCTTTTTCTTGGCAATATCTAAAGCCCCTGGGTGGGCCTCCACCCAGTCCCATTTAATTTGCTTCTGGTTATTAGAAATTGTCAGAGTACCTAAGTCAGAAGCGCCCCTTTTGGCAGGCTTAACAATGCCCTTGAGAGTTAGAGAAAGTGCTAGGGCATTGTGATCACTATCGACCCTTTGGACCACTGCCATATCTTTTACTAGGTGCCACAAATTTAGGGATACCAGACAAAAATCTATCCTACTTTCGTAGCCTGGCCTGTTGAATGTAGAGTTCCCATTGAGGTCAGAAGGTGTCCTTCCATTTGTGGCTCTCAGATCATGTTGCATCGTGAGGGCCATTAGCTGTGCACCTCTCTTGGACATCTTACTACCGGAAGGTCGAGCGATGGGATATGCCACTCTCTGTCCCACTCTTCAGTCAATTCAGCAGGGATTGGGGCAAGGGGCTCAAATGGGCAGTTGAAATCGCCCGCCACTATTACAGGCAAAGTATCGGCATAATGTGACAAAGTAGAATCTAAGATACGCAATGTGTTAGTTTCCTCTTGAGGCTGCAACACTCTATTGTAGACATTAAATATTCTCATTTTTGTGCCACTAGATAAGGTAAGATCCATAGCTAAAATATCTTCAGAATCAACTTGTAGGCGTTTGGCTTTGACCCCTGAATCAATTTTCACCCATACTGCTAGTCCCCCAAAAGATCTACCCATCTTTTTTCTTTTAGCATTGATGGCATAGGTGGAAAACTATTTCTATAGGGGCTTTGCAGGCTCCAGGTTTCTTGGAAAAGAATTACATCACAAGAGTCGACAAAGGAGCACCATTCAGGGTCCCCCAGTAACTTGGAGATCCCAGCCACATTCCATACAAGCACCTTTGATGAGTGGATAGGCAATTTTCCCCCCTCTCCACCCTCTACTTCTCCCAATAGTAGGGCAGCCACAACACCACTACCCACCAAGGAGGCTGTCTTAATGTTAGCTTCTGGGTCAGGGCCCTGGTCGACAAGAGAAGGGTTTGTGGTTAATGGTGGACTAGTGAATGGTACTGCCAGAGGACCTGAATATCCTCCCCTATTTACGGGTGTCATCTGTATTTTGACTGGCGGTCAGCTATACCTTCTCAATTCTCCCATGTGTGGTCGCAGTAGCCCTAGTACGGCTGCCCCATGTATTGTACACTCAATTCTACTTCAGAGGGCCCAGTCATTCAGATCTTACTACGCCTTTTATTTTTATTGCTCTAAGACAGTCACCATCCGAAAGCCCTCTGATATAATCTACCGGTGAGACAGTTCCTTCACCTACGCTGTAACTGCAACACCATGAGGAAAATCGGCATACAGGCTTCCACACTGAGTTCCAACTTGATCACTCGACACTACCCTTATAGGATTGCCAATCAAGCCTACAAAACAGCGAATAACTACCACTGGGATTCCCTCCTGGAGACCAAGGTTAAGCAGAAGACAGACACACTGACCTGTGTTACAACCATTACTCCCTCATCTAAGAAAATTCAGAAAATCATGAAAAAACAATGGTCTATCCCAAAAATAGGCACCTTAGAGATGGAGGACCCTCTTTTTGCATACAAACGCACTAACAACCTTGGAGATATGCTTGTCCATATGCGCCCCATCCCTCCTAAGGACCCCCAGATCACCCTCTGGGGCCTTCTCACAGGGCATGGGACATTACCCCTGTGGGTTTTACACAGTATGCCCTTTCCCAAAAGCCACCAAGGAGACTGACGTGGGCCTAACCCACCCATGGCAACAAAGGCACCATACTAATTGCAACACGAAGAACTGCATCTACCTTATTACATGCCCATACGAACTTCTAAACACATATCCCCACTATGACACTCATTCGGAGGTACATTCTGAGCAACATCCAATTGGATACGAGTGGATTAGGCTTCACTCTAGTTTAGTCACAAGCGTAACTGAATATAGCCTGAATAAACTTTTAGGGGCACATGCATCAAGCAAAATACCGGTCGCAAACGGGCCGATTTGCAGAATCGGACCCTTTGCGACTGGTATTTTTGCCATTTGGGATGCATCAAGCCCAAAGCAAATCGCAAAATAGGGAATCGCAATTTTTGCGATTACCTATTTTGCGAATGCATTTAGGGAATCGCAAGTTGCAATTCCCTAAATGCAATGCAGTACGCATGAAAAAATTGCGACCCTGCATTAAGGAATCGCAATTTACCACCAACTTCAAGTTGGTGGCAAATTGCAAATCCTTAGAAAAATGCACTTTTTTGTATTTTTCTAAGTGCCATGTTGGTGCACACACATGCCCTTAGGGCATGTATGTGCACCACATGTGCACACTTACCTGTTTTTGGGGTGCAACAGGGTGGCCTTTTGGCCCCCTTTCACCCTTGAAATTGCGAATGCCTTCCCATTCAATCCTATGAGCCTCTAAGGCATTCCTTAATAGTGAATCACAATTTGCAATTCGCTTTTAAGGAATATGTAGGAATTGCAATTTTGTTTGCGAAACCTACATGCATAGGTAATTGTGACTCCCTAACAGCGATTTCTTAATAATCGCTATTAAGGATTCGCAATTCCCTACTTTGATGCATGTGCCCCTTAGATTCTTATCCCATTTAGCTCTATCAGCTCCGGCACCTTTCTAATAGTGCCGTAACGTCTATTAATATTTCTGCCTCTGTATAACAACCCCCCCCATTTTATGATACCACTTACCTATGGTACACCTTTACTACTATAGTTAACTTTGGCACACACACTATGTCTGCCTTTTTTATGATACAACTTACCTATGGCACACCTTTAACTACTATAGTTAACTTTGGCACACACACTATGTCTGCTTTTCATATGTTTATGTTTTTATACTTATTCCTTTGAGAATACTCATTCCTAGTAGCTGCACATGACCTCGAGCGGTCCTTTTTCACCACTCCAAGATGGCTGCCCCCGGGACAGGCCTGCAGCACACTCTCAAAACCCCACACATACCCCATGAGGCCCCGGGCTTCCGGTCACATGGTTATGAGCGCACTCCACTCTTGCCAGCACATGGAACAAGCCTTCATAACAGCTCCGGTCTGGTACTTCCTCCCTCCGGGTGAGCAGGCGATGGAGTAGGTGACTATACCTAACACAATATGTCAAATGTGAGTACTCAAGTCTCGTGAGGCCCGATTCCCCTCAACCGCTCGTTTACTTTACTTGGCGATGAGTTTCTTGTTCCTCCGCTTCACAGATTTTATGCCACAGTTTTGACGTGGGCACCTGCTCCGACCTTAGGGGCACAGTCTTTACAATAGTAGGGTAACAAAAAAATCCCTCGCAGCATAAGGATGAGTTACAGTGTGCACATATCACTATATCCCTGTGACTCTATGTGTATGTATGTCGGTTGTGTATGCACATATGTTTTTAATTGCACAAGAATGCATGTCACTCACTTTTTACTGAGGAATGAGTGACACTATGCAATTTGGGAGTTCTATATTGCACTCCAAACATGTTTTTCACCAACATGTAAAAAATATGTGAAGTTTGACTCCCTTTGGGAAAACCCAGGGACCTTCTACTTACTCTACATTTTCTCCCCTCTCTTTCAGGTTGGATGAAAAAGATAACTGCAAAGGGTTTACCCTCTACCTGGTAAATATATTGGATATTATTCTCACAACCACGTGTGAACAGGTCGGTAATCAATTGATACCTGCACCCCCAGTCCCATCCCCTAGCAAGGGTAGATATTGATTTCCTTCTTTTCTAAACCACCCCCCGGTCCTGATGAAACGCCATGGATCCCTCCTGGACCATTAGGGCATGAAACATGTTGACCCACATCACTTGCACTTACCACTAAATTGTGTTCCCTCATTGTTGGGAATTTAGATACTGTTTTTAACCTTACTAGGGGGACCCAGGAATAAAACTCACCCTCAGGGTACCTACGTGGTATTTTTAACCCACCATTTCACTTGTTCCACACAATGCACTCACCATCACGGTGTTCTACTAAAAGATCTCCGCCTAAGAACCCTCTTACGGGGCCCGTGGGTATTGCAGTGCGGACCCCACGACGAACAAAATGCCCCATCATGAAGCATGACACCTTCACAAGTGTGTGAGGGCACTACTTCCTAATAAGGAATATCCCCCCTAGTACCGACTATCCACCTGTATTACATCACTCTTTTAGGAACAGCTACCCCCCCTGTGTTCTACATACTTGTTTTTGGGAGCAATGGTACTGGACCTTTATCTGCTCCCCGTCCCTCTCTATACTGGTATTTGGTTTATTCTCCCACCACATAAACAAGGTTCCCTTGCCTGCTTCGTCTGCCAACTGTCGTCCGCATAGATCGACGCCTGGCTCACATCGAATGCACAGCCCGTACATTTCATATGTGTTGCACAACATCAATGCCATGAGTTAGTCACGAAAAGCAGCGTGGAAAACTTTAATACACATAAGTCACCACACATTCCTCACTGGTGATCAGCCAATCAAAGTCCATGCTGTCCCAGAAGAAAATACAGAATAGGGCTGAAAAATAGTCCCCGTAGCTTGGTCTGACCATTACCTACTTCCTTTTAGTATACTGACTCCGGGTCAGGCCCTCCACTCGCAGGGTAGGGACTCCAAACCTATGTTGGTCCGGAGATGGGCCGCATTAACCCAGGATGCCTTTGAAGAAGCACTGGCTGGTAGTCCTCCTGAATTAGGGGACAATATCCAGATAGCTGATAACTCAATATCAAGTTGGTTGACGGAGGCTGTGGATTCCCTGATACCATTGAAACAATGTAAAAGTGGGCGTGTATCCGCCTCTGCAAAATGGTTTTCAGGAGAACTGGCGCAAATGAAATCCAGCTGTAAGCGTCTTGAGCGCCAGTGGAGGAAGAGCTATTGGGATGTAAACAGACAGAAGTATTTAGAGGCTCTGAAGCTCTATCATCGTCAGATCAGGAGAGTGCGGAGGGAATACTATGCAGGGCAAATTGAGATAGCTAAAAATTCCACTAAGACCATTTTTCAGGTAGTGAAGCAACTATCCTCTCTGGAACGGGTGACAGCTGCGCTTCCTGCTTCTACGGATTATTGTAATAAGGTCGCTGACTATTTTATTGGGAAGATAGATAAGATATATGCCAACTTTCCAGATAGTAGTAGGAGTCATGTCCCCATGCCTGGTGTGGAGGCAAAGTGGACCGAGGTTAAGTTTGTCCTATGTCCTCTGGTGGAAAATGAGGTCCTTGGGTTGATGGAGGCTGTGAAATCTGCGTCACCTCTGGACCCGGCGCCTCAAAAATTCTGCAACTAGAGAAGAAAATTATTGCCCCTGTTCTCACCTTGCTACTGAACCTGTCCTTTAGCACGGGGCAGGTTCCTAGCAATTGCAAACATGCCATGGTGGTCTCATTGTTGAAGAAACCCTCATTGGACCCCGCTTTCCCTGAAAATGTAAGACCTATATCTCTACTCCCCTATGTAGCAAAAATTGCAGAGAAACATCTGAACGGTCAACTCTCAAGGTTTATGGAAGAGAGGCGGGTTCTTCATGATACTCAGTCCGGCTTTAGGCCTATGCATAGTACAGAGTCCGCTCTCCTCCTAGCAACCGAAGTGTTGAGGATTGCTGTCGGCCAGGGTAGGACTACTGCCTTGATTCTGCTGGACCTAAGCTCTGCGTTTGACATGGTGTCCCACGGCCTCCTGCTTGAGAGGTTGCGGGAGGCCGGGGTCGGAGGTGTCACGTGGGTCTGGCTGAAGAACGTTCTGAAGAATAGATCCTTCCAGGTCCTGCAACATCCATTTAAGTCCAGAGTCTGTCCTCTGAACCAGGGGGTGCCGCAGGGATCGGATCTTAGCCCCACCCTGTTTAATATCTATATGCGCCCGCTGGCAAATATTATTCTGAGGCATGGAATTAAGCTGGTGTCATATGCTGATGACACTCAGCTGGTTGTGACCCTGGAACAAAAAGAATCTGGAAGGGCTGCCGATTTCAAGATTTGCCTGGGGGAGCTTATGGACTGGATGAGATTGAGTTGCCTCCAGTTGAATGCAGGGAAGACAGAGGTGATGGTTGTTGGAAAACGGCCCTCTCTCTGGTCGCAGCATTGGTGGCCTGAGGAACTAGGACCTAGTCCGGTACCGAAAGCCAAGGTGAAAAATTTGGGAGTGTGGTTCGATGAAAATCTGTCCTTCTCTGAGCAAATTTCGGCTGTGGCCGGTACATGCTTCGGCATTCTTAAAATGCTACGTAAAATTTGGGACCTCCTCGCCCAAGATACTAAAAGAACTATTGTGCAGGCTCTTGTTACATCTCGCCTTGATTATTGCAATATACTGTATCTAGGGGTGACTGCAAAAAACCTGAACATCTTGCAGAAGGTCCAAAATGCCGCAGCCCGGCTCATCTTGAATATCCCGAGGAGGGCCTCAGTGGGGGAAGCTTTGACAAAACTGCATTGGCTCCCAATTCCGGCCAGAGTCACCTTTAAGGCCTTATGCTTTAGTCATAGGATCCTTAGGCAAAGGGGGCCGCGTGTTTTGCTCCCCCTCCTGACAGTCTACCAGCCCGTCCGGGATTTGAGATCACTCAGCTGTGCTAGAATGACTGTCCCCAGGGTGCGGAAGGCTCAGGCCGGCGGGAGATCTTTTGGTTTCCTGGCAGCCAAGGCATGGAATGAGCTCTCTGCTGATCTGAGAACTTCTGAGTCAGAGTCTCTGTTCCGCAAGAAATTGAAAACCAGCCTCTTCCGTCACCCTTTGGGAGCTCCGAAGTAACTCTGCGTCTTCTCTGTTTGGAGGTTGTGTAGGAAGTTGGTTAGCGTGGGAGGGCTTGCTGGGTCTCACTGATGTCCTAGCGCGGGGACACTCCGTTTGGAGTAACCAAAGCGCTTTACAAGCTTCCTAATAATAATAATAATAAGTCACCACACATTCCTCACTGGTGATCAGCCAATCAAAGTCCATGCTGTCCCAGAAGAAAATACAGAATAGGGCTGAAAAATAGTCCAATAGATAGCAAAGTAGTTGTTAGGCCATATAAATGAAAAAACACTCTATTAATCATTAATACGTAAAGCTGTGGAAACACTTGGAAAGCAATAAGCCTTTCCAAAACAGCATTTGCTAGGATATTACCATATTACACTAACCCACACCCCCTCCCCCCCACACACAGAACTTAGGGGCATATGTACGAGGAAGTGGCGGAATGAGGCGTTAGGCGTCATGGCTTAACGCCTCACTCCACCACTTCTGAAACGCAAGGCTGCAACATATTTACAGCGATATGGTGCAGCCTTGCGTTTCCCCCTGCAATGGCGCTACACTTAGCAGTGTAGCGCCAACGCAGGCACCCTTGCACCATAGTGCAAGGGTGTCTGCGTGCAGGGGAGGATTGTTTATGTGTAGGAAGGTGTCTCTTCCTGCACATAAACAATCCTGAAATGCCATTTTGTCACTTTCATGTGTGCTGCTTAATGCAGCACCCATGAAAGTCACGAAATGGCATTTTTTTAAAATATTGTTTAAGTACAGGAAGGTGGAACCTTCCTGTACATAAACAATCCATGGTATTTTGCTCTTTCCATGTGTGCTGCACAAGGCAGCACACATAGCAAAAGCAAAAACGAGGAGAAATAATGCATTTCTCCTCGTTTCGCCAACTGAAGACTGGGGTCTCCCTGGTCTTAATTTTGCCGCTGCCTCCTATGTACGATGCCCTTGTACATAGGGGGCAGCGTCAAAATCAATGGGTGTTGCGGTGGAACGCACACCACAACACCCACTGCCCGCCACTTTCATGCTAACCATAGCGTGAAAGGGGCCCTTATGTACAAGGCAGCGTTAAGCCACGTTAAGTGGCATTTACGCTGCCTTGTAAATAAGGCTAAGCCCCTATCGCCACCACAACGTCAGAAAAAGTGACGTTGTGGTGGCGACAGGGGCTTGTACATATGCCCCTTAGTTGCATTATGTCTCACAATTAGGAACTCCCGTTCATGTTTCTGAATATCACCAACGATGTATCAATTCTGAAATTCATGTAAAAAATGCAGTAGATGGCATGTATGAAACATGTTTTGATTTTACCGATGCCTGAACAAATAAAGGGAGGTTGAATAGTGCAAATAACAATCATGAAATCTTAACTCCACGCTGAGATAGCCCCAGGCTTCCCTTTAATATCCCAACAGGATTACAAAATACACGTTGTTATAAGGCTCTTGGCTTTGTACGCAAAAGGTTTACATACAGATGTCATCCCAATTTTAGTAGCATTCCTCAAAGCCTCGAGTAAAGCTCTACACAACAAATGGCAGTGCCTGGATTTTGGGGGCTAGGAATGGGAGATAAGAGTATGTGACCCAGTCTAGTTTCTTTCTCACCTGCAAAATCAGGCATGATGCAGCACTTGGGAATGAAGGTCATGCTATTGTTTGTGTTTATCTGATCAATCTAAGAGAATGTCTAGTTTCTTATTGTTCCTAATACTTGAATAGCCTGTTCCTAAGAGCTGTCAGTATTTGTTAAAGAGAACTGAGTAGTCTTTGTGTCTTGCATATTGGAGAAGGATACGCATCCCTTACATCCCCTCTCAGAACATCCATCTTCCACCAGGAGACCTAGAAACATGAATCGAAGAGCAATTCACCCTTTAAACCAAATGTCCCATATGTTAAACCACCCACATATGAGCCTTGTGTTCTGAAGTCACATTGTGCACTCTTCAATTCACCCAACTTAAATAAATGAGATGCAAGTTTGATCAATGGGTCGCTGTCAGGAGGTAGGTGAAGGGAAGGATGCTTTGGCTAGCACATTCCTAAGGGTTGGTAAGATATCTTCTTTAGCAGGAGGTGGTTGCAAAGGACAAATATGGCTTTTTGCTGGGGGCTGGAGAGTGATAAACTAAAATGTCTATACCTGTGGCGCTGACAATCCTGACTCTGTTCCTTGAGAACCTAAAAACATTCTGTGCTCCAGAACAGATATTACGAGCAAGTGCATATGTTGCTGAGTTGCTACATACTGGGTCCATCTTTGATGTTGTAGGGCCACGTAACGTATAATGGCGATGTCTGTTAAATCATGATGTTTATTGACATAATAAGCCATCAGTGGCACAATAATGCTCATCCATGCCATCACGCTGACCCTCATATAGCAGCGATAGCTCTTTAGATACTGTGAATACTGAGCTCATGATAACACCCACTTTGACATAATGTTGGTCCTGACGTAATACTGGCAATGCTAAGCATACTGTCAGCATCCAATGAATGATGATATCAGCCTTTTGCATAATGCTCCCCTTGCATTACAGTATTCATTCTTGGCATAATTTTGCCGTTCATGACATGATATTGCTCACCCAAAGCACAAAACTGGATTTCCCATCCCTGGTGAGATGGAATCAACCTGGGGAAAATTGCTTGTCCTGGCATCACTGTGGCAATATTTGACCAATTGTGGCCATCTTTTTGCATGCATTATCCAAAACATACAATTAAAGCTGTTGACGGCGCATTGAAACAATACTGTGGGCGGAGGAGCAGATCCCCCCTTACATTTTACTGTTGATGACAAGACATGTCTCTGAGCTTTGTGTACAGGACAAGCTGTGTTTGTCTATCCATTCACGTTCTCACTAGCCAACATAACTATTCATGCAATCAGGAACTCATTCATCAATCTGTGCACCCATCTATCCCTGCACTCCCTAACAGATAACATATGTATCTTGGCGATGTTTGTTGTTACCCAACGGTACTCATTTTATCAACCTCAGATGGATGAAAGGCTGAGTGGACCTGCCGGGATTTGAACCTGTGACCATGAGGTTGAGCACAGGCCCCTGCAGTAGATGCATTAGTCCACTGAGCCACCAGACCCGGATGTATTCATCTATGTATGCATTCAAACACCCATTCATCCATTCACTTTCCCTACAATCGAGTCTAACATTCATCCATCAGCATACTCACAAACACTCGCAAGCACGTCATACAGACGCTGTACTTCCACTTTTAGAAAAAAGCCAGGCTGGCTGCTGGCATCACCTTGTGAACCACTCGTTTTCTTTTTTACTATTACAAAAAACGTATTTACGATGTTTTTTTCTGAATCTCAATAACAATAGCGCTCTTGACTAGTAGATTTTCTATATCTCGTTTAGACAGCTGCACATTTTACTGCTCCACTCCCCCACAGAACATATTCCACAATTCTTGTGTTTTTCAGACGTAATTTTGAATCCTGTGGTTTCATGAATTCTAATTGTACCTGACCGCTTCCCAGAATGGTAATATAGCAGATTGGGTTTTAAAAGGGTTTTATGAATATGTCACAAAATACTCATATAAATATTATAACTGTGTTCCAAGTGGTAAACCCTGCTGCCCGCCCCAGTGATCTTTTGTTTATTCAAAAGCCTGACTTTCCCTAGTTCCACGAATACTGCAACAGGCTGCTTGTTTTCTGATGCACTGCCAGTGTTGCATTATTGATTTCTCCCATAGGACACAATTATTGCAAAAAGTAGTAAGCTGTTCAAGCAGAGGTAAAAATAAATATGATATGAAGCAGCCAATTTGTTTGCTTTTTGCATGTTTTAGCTCTGCACAGCTGACTCACTTCTTTAGCGGTATTGGAGGCAGCATTTGGGCTTATTCGGGTTACAATTCCGCATTACCTTTCAATGATATGCTTATTTTAAAGATAACTTGTTACCTTGCTAGGTCAACCCAATATCAAGTTTTCCCACGTGGCCCGCAATGCGTGAAGCCTGGCCTCTTTGTAGTTACTAGAAAACTGTTCTGCGATAATTGATTTAGGATTTGCCCTTGTCTTGCTAATTGGCTTATTAAACATGCAGTCAGGCCTGAGTAATTCGACTCGGTTTCCAAATCCTGTTTCAGAGTTTGATTGCAAGAGCAGATGAACAAATCAAAGGCCAGTGGAAGTGCTGCAATGTCGAGGTGGTCAAAATAAACCCTCTTCTTAAAGGTTTTGTAAGTTAAGTGCCACAAAGGATACTACAGCGGTCTTCGCGTGTTCATAATGGATTTAATTAGCATGGCGCGAGAGAGAGTCAATTGAGGCTTTGGAATTAAAACTAGAAGCAGATAATTACTGCATTACTAGCAGGACTCCACATCTGCAACATCCTCGATTACTGTTTTTATGATCGTTCCAATAAATTCCTTAAATACAACGGGGCTTATTTACAAGCCCCTTGCGCCACTTTTGCGTCACTTTTCCCATGTTAAAAATGACGCAAAAGTGGCGCAAGGGCCTTGTAAATCTGCCCCAATTGCTCTTTTAACACTTATGTAAAATATAAAGGACTAATTGGTGGAATTGATGAGAAAGAAAAAGGCACTTTAAAATCGGGAGCAAATAGTAAATATTTGCATAGAAGGTCCAGAGGCGTACCTCCTTGTTAATAATAAAGGAGGCAAACCTCAGGAAATAAAGAAAGTGGCCTCCGTTCAAACTTTTATTTATGTTTTACACATAAATCAAACAAGCATAAATTAATTTACCCAAATGAGGTGATATAAAAGGGTAGGTTATAAAGTTATTACAACTTTATTATATCTCCTGCAGTATTGTTTATTCTGGTGAAAAAGGGAGTTTCTGGCCATATCAGTTTCAAACATGTATGGTAAGGTCGTACTTTGCTTGTTTTTCCCAGCGCATTTTATGAGGTAAGACCTGCTGGAATTTGTTAAACAAAAAGCATTAAACATTCTGGGGCAGATTTATCAATATGTCACCTTGCTGTGCTGTATGAAAGGTAGAGGGACACCTTACTGCACAAAAACAATCCTCTGAGACTTTTTCCTCTTTCTACATGTGCTGCAGAATGCAGCATACGCAGAAAGGAAAAAAAACGAGGAGAAATAAAGATATTTCTCCTTGTTATGCCTCCCTGGGAAGGCGTAGCGTTTTGATGTATTCCTAGTCTACCCTTCATGGTAAATCTGGAAATGCAGCAAAATCCAAGAGTGGATGAGTGGAACATCCACACGCCACACATGGAATGTTTCCCTGGGGCCGAGTAACACAAAGCGGTGCCTTGCGTTACTTCAGATTTACCAAGACATGCAGGGCCAAGCAAGATGGCCTTTTATTGCTTCGAAAATCTCATTGTAGGTTTTGCGTCACCCTGCGTCCCCTTGTGTGGTGCAAGGGCAACGCATAACCTTTGGTAAACATGCCTCTCTATGTTTGTGTACCTTGGAACAGGGTAAATACACTCTATTGATGTGTTATGCCCCATTCTTTGGTTCAAAATTTGGAATGTTGCAGTAATACAACACCTGGTAAATACCACACGCAATGCTATAATTGTTTACAGGGTGTGGTATTATTGAACCAGATTCCCACGGGATTCATAAGGAGTCTCTTAATCTTAAGCGTCAGCCCCCTTTAAAATACACTGCAATATATTTTCTTTTCCTCTGTAAAAAGATAATAGCACAGCTTCTTATGACATTTGCTTTTTCATAATTTTGTTTTAGTATATCATAATCTCTCACAAAGGACAAGCACATTATAACAACAATACAATAATTCTGCTCTTTCTAAGTACATTTGTTCAACCCGCTAAAGATCCACTCTGCACAAAAATTAAACAAGCTGCGACAAAGCCAAACAACTGGCCTTAATATAGCAATACATGGAAACAAAGGTAAGAACAAATGCAGCTTGTATGCTAGGACCAAGGTATCATCTTTTAAACTTGTCACTCAAGTTCGGAGGTTTGTTGATGTCACCAGTAACAGTTGAGGAATTTCTAGCTGGATCAGTTTTATGGCCCCACGAAGCTTGTGAGCTCTGGTTTGCCCCATGGGGGTCAAGTATCTCTAAGTGTCCTTGTGATTAAAAGTTGATATCAACCTCTTAGCAAGAAAAAGGCCATACATTGGTATCCGTTTGTGGAGAAAAAAATAAACAAAGAAAAAAGAAAACTTACCTGCTGGTTGCTGGTCGCCAGCCGCCTCCTCGCAGGAACCAGGAAGAACACAGACTCCCAGACTCCCCTAGCCAACCACGACACTACCTTACAGCAGGTTTTGGACCACGGTTTTGCAATTCATTAGATGTCTGCATGCTTTCATTACCAATTTCATGGAAAATTATAATTGTGCAGGTTGTAATTTCAATTGCTAACAGTTGTAAATTTTGGGGACTGTGGTCCTGAGAGGCATGACCTAAAAATTGAAAAATTATGCGACATTGCACACTTGAATGGAACAAGAGTGGGCAAATAACAGTGAGGGCCTGATTCACAGCGGTAAACTCACACATTTGTGTAAGTTTACTCTTTCGGTATTCACAAAACTGACATTTAATAGTAAGTTTACAACTGTGGAGACTCCGCAGTCAGGGCAGAGAACTCAGCATGTAAACAGATAGGACTGGCCTGTATTTGCATGTGCGGAGATCTTCATCCCGACTGCGGAATCTCTGCAGTTGTAAAGTTACTTTTAAACTGCAGTTTTGTGAATACTGAAAAAGAGTAAACTTACACAAAATGTGTAGGTTTACCTTTGTGAATCATGCCCTTGATTTCTAATGACATTTTAGATCATTTGTGCTCCTGTTTACGTTTTTTTTAATGATTCTTTCCACTTGATGACGTACTTAAACTGCCGTGAACACACGCAAAGTGCACCATTCTAACTCCAAACATCGGGACTCCAGGCTCTGTGGGCAGCCATACCTCATTGCTTTATTATATTTGTTTATATATTTACTTAACACAGGCAACAGCATTTCACTTTTTTCATGTTTTTCACTTTTTCTCTTTTCTTGGAAACTCAGCATCCCTGCAGTTTTTGTGTCTGAGATGGGGCGTTTTGTTATATTTTTTTCACTACTTCACTTTTATTGTTTCTTAAAGTGCTTAACATATACAATACGGCCCATATTTATCATAGTTTTACGTTGCCATTGCGCAAGGCAAGGGGGCACAAGGGCAACACAACACTAACGTTAGGTTTATCAAGCCACGCAAGGCCAACTTGCATGACACCGGATAGCTTGATAAATCTGGAGTAAGGCAAGGCAGCTCAAATCACTGCCTTGCGTAACTCTGCCCCAGGGAGGAATTCCATGGGTGGAGAGTCAGTGTTCCCACGCATCCACCCATGAATTTTGGCGCATTCCCAGATTTACTATTAGTGGTAGACCTGGTAATGCACCAAAATTCTTTTCCTCTTACTATGTGTGCTGCATTCACAAAATGGAAAATGCCTTACAGGATTATTTTTGTGCAGGAAGGTTTCCCTTCCTGCACAAAAACAATCCTGCTTACATTGCAGGGACCCTTGTACTATGACAGCCAAAAGTGCACCAGCACAAGGAAAGGACAGGAATGTACTGTATGATGTATTGCTCATTCCTGCCATTTCCCTTTCAAGCAGCGTAGCAAGGTGGCTTGCTGCGTTGCACTGGGTGAAAGTATGATAAATATGCCTCTAGATGTTTGGCTTGCTCTGATTCTACTTTTCTTTACGTTTTGTTATATCAAGCGCTTCATATTAAAATAGTTGTCATTCTGCTTATGTTTTAATAACTTCAATACACTTAAGTTAACAAAAAAGGACACCTTGAAACTGCAGAATGAATTTCATCAGATATTTAAGAAAGATGAGTTATCTGGCACAAAGCTGCCAGGCAGCCTATTTAAGCAGGCTCAAAGTGATATACAACTGTGGGTTCACCTTCACAAAATGTTGTCATTGTTTTGCCGAGTTGGCGATGCAGCGAGCACAAGGTAAATAGTTTTATTTATTTACTTACCTTACTCCTGCCCGTCGTATGTCTGACTCCACTACCCCCTCACCCAGCCCCTCCCCCGCCCGCCCCACCGCCCTGCAGCACTCCCTCTGCGAGCCGCGCCTGTTCTGAACCCCTAAAGTCTCACCTTGGTGTTCCTGGGGTGGGGGTCCTGTAGATATATGTAGCGTACTTATAAAATATGTTTTTATAAGCCCTGATGCTGGAAAAATGGCCCAAGTCACTTTTCCCATTGGAAATCCAATGCCATAGGTTAATATTGGAAAAGGTTATTAGTTAATAACTGGAGAAAGAAAAGCCATAAAACTAGGATTAAAGGACTCAGTAGAATGGTAATGATAAATCCAACAATATGGTATTGTTGAATTTATTGTAAAATGTACAGACAAGAAGTTATAAGACTTTTTTTGTCTGTAAGCCAAAATTCAACCCTGTACTGCTCTGCCCTGATTGGTCAGAGATAAGTGAGTGAGCCTGGCTGCATTGAAGAGGTGATAAATGACCCCTGGGACATTTGGGACAGACAAAAACATGGAACCGGTTGGTGAACCATTTCTACTGGCCCCATATGTCTGAAAAGGTAAAGGAGTTTTGCAGCTCCTGTGTCACCTGTCAGGCCAGTGGCAAGGCAGAGGGAAAGACAAAGGCTCCCCTAAGACCACTGCCAGTGGTTGGGGTTCCTTTTGAAAGGGTGGGGATGGACATTGTTGGTCCCCTGGACCCACCTACTGCATCAGGGAATAGGTATATCTTAGTGATAGTGGACCATGCCACTAAGTACCCTGAAGCGATCCCTCTTAGAACCATTGCTGCTCCTGCAGTGGCTAGAGCACTGCTTGGTGTGTTCACCAGAGTGGGTTTTCCGAAAGAGGTGGTATCAGATAGGGGCACGCACTTCCTGTCCAGCTATCTGACTGCTATGTGGGATGAGTGTGGTGTCAACTACAAGTTCACCACCCCCTATCACCCACAAGCAAATGGTCTTGTTGAGAGATTCAAGAAAACCCCGAAGGGCATGATAAATGGGTTGTCAGAGAAACTCAGGAGCAGATTGGATGTTCTCCTCCCATGCTTACTGTTTGCCTACAGGGAGGTGCCACAGAAAGAGGTTGGTTTCAGTCCCTTTGAGTTGTTGTTTGGACACCCTGTGAGGGGGCCATTGAGCCTGCTAAGAGAGTCTTTAGAGAAGCCTCTGCAAGAAACAAAGGACAATGTGCTTGACTATGTGCTAGGCCTGAGATCTAGAATGGCAGAGTACATGTACAAGGCAAACAGGAAACTGGAGGCCAGCCAGGTGCTCATGAAGCACTGGTATGATCAGAAGGCTACTATGCCTGAGTATACTCCAGGAAAATTGATGTGGGTGTTGGAGCCTGTGGCTCCCAGGGTTCTCCATGACAAGTGGAGTGGGCCGTATCCAATCTTAGAAAAGAAGGGTGAGGTTACCTATTTGGTTGACCTTGGCACCCCCAGGAACCCTCATAGGGTCCTGCATGTGAATATATTGAAACCCCACCATGACAGGGCAGATATGACCATGTTACTGGTCACTGATGAGGGTGTGGAGGAGGAAACTGAGCCTGTGCCCGACCTCCTCTCCACTAATGTGCAAGATGGGTCAGTGGAGGGAGTTGTGCTCTCTCCCAAGTTGACAGACCAGCAGCACAGAGACTGTAAGCTAGTGCTGGAGCAGTTTGCTGGCCTGTTCTCTTTGACCCCAGGGCATCACTGAGTGGTGTGCGCACCACATTGACACTGGTGACAGCCTACCTGTCAAAAATAAACTGTACATGTTGTCTGACCATGTCAGAGCCAGCATTAAAGCTGAGGTTGCTAAGATGCTGGAATTGGCGGTAATTGAACTGTCTGAGAGTCCATGGTCCAGTCCAGTGGTGCTGGTACCTAAACCTAATCCTCAAGGGGGACCCAAGGAGTTAAGGTTCTGAGTGGACTACAGAGTATTGAATGCAGTCACAAAGACTGACGCTCACCCTATACCTAGAGCTGACTTCAGGTTACTGGCAGATTGCCCTCACTGATGGAGCAAAGGAGAGGTCTGCATTCTCCACACCAGAGGGACATTATCAGTTCAAGGTAATGCCCTTTGGCTTAAAGAATGCACCTGCCACCTTCCAAAGGTTGGTCGACAGGGTCTTGTCTGGGTTGGAACAGTTCAGTGCAGCTTACCTGGATGATATAGCTGTATACAGTTCTACCTGGGGGGGATCACTTAAGCCACCTAAGGGAAGTGCTTCAGGCCATGCAGCAGGCAGGCCTGACTATTAAAGCAAGTAAGTGCCAAATAGGGCAGAGTTCTGTGGTGTACCTGGGCCACCTGGTAGGTGGGTGCCATGTACAGCCTCTCCAAGCTAAAATCCAAACTATTTTGGATTGGACCGCTCCTGTTACCCAGACTCAGGTCAGGGCATTCCTTGGACTACAGGGTGTGATAGAAGGTTTGTTCAGAATTATGGGACCATTCTGGGGCCCCTAACCGAACTCACTTCTAAGAAGAGGCCCAAAAAGCTGTATTGGACCCCAGAGTGTCAGAAGGCTTTTGACACTCTGAAAGTTGCTATGTGTTCAGCACCAGTGTTGCTGGCCCCTGACTACACAAAAGAATTTGTGGTTCAGACAGATGCTTCAGAACAAGGGATTGGGGCAGTGTTGTCACAGCTAAATAAAGAGGGCCTTGATCAGCCAGTTGCCTTTATTAGCAGGAGGCTTCTTCCCAGAGAGCAGAGGTGGAGTGCCATTGAGAGAGAGAAGCTTCTGCTGTGGTTTGGTCCCTGAAAAAGTTTAGACCATATTTGTTTGGGACTCACTTTCGTGTTCAAACTGACCACAGGCCTCTCAGATGTCTCATGCAGATGAGAGGGGAGAATCCCAAGCTGTTAAGGTGGTACATTTCCCTACAGGGAATGGACTTTACAGTGGAACACAGACCTGGGGTTGCCCATGCAAATGCGGATGGACTTTCCAGGTTTTTTCCACTTAGCTGAGGAGGACTACAGGGTGTAGGTTAGTAACCCATCACCTTTCGTTTGGGGGGGGGGGCTGTGTTGCAAAGTCATCCTGTGCCCTTGGCACCCCCCAACTTTTTGCTGACTGGTACTGGTGGTAACTGACTCTGACTGACCCTGGGCTCTGCCTAACCAGGCCCAGGGCCAGTGCTATGCTGATAACACTTAGAATACACTGAAAACACCTACATACACTAGGGTACACTAAGGGTTGGGGTACCCCTGTGATTGGCATGACCTACCCCATAGGGCCCTAGTACATATTAGGGCAGATAGAAACTACCTATCAGTCCCTAGTATATAATAGGCCATGGCAGTTTAGAGGCCATCAGACCTTTCTGCACTTGCATGTGTGCACTGCTGAAGCCTGAGGTATTTTTAAAAGTGGCTCTGTGTGGCAGGACTGCTTTTAAAAGGTAAATTGTGCCCAAACTCGACTTTTGTGTTTGGGGCACTTAGAAATGGTTAACCTACAATGTTTCGGCATTTTAGGTAACCCCAGGGTCTCCCCTAGGTGTCCCAGGGGTGGGGGGTCAGGTATCTATAAGGTAGACCCTTATAAAATGAGTTTTATATGACCTGGGTAAAGTGAAATTGCACATTTCACTCCCCACATTGTGATAAAGTGTTGCCCAAAATCGACTTTGGTGGTAGGAGCACTGTGGAGGGAGGATCTGCAATATCTTTACATATTCAGACCCCCTAAAGTCTCACCTAGGTGTTCCTGGGGTGGGGGTCCTGTAGATATATGTATCGTACTTATAAAATATGTTTTTATAAGCCCTGGTGCTGGAAAAATGGCCCAAGTCACTTTTCCCATTGCAAATCCCATGCCATAGGTTAACCTTGGAAAAGGTTATTAGTTAATAACTGGAGAAAGAAAAGCCATAAAACTAGGATTAAAGGACTCAGTAGAATGGTAATGATAAATCGAACAATATGCTATTGTTGAATTTATTGTAAAATGTACAGACAAGAAGTTATAAGACTTTTTTTTGTCTGTAAGCCAAAATTGAACCCTGTACTGCTCTGCCCTTATTGGTCAGAGATAAGTGAGTGAGCCTGGCTGCATTGAAGAGGTGATAAAGACCCCTGGGGTTAGGAAGCCTCTCGGGGAGGAGAGGTTGCTGGGCATAGGAATGCCAGAGCAGGGGGAGGAGTCGAAAACCATGGTCTTCAAAGGAAAGAGAAGGCCTCAGTGTCATTTACAACTTTAAACTGTTCACCTACAGCCAGGTGATGGGATTAAGGAAGGAATGAACAGATGCAAGGGGGAGAGACTCTGGAGAACAGCCATCCTAGGGGCGTGTTTAGCCAGGTCTTCTCTGCCTGCTGAAAATTCTGCATATTGAATTTTGGAAGAATAGTGGTTTCTGGGTTAGCATTTTGCCACACTCTGCAGGAAGTGGTCAGACCTTTGGGTGGAACCCTGCAGCTCATTGGTCAGGAGTGCCCTCCTACTTGACCCCAGAGAACACTGAATAAGTATCTGAGAAGGGCAGAGCCCTTCAGATCTGCTGCTTGAAACTTAAGAAAGCAAGACGGGCCATGCTGGAAGTTTGATGTGCATGTCCAAAGGACTGCACCTTCTGCACCATCTGCAACTACAGCCTGTGGATTACTTTGCTGTAAAAGGACTAAAGAGCGGACTCCCTGCAAGCTACAGGTTAACATAGCTAACCTGGACATCACCACAAAGAATCCCCAGCCTGGAGTACTACCAGTGGATTTGTAAGGGTTTTGTTCAAGTGGATTGTGGGGATTGAAGTCTCACACTTTCAAGGATCCTCTTTGAGATTCCAGAACCTTGGATTGTGTGTTGGATACTTTGGGGCCCGCAAGAAGAACTTCAGGAAGGAGTTCTAACTGGACCCAGCCTGCTGGAGGGGGCTGCACAAGAGTGGTGAGAGATCCTCCAGAACAATTGCTAAAGGTGAATGTGTCCCTGTCAGACCAAACGAAATGACTAAAAGGGGCACTGTTGGTTTCTAAGCACTAGAATATTTCCTATTTTTATAAATTGGTGTTGGATTTTTATTTTGTGTTGTCTTAATTATTTACTGAATTGGTGTTTTTAAATGCTTTACATACCTGTCTTTGAAGTTACGCCTGCCTGCTCGCAGCCACGTTACCAAGGGTTGAGCATAGGAATAATTTTCTAAGGCCTATTCTGAGCCCTATACTGTGTTAGTGGCCTTATTGCCAGTGACAGACCTACATTTGCCCCTACCAATAATCCACTTTCCAACAAGCACCTTATCACATAAAGTGAATACTTGAAGTGACATTTTTTTAGACCTGGGCCTAGATTTACAAAGACTTTGCATCAGGTTGGCTTTAATTTTTGAATGCAGACTGACTCAATGTTGCTTTTTATAATCCAGCGCAAATCACGATTTGGATTGGATTGCAGCCCAAAGCAACTCAGGCAGCTGCCTTCCATTACTTTACATCAAGGGGGCATTCCATGGGTGGTGCATGGGTGCTCCCATGCAACCAGACAGGGGTTTTGATGCAAATCCCCATCTAGAAAGAATTGTAGACCGGGAATTGCACCAAAATCCTGCATCTGCCTGAGGCGGGTGTATTGAGGAAAAATATTTTCCTTTTTCCTTTTTTTTGTTCTTTGCAGGTGTGCTGCATGCTGCAGCACACATACAAAGAGGACAATACCCTAGGGCATAGTTTCTGAACCAGGAGGACTCCTTCCTGCTCAAAATCTATGATGACCATAGCCCAGACACCCTTGCAATATTGTGCAAGGGTGTCTGCATTAGCACATGGTAGCGAAAAGTGCACCAACGCAAGGCTAGAGCAGAACAGTGCTGCATCTTAGTAGATATGGCACTGCACTGTTCTGTTCTCTCTCTTTCACACAAAGTAGTACAGCAACTGTACTTGCTATGCTGCATTGCTGGATTTTTGGACCACAGTACTTGCTTTGGGTTGACTGATGTCTTTAATACTTGAACAACTGAAGTTCCATTATTGTTTCACCTTACATAGTGGTAAATAGTTGCACATAACTAGACCTTTGCAGCCTTTGTTGATATCACCAAAGTAACACAGTAATATACATGAAGCTACATAACAACACAAATAAAACATAACAGAGCACAACATCAAAAAAGCAGCTAAAACTGACACCACCAAATAACCACAACACAGCATTGCGGTGCAATAATGCAACACAAATAACAGCAATACAAAAAACAAAAAGAACACATCGCCACCACAAAAATGCCACACAACAAACATTCACAAAGATTGTGGTCAAACATTAACACCTCCAGAAATCTGTTACATAATATAGTGGTAAAAAGGTGTTTGCATCAAGCACTGCTTTGACTTACCACCAAGGATATGAAATTGCACTAGTCATAAATATAAATGTATTGTGATGTGGCTCATGGTCTCTTCAACAGTTTTGGGTTGACTAGTATATTAAATAGTAAATGGTTGCTTGTTACAGGAACTTCAAGAGGCCTGTACAGCTTTTGGCTGGAAATGTAGTAGTCTTTGTTGACGTATCTAAAGTAAATATCAGAACGCAAATATAGTAACACACACAAGGCAACATAACAACACAATTAGCCGCTTAACCGCGGCGCGAATTCCGCCGCGGCAGTTTAAAAGAGTGGGCGGGGCCGCGTCGGCCAACGGACGTGCGCAGCACTAGCGAGGTAGTGCTTGCGACGGCCGTTGGCCGATGGAAGCACGGAAGGGGTTAAGACATAAAAGAGCACAACAAACCAAAGCAATGAAACCAGAACACTACACAGCAAGCACAGTATTCTACAACATCATCACATTACAAGAACACAACACCAAAGCACAACAGTATATAAAACAACAGAGCACATCAACACAACAAAATGCCACAAAACACATCCGCACAAATATTCTTGTCACACATTACCACCTCCAAAAATTTGCTTTCATAATACAGTGGTAAAAGGTGTTTGCACCAAGCACTGCCATCACTTACCATCAAGCAAATGAATTTGCGCTAGTAAAAATATTTTGTGATCCTGCCCTCGCACCTGCTCTAACTGGTCTTATCTCTGCTCCCACAATGGCCTTGTCTTCTTCGCTCTCATCATTCCCTATTATTTTTTTAACAATAAAATGTGCTGGATTTTCCAAGCCAATGGGAAAATATTATGTTTGTTACATTTTGGAAAGTGTACTCTTACATGTCTCTCTCTCGCTCCCTCTCTCTTTGTCACTCTTTCTCCCCTTTTCCCTATGGCACATGCCGAGGCACTTAGACATACGCACATGATTCGTGTTGCAAGCATACATTCAAGATACACGTGATGGATATAGTGACTTCCAGATGTGAAAACAATAACGTATATCTGTCAATAGTAAGATTTTATCGATTAAAGATGCAGATTGTTAAACACTTTGCAAGAAACAAAGGGACACAAATACATCTGCTGCTCTTCTATAACCCAATTCTCTTCTTAACAACAGACCAATGTCAAGAATAATTGGTGCTTATAAAGCAGCCCTTCTCATAAGAGTAAAGCAGAACTACTGATGTAAATGCTCGAGGGGAAAAGGCCATTCCAATGCATTGTTAAACATCCTGAACAATAATGAGAAACGCACATACGTATGCACACACAAACACACACATACACAGAGCTCACAGTCAGTCATCATGCTTTAGCCTCAGTTTAAAATATTCTGTTTATGGTGTGTTGATGGGGTAGGTGCATGCATATTGTAAATACACCACGTAAACATCTTGCTGATAGAACTGCAGTGATAAAACAGGATTAAGTTTATTTATTTGTGTTTTCTGCGCATGTCAGAATGGCTTATATTGTCAATCAAGCAGTATCTGCGTACTATGGCAGTCAGCAATTTTTAAATTGACTTGGTGAAGTTGTTGAGTGGAGTATTTTAACAATTTAAAGTTATGCAAATGCAGTACTTCGATTGACAGCTTTGTTAAGTCTTATTTCCATATTCAGTGGCTTTTTCAAGAACTGCAGCAACACTTTAGACATAATATTTAATAGCCTCGGATGCAAACAATTAATTGGAGATGGCATATACTACGGCAATTTGAGCACTACTTCTCTCTAATATGTCCTAGCCTTTCCATAATTACGTAAAGCAATCTAAGCACTCTATTTATAAATTGGTGTAAATAAAACAATGCGTTGACATTCATAAGTATATAACACATTTTAAATATGGAACCTTAACTCGTTCAAATATTTTTTGAGACAGAAATCGCACAGTAAAATCCAGATAACCTTTCTAGATGCTCTCAGGGTATTCCATTTGCATGTCATGGCACGTTTTCAGAAGTGATCATAAACAAAAGCGTTTCCTCCAAAAGTAAATTTCATAAAATATAATTTCAAATGTTCCTGTTTCAAAAAACATCCAGATACAATTTGCCCAATTGTAAACAAGAGGAAAGCGTCCCGTCCTTCTCTAAAATTAGTAATGGCATGTTATGCATATCTTAGGGAATTTTTCTTTACTTTTATGATTAGAAAAGGGAGTGCCATTTCCAAATTATCGATTTTTTAAAATCCAATAGCAATTTCACAATAAATCGCCCTTGAGGAATATGATGATCAAAAGGTAGGGTAACCAGTTCTTCTTGGAAACCTGGCTTCTAGATTTTCAGATTATCATGCATACAAGTACGTATTTTAACCCCCTAGCTGCTGAGGGTTTTCGACCCCCCCCCCAGTGCTGAGCACTTTTTTGGCTATTTGGGGTAGTTTGGACTTCATGCCAAATTAGGGACCTTTTTTCCAACATTATTTTGAGATTTTAAAGGTACCCAGGATTTGTGGATACCCCTGGAGAGGACAGAGAAATTAGACGAAATACATCTATACCTTTTTGGGGAAAAATAGGAAAAAACTGCTCAGCAAGAAGTATATGTTTTTTCTTTTGTGAAAATGGCATCAGCGAATCGTTTGCTGTCCTAAACTCACCACATGCAGAGCTAAATCAAAAAACCTATTTTCTTTTAGAACAGGTTTGGCATTTTTCAAAGAGGTAGCCCATTTTCTTATTTTTTGTGTTTTTATACTACTTACAGTTTGTGGTGTGAAACCCATGCCTGATCCAGGAAAGCTATAGATTACCGAAAAGTAGACACAATTCTGAATTCAGATAGAAGCCATATGTGTAGACCCCTCAAGGTTTTCCCCCCAAAACTATTTGTTAAAAAAATTATATATATATATATATGTTTTTCAGATTTTTATATAACGCAAAGGAATAGGAGCGATTCACATGAGCACCAGTTGCGTTACAGACGGATACATTCATTTAGTTAGGCACAAGGAGATTAAGTGATTTGCCCAGAATCACAGGATGATGGGTGTCCCTGTCAAGGCTCAAACCCAGTTCCCCAGCTTAGAGGTCAACCGCTCTAACCGCTCTTAAATGTGAACACACCTGGTCATGATATGGAATGATATGAATTGCGACAAATGTAACTGCATGCATTCACCTTCTTCTAATTATAGCAGTGTTATGGACAGCATGAACATGTACTTACACAATGTACAAATATTATCACCAGGTTACTTGTGGTTTTTAATTCTTCTTTATGGATTTGTTACATTTTAACATATCTGTTTTTAATACTACCTCTCTTTACCCCCGTCATCTAGGTCTGCCCCCAGGAAACACACTACATATTTATGTAAGGTATACAGGGCATGCTTTGTATATATTTCACAATTGATTCCCGTTTGAGTAGATGAAGTTGAATTGGTCCTGATGAAATGCTGTGATTCTTGTGGACAGTAAGAGGCATGAAGCATGTCAACCCTTGATTTATACTAATCAGAGCCTAGACAGACCATTATATCTATCACCAGCTCGTAATTCACGTTTTTAATCATGACAAAAGTATCCGACAATTAAAATAGTTTTTAGATTCTATTTAGTCATTTTTAGCATGCACAGCCTCCCCTTACTCTACTTACACCTGCACATCACATTCGAACCTCACTCTTCACATCGGCTAAAAAGAAAAGAACTCTGGTACAGAGCCCCCCTAGGGGGCCCGTTGGGCATTGCAGTGCTGGCCCAACGAGGAGCTGCCCAATGATGAAGCATGACACTCCTTGGGGTGTGTGAGGGCCCTTGCTCCTAAAAGGAGCACTCCCCTGGACTTCCCTAAATTATTTGTGCACCACTTCAAACGGTAATAAAGTGAAAAACCAACACAGGATAAATCGCACACAAATTTAGAAAAATAGAACAAAATATAATAGATAACAAACCACAATAAATAAATGAAGACCAAAATGACAAAAATCCAATCAGTAGAACTGGAGATATGCAATTTTAAAGATTTAAGTGACAATTGTGCCAATAAGCCCAAAGCACCATTCGCGGCTATCTGGTCATCCAACACCGGAAGAAAGTCACAAGTTCAGGCCAATCATGATGGAGTGTTGGTGGGATACAGGGAGCAGGTTAGTCCAGCTGAAAAGGTACATCCTCAGTCCAGTGCAAAGAGTCCCGTTTGCAGTGGAGGGGCCAAAAGGAGAGCAAGGGGCAGGCCAGGCATCACAGACGATCATCACAGTAGCGCCAAGATCCTGTTGTTGTCACGAACTGTCACAAACTGTCGGCACCCCCCTGCGAGTGGTTGATGCTGTAGTGTGAAGCGTTGGGTTGACTGAATTTCGTGTTGGTGGGCAGGCAAGCGACAAGGTGGTACAAACAGCCCAGGAACTTCAATTTAGCTCCACTAAGCTACACCAAGGGTCCAGGGCCTGAGGGGCACCAATTGGGGGTCAGGGGCTCACTCCTGCTGGATCTGGGCGCTGGTTCGGGTAGTTGGGAGCCTGTTATATCCCTCTGGCTTTGAACAAGGTGCCAGCAGACTAGCTCTTGGAGCCACTCTGGGAGGCCTGGGTTCAGGTGCAGGTCCAATCCCTCTGTCACAGGCATCAGGGCAGCAGGGCAACTTGGCAGCAATCCAGCAAGGCAGCAGTCCATCAAGACAGCAGTCCAGCAATGCAGCCCTCCAGTAGAGTGGCAGTCCTTTCAGCAGACCATCAGTCCTTCTTCATGGCAGACTCTCCACAGGGCCAGAAGTGTACTGAAGAGTTGGATTCTGAGGTCCAACATTTATATATGGTTCCCAATTTGAAGTGGAGGAAGCTTCTAGAGGTTTCCACACTCTGAGGCATCCCCTTCCTTCCTGTCCTGGCCTCAGCTTGCCTGGGGTCACAATAGACTAGTGACAGTCCCTTTGTGCGCGTGCTGAGGCAAAGCCTTTGTGATGTGGAAGTGAGGTAGATGACAGCTCCCCCCCCTCATAACGCAGAGTGGCCCATACTGCCAACATCTACCTTCCCTTTGTCTCACTGTATGGGAGCAATACTCAAAGACCAGCTGTGAGCTACACCTAGTCACGTGACCCAGGAACAGGCTTCAGGCACCATATGGTGAGGACAAAAAAATGGCAACTTTCTAAAAGTGTCATTTTCAGAATTGTGATTAGAAATCTGACTGTACCAAAAAAGAGGGCTTTTAATAACATTCTGACTAAATGTTCTCAATTGGTAGTTACAGCTTATTAAATGTAATAAAATAACTCCAACTTTATTCTATGGGAGAAGTAGGCCTTGCAGTAGTGAAAAATGAATGTAAGAGTTTTTCACTACCAGGACAAGTAAAACTTAAAGGTACATGTCCTACTTTTTAAATAAACTGCACCCTTCTCTTTGGACTGTTTAGGGCTTACCCTAGGGGTGATTTATGTGTTCTAAAAATAAAAGTTTAGGCCTGGGAAAATATTTATTTTGCCAGGTCAAAATGGAAGTTTAAAACTGGACACACAGCCTGCAATGGCAGGCCTGAGATGTGTTTGTAGGACTACTTAAGTGGGTGGCACAATAAAGGCTGCAGGCTAACTGGTAGCATTTAAATTATAGGGCCTGGGTACATGCAGTACCACTTTACTAGGGTCTTACAATTAAATTAAATAGAGCAACTGAGTGTAAGCCAATTTGACTATTTTTAAAGGAGAGAGCACAAGCACTTTAGCACTGGTTAGCAGGCGTAAAGTGCACATAGTCCTAAAAGCCGATAGAATCGGGTTCAGAAAACAGGAGAGTACATGCAAAACATTTGGGGATGATCTTGCAGAAAGGGTCAAGTCTAAAAGGTATCAAGGAAACCTATTTATTTCTGAAATGGGCACCAGATATGGAGTTTAGGACTAGTGGTTATTTGTACATCTCTGAATTTGTGGGTACCCATGTTAGTTTGTGATTTAGAGGGTCATTTCATGCTTGTGACAGGAAATGGCCCAAAAAGTAAAATGGACATATGACATTTTTCCACTGAACAGTGACCCTTTTTTACAGTGTGGGTAGCTGTGGATTTTGGCCCTAGCTCATTTGTCACCCAGGGAAACCTAACATACCTGCACATTTTTGAAAAACACACACATGGGAGATTCCATGGTGAAGTGACTTGCGTGGCTCTCACCAGCTTTTCTTACCCATAAGATTTGCAGACCTCACACTTTGCATAAAAACGCACATTTTCCTCATATATCTGTGAGGAAATCTTCTGGAATCTGTGGGGAGAACAAACTTCCTACCACCTAGCATTTCCCCAAGTTTTTCGATGAAAACGGTACCTCACTTGTGTTTGTGTAGGTCTAGTGCTTGCAATAGGATACGGCCCTAAACGCAACATGGACACATCACATTTTTCTACTTTTTTGGCAATGTCAGTATCTGTGGATTTGGGGTCCTAGTTCAGCCGCCACTGAGGGAAATCTAGCGAACCTGAACATTTTTGAAAAGTAGATATATAGGTGATTCCATGGTGGGGTGCCTTGCATGGCTCTCACCAGGTTTCCTTACCCATAAGTCTCGCAAACCTCAAAGTTTGCCTAAAACACACATTTTCCCTGCATGTCTGTGAGGGAAACTTCTGGAGTCCTCTGGGAGCCAAACATTTCCTACGATCCAGCAGTCTTCCAAGTTTCCCAATAAAAATAGTACCTCACTTGTGTGGGTAGGTTGAGTGGCCGCAACAGGAAACAGCCCAAAATGAAACATGGACATGCCAAATTTTTCCATTGAAAACCAACACTTTTTTTTGCAATATGGGTAGCTGTAGATTTTGGGTCCTAGTTCAGCTGGCATCTTTGAAAACCTAGCAAACCAGTACATTTTTTAAAACCCTGCGGTGACAACAGGCAGGGTGAGAAAACAGCGTAAAAGGCGCACGAAAATATATACAATTGGCTTAGAGGTCACGACAACAGTTAGCAGTTAATTTTTACAGAGCAGGATTCAACTGTTTAAAGGAGACCACATTGACGCCAGCAATTGCGCTGAAGGGTCAATGTGATCTCCTTTAAACAGTTGGTTTTCTCACCCTGCCTGTTGTCACCGTGCCGTTTGCCTTCACGAGCACATATGTGCACACCTACTCTTGGGTTACCTATACATACACTGTAATGTAGTGCTGATATAACTACTTGCTTCCCGAAATAAGATTTGCCCTGTTTTTCACATTTCCTTTGTGGTCTCCCTTTTTACCGTCGCTCGCATATTGATTTATTTCTCTTTTTATGCATTTGTCCTCTAAAGGATTACCGGTTGAGACATTGTTTCTTGTTTACACACTATTGCCGGGGTCTCAACTGGGTAAACGGGCCTCCTCCTGTTTTTTGCCGGAATCTATGGAGAGCTAAAAATTTCCCACCACCCTGAGTCCCCACATATCTCCTTACATCAATGGAGAAGCAATAGGGGTAGCAGTAGCGGTCGGTGGTGGGAGTGCCGCCGGGCGCTGACGTGGGGCGGGGGAGGGGCAGGGTGGGGGGTAGTAAACTACGGATTACGGGCGATTACAGGTAAGTACACATATAAATAAATAAAACTAATTTCGTTTCTCGCGCTGCATCGCCAAATGTGATACAGCGCGAGAAACGAAATTTGTTTTATTTATTTATATGTGTACTTGCCTGTAATCGCCCGTAATCTGTAGTTTACTACCCCCCCACCCTGCCCCTCCCCCGCCCCACGTCAGCGCCTTGCGGCACTCCCACCACCGACCGGTACTGAGGGGTAGATGTCTATTTGAGGCTGTGGTGTGGCACCATCTATTTAAGACTACCAATCACAGACATTTTTTTAAACTGGACAACCAGGGAACTCCAGGGAGGTGTAGCTTGTCTGGCTTCCACAAGGTTTTCTAACCCACAATACCGTGCAAACCTCAAACTTTCCCTAAAATCAAGCATTTTACCCATATTTCTGTGATGGAAACTTCCAGAATCAGCAGGAATCCACTAAATCCCTACCACCCAGCGTTATCCCACTTGTCCCAATAAAAAAGCTGTTCCATTTGTGTGGCTCGGCCTAGTGCTTGTGACAGGAATGGATCAAACTCAAGTACAAATTCATTCTAGTTGGTTTTAACACTATCAGTAGTCAAAGGGTCAACACGTTGATACTAAAAACAATATTTAAATGTTGAACCCATCGCTTAGTGTTAGTGAGCTGCATCAAGGTAGAAACCACTCTACCGTCCATTCACATGCCTTTCAAGCGTGCCACACAAAGCCATTCATACCGCCTGCCATGGACCCAACACACACAACAAACTGCCACCATTCAAGGGCCCATCATTCATACACCAAAGGGACTAAAACAACAATTACACTGCCAGTCAACCACTCATCAGCCAACATATTATAGAAACACACCTCTTAAAAACCAATACACACATTCCGCCAGCCAACAGCTACACTTCCGACCAGTCAACAGCCACACATTCCACCAGCCAACAGCCTCACATTTTGCCAGCCAACATCCACACATTCCGCCAGCCAACAGTGGTTCAATTGCCACTACATCCATACTGCCAGCTGTGGTTAGGTGAGTGCCTTGAACAGTGTTAGAACTTGGGTTTCTGATTGCCAGAGGTTGCACCCTGTCCAAACAGGAACCACAATCCTAAGCAGGGTAAGTCAGTAGCACACTTTAAATTTACCTATGCTAACCCTCTGTAGCTTGGCACAGAGCAGTCAGGCTTAGCTTAAGAGGCAATGTGTAAAGTATTTGTGCAACACGTCAAATAGTAACACAGTGAAAACACCACAAAAAGACTCTCCAACCATTTAAAAAAATAGAGAATAATTTTATATATAAAACAAGACCAAAATACCAAACATCCAAGCAGCAGAAGTCGAGATATGAATTTTAAAAGATTAAATGAAAAAATAGCACATAGAAACAGTAAGTGCTTAAAGAGTTAATTGGTTGCGCTGGACCAGGACAAAGCCAAGAGTTCAAGCTGACCACGATGGAGCGTGGGCCGTATACAGGACCCACGAAGAGCCAGCTGAGCAAATTTACCTTGATCCTGGTTGCAAACACAGAGATGCGTCAGTGATCCCAATACAGTTGGGGGGATGCACCAGATTTCTAGACGCAATGGTGGTGATGTGTCGGTCCGTGAACAAAGCACCGGTTCTGAGATGCAGAGGGTCCATATGTGATGTGCCGGGTTTCTCGATGCTGCAGAGGTGATCCTTAAATTTTTCTCCACATAATGGCGATAATGCATTGGTTCCTATGCAACAGTGCTGGAGGCGATGTGGCAATCCCAAAGCGATAGATCGATCTGGTTCCAACAAAGGAGGGGATGTGTTAGTTTCGATCAGTTCAACGAGGTCGATGAATGGGTTCTGGAAGATGCAGCACTTGATTCTCACTTCCAAGGGCCCAGAACAGAGAACTCTTTGATATCCATTACCGATGTCATCTCGGTCACCAGAGTCACTGCGAAAACAGAAAAAAGGTTTTAGAGATGGTTTTTATAGAAACTTTCTAGAAAAACATGACTTTAAAGAATACTGGAAGAAACCACTAGTGTGTAAAAAACTGTATGTGTGGATATATGTGTTTTATACTTTATGGAAAAGGTGCGACCGCCGCAGTTAACGACACCATCGTGACGTCCCGAATAACTGCGAAAATGGGCAATAAGTCTGGAAGATGATTTTTAAAGAAACTTAGTACAAAAATATGAGTTTAGACATGTTTTGAAAAAAGTATGTATATAGTAATATGTGTAGTGCGATGTTCAAAATGTATTTTTTTACATATTATTTTTGGATGTGTTGGTGGTCATTGAATGTCTGCTTTTGTTTTTGTTTTCATGACATGTCCGCGGGGATCGCGACGTCATCGCGAAGATCCCCAAAAACTAAAGAAAAAAACATCACAATATTTTGGGTACTAGGGTGGCTCTGACAAGAGCCGTTGTGTTGGTTGTGTGTATATGGCTGCTACACATAAGACCTGATGCAGAGTTTCAGGTTACTTAGAAACACCCTGTTGCCTTCATCTGTGAAGTCCACTCCATCATTTCTATAAATTGAATATACGATGTTACATCGCGGTGTTCACACCGCGATACCTTTACAACGCAGGCATTACAATGCAAGTCGTTACAACAACTTGCGCTGGAGGGCGCTGGACTTAGGAATAGTATGATTTTCTATTCCAACTCCAGCCTACGTTACAGTAGGGAAGGTGTTGGAATAGTAAATGATACTATTCCTTATTTTAGAGCGCCATCCAGCACAAGTCATTGTAATGACTTGCGTTGTAATGCCCGCGTTGTAAAGGTATTGCGGTGTGAACACCGCGATGTAACCTATGTTTCCCCTATAAATTCCATGCATGTCAAAACACAGATTGTTGTTATAGATACAGACCATGCGATGGTCTTTGAGGAATACAGAACAGTTTTATTAACATGTTTCCTGGCTTTGTCAATCTGTAGACAGAATTGATTTGACCACTTCCATTTCTGTCTTTGGCATATATTTGAGCAGTGTGAGGGAAAAGCAACATCAGTTCTGCAAAGGTTACTTTCATTAGGACTTCCAGCCCTACCCCAGTCAATGTGCCTAGGTCATTGCCACCACAGTGCACCATCATGAGGTGAGGAGCTTGGGAATCCACAATGGATTTAACCAAAGCCAGCAACTGATGAAACTTTAACCCTCTCTGGCCAAACCAAGTAATCTGCACATTTGGCAAACCCAAGTCCCTGCGAATACCTTTTTTTCTGCAGCCTCTTTAGCCCAATAGATATAGCTGTGACCTACAATCTATACTCTAAGCATTTTGAAGTGAAGGAGCAATAGTACTCAGGAGAAGGCTGGAGCTGAATGAGGTAGTTTTCCAAAGGAAAAGCAGTTAAAATGAAGGTGTTTGAAAAAAAGAGAGATATTTCATTGGATGCTCCCAGCAAGAACGTGAATAAAATTAGGTAGTGTGTTAGATGCCTTAGCAAGAAGTCTTATTAATGGCTGTTTAGGAAAAAATATGTAATACAGACATGGTTATGCTATTGAATCTATGGAGTAAGATCTTATGCTGTATCTTATTTCGAAGAAGCATGTTCCTTCTAGAATGTGCTGTGAACATTTGACCTACTGGTTACATTAGGTTACTAGGGACACTGAGCTAAGAGTGCATTTGGGGGGGAAGGGTGTTAAAGAGAGAGAACATTTGTTTTAAAGTTGAGGAGTGATGGCACAATGTAAGTAATGGCAAGCTTTAATTTCCAACTCAGGACTATGTAATAAACTGTTGCGTAGTATTTCATTTTTTTTAAATGATGCTAGATATAGGTTTGAACTCTAATTTTTTTTCATGATTTCACCGCCATCATCACAAATACATCACAAACACACATAGATATAAATCTCTTTTTGAAAGGGAGGGAAAGGGTTAACAGATACTAAACATTCATAAGTGAAGATAGCGTAGTCTAAAATAAAGGACATGATTTAATTTGCTGCCTTTCTCATAATCACAGAGTGCAAAGTTAAAGAGGTTGCCATTTCATGGTTGCTTTATATGAGAGTGGTGTACCATTCTTGTGCTTAGTTTTTACTAATCCTAACAGTGTCAAAACTATCCAGAAAGAGCTAAAACAACAATATAATCTGCAAACTAAATTCACTTGTATGTACATATCTTTTTAATACTTTATAAAAATTACATTAGAAATGAAGATGTATATGGGAGTTTGATTAAAAAAAAGCGTATCATAGTGATATGAAAAAATGTATCAGATGAACTGTATCTATTAGAGGGTATGTGTTTAAGAGGTTAGTGGTGAATGTTTTGGGAAGTAAGAAAAAAATGAATTAGTGCCGCTTTATCACATTGTGTATTTTATTGTAAAATAATAGTATAGTATTTTGAAAAGTTGCAACGAGGAACTAAGAATATTTTAAAAGGATGCGCTTGAGGTGAGACAGACCCTGAAATTCAATTGATTGTACTAGGAGCACCTGGTAAAGGGCTCCTACCATGTTGTTCTTTTTAAGCAAGCACTCGCCGTTTTAAAAAAAAAAAAGATTTTAGCACCAATTACATATTTGTTTGTTTAACCTGCACCTTGCTCAAATTGCACTTACCGCCCTAATCAGCACATTATCCCCGGTCCACCGCCGATCATTCGGATTTAGTGGAGGGATTCTGCGTGCTACAGGAAGTGACGACACTTCCGTTTAGCCCCCAATCAGCTGACCAGCAGCTGATCTCCACACTCTGTAAAAGCCAGATGCCTCTCGCTATGCAAGCCCGTCTGCGTCCGTCTGCGCCAGTCAGGGCCCAGGGGCCAGACCCCCTGCCCCTCCACCCCCAGCCCCCCTCTGGTATACTGGGGAGGAACTATTACACCTGCAGAAAGCCCCGAAGTTAGCCTGCATCCACTCACTCTCCCCCGAGAAGTTGCAGGACAAGTGTTTAAATTGCCCATACGAATTGATCCCACCGATCATCCACCCCTTCGCAGCAGGGAATGTGTTCAAGATGGCACTGCTCAATTGCAGATCCTTGCCAAAACACACTACGGAAATATCTCTACTTTTACAAGACACCGAACCCGATGTTCTGTTTCTCACGGAGACCTGGCTATCTCCGAGTTCAGATCCAGACATTGTTCAAACACTCCCCCCCGAGCTACTTGATTCAGCGTTTAGACAGATCAAGTGGGAAGGGGGGCGGGATCGCTATTATTTACAAAGATCATTTAATCTGCCGTATTCTAGACAGCCCTCTCTTAGACTGCGAAAACGCCCATTTCTCTATCGAATTCGCTCCATCACTTACGCTGGTCGGCATTCTCCTATACCGCCCCCCAGGAGCACAGGGACAATTCTGCAGCTCATTACTGGAATCTGTCTTAAATCTTGCCAGTGTTTCGCCTAATTTCAACCTCCTGGGAGACTTCAATTTTAATTTTGACAGCCCTTTGGACAGGGTGGCCAACGAACTAGCCCATGACCTGGCAGCCTACCAATTAGATTTAAAAGTACACCTAGCAACACATGTCAAGGGTCACCTGCTTGATCCTATTTTCTCAAGTTTAGCTGAATTAAAAGGGAACGACCCCATCCCCCTTCCTTGGTCAGACCACTTTCTTGTCCCTTTCTCTTGGCACCCACCCTTCCCGGGTTCACAATCGCTAGTTTCACGCACCCAAATTCGCCCCTGGTCCAAACTGATCGTTGAGGACTGGACCCGCGAATTGGAACTAACTAAACCCACCCATGACCCCGATCCCTCAGTGGCCAATAGAAAGTTCTCCTCATGGATTGAGAACTCACTCGACAGAGCTCTCGCCAGGAAAATTATATTAAAAAAAACGAGACCCAATAAATCCCCCTGGTTCACTCCCGAACTTCGCAAACTGAAGCAACAGTGCAAAAGACTGGAAAGAGCATGGAGGAAAGACTTCTCAAGTGGGAAAAAATTACAATACAGGCTATCCATCACCCATTATAAATCAGCATTAAAAGCAGTCCAGGCTGCCTACTATGAGGAAAAAATCCGCTCCTCCTCTAACTCCTCCAGAGAAATATTTCAGATTGCAAAAAAACTCATGAAAATTCCCGATCCTCCTACAGCCCTCGACCCGTCCGGCCGCCGATGCGAGGAATTAGCTGGTTTTTTCTCCACCAAAATTCAAAACATCCTCAAATCCCTCCCACACACTGACAATGAGCATCTATCCAAGCTAAACGACTCAGAACCTCCGAATAACCTTCACCGCCTAGACTCACTCACTCCATTTACCGAGGAGCTACTCCTATCCACTCTTGATTCGGTCAAAAGCGGGTCCCCGTTGGACCCTGCCCCACCTAACATTTTGAAGTTGGTTGCACCCACAGTCTCCCCTTCTATTACTAGTCTAATCAATGCCTCATTAGTTTCGGGCACAGACCCCCAAGACTGGAAACATGCAATAGTGAAGGTGATATTAAAAAAACCTCATCTAGACCCCACTGAGTTGGGCAACTACCGCCCTATCTCACTACTCCCCGGAATTAGTAAGATTGCAGAAAAACACGTCAACTGTATACTTTCTGCACACCTGGAAACTTTTAAATTACTTCATTCTTCCCAGACCGGCTTCCGCCCTGGCCAGGGCACAGAGACTGCACTGATAGCGGTAGTGGAGGAGTCAAAAAAGATTCTTGACTCCGGAGGATCCTCCGCTATCATCCTCCTGGACCTAAGTGCAGCCTTTGACACGGTGGACCACAGCACATTGATCCACCGTCTAAAAAAAGTGGGAGTGTCAGGTACACCCTATCATGGCTGATATCATTTCTGGAGGAAAGGTTCTTCCAGGTATTCAAAGGAAATTCCCGCTCCCTACCAGTCCCGCTGCAGTGTGGCGTGCCGCAGGGCTCGTCTCTGAGCCCCACACTTTTTAATGTTTACATGGCCCCCTTGGCAGAGATCGTAGCCCCTTTTGGTATCCATATAGTCACCTACGCTGACGCTACCCAGCTAATTGTGGCACTGAACCAGGCGGAACAACCCCCTACGAATCTGTGTTCCTGCCTCAAGGAAGTCGCTAGCTGGATGAGCCCATCTCATCTGAAGCTCAATGGCGACAAAACGGAGCTCATGCTACTGGGTAACCAAGCAAACTTCAATACAATCTCCATGTGGCCGATTTGCATGGGCCCAGCCCCAACGCCAAAAGAGGAGATAAAAAGCTTGGGCGTCTGGCTCGACCATGATCTCACTTTTAGAGTCCAAGCAAGGAAAACGGCCGCCGCCTGCTATGCTCTGCTCAGAACCGCCCGGAAAATACTCCCTCTTCTACCAAGCCATTCAAGAAAGCTCCTGATCCAGGTGCTCATCCTTTCCAGGTTGGACTACGGCAATGCCCTTTATTTGGGTGCTCCCAACTCAGTTATTGCCAAACTGCAAGTGGTTCAAAACTCGGCAGCCAGACTTCTTAGGGGCACAAAAAATCGCTGCTCAGCAAAGCCGGCTTTCCGCTCTCTTCACTGGCGTCTGGTTCAGGAGAGAATCCATTTTAAGGCCCTCTGCATTGCGCATAAAGGCCTGCAAGGCAGAGGCCCTCCCATCACCAAAAATCTGGTCAAACAATACAAGGCTACACGAAGTCTCCGCTCGGACGACCTTCAACTGGCGGAGGTCCCCAGAATTAAGAAGGCCAGAACAGGCGGTCGCCTTTTCTCCTACAATGTGTCTAAGCTCTGGAACTCCCTTCCTCTTTCTATCCGAAAGGAAGCCAACCACTCATCATTTCGAAAGCATCTGAAAACTTGGCTATTCCCGTAAATCTACATATCTCCCTAGCCATCTCCGCAGCGCTGGGATGCCTCCGGGTAGCCATGCGCTATATAAAAGCCTTTTTCATTTCATTTCATTCATTTCATTTCAACATCATGTGCAGAAGAGATACATCTGTTTTTTGCATTCTGGGAGTTGTAGTACTTTTAGTAACATTATTACACAGGAGTAGTGTAGCCACAAATAAAAGATGAGAACATGTCTGCCTGTATATGAATTAGAAAGAAGTAATACTTGTTAGGTATATATTGGGAAGTGTTTGTCATGTGGTTTTTAAGTTATATGACCGCTTTGCATTTGCTTAGATGGTGAGATATGGTTCTTGTGGCTGCAGATAGCTATATATAAGGTGAGACTTTTGAGTTTACTTAAAGATGCAGAGAGGTATATATTTTTGGAAAGATGGCTTGAAGGTGTACATCTATTAAGAAATCGGATATATATGTATACATGGTGATTTATGTTCAGTAAGGCTGATGAAAAATTCATGTATATGGTGAGGATGGTGTTTTTTTCTTTAAACATGGCTTGTTTAAAATTGAGGAGGATTAATAGTGCAGAATCCCTCGAGAGTTCTTGTGCTACTTTCATTTGGAGTGTAACCTTTGTTTGAGAAATTCTGAATATATGCTTTAGACGCAGAAGTATTTGAGAAACGATGTAGGTATACCATTCACAAAAGGTTTTGTGCTTTGAAAATTGTAAAAATTTAGTTTTTCGTTTTAGAAACTTACTGATGCATGTGCATGCTCAGTAACAAAGCAATGTATGCTCCTAGAGAGCTATGTATGCAATTATATACCAAGTGTGATATTTAGACTTCAATCACACATAGCACATTAGAAAAGCATATATACAGTAAAACAGGTAGTTTGATACTGACAGAAGGAGATAGCCAATGAGTCAGAGATATAGTCACAACTGTTATATATCTAACAGCAATGAAGGTACTTTCACAGGCAGCCAGGCAGTATTCAGGCACTCATGCAATCACCCAACCACTAGTGACGCAGCCATCAAATCTGTGATTTAGTATCCATGGAGTTATTGAATTACCTAGACACTACACATGTACTCTTCGAATCAGGCAGGAAGAAATTATATAGTCATTGAACTATGGAGTCACTACCTATACATTCATCTAATCACCCAGACACTAACCATTTACTTATGAAATTAACAAGGCTGTAACTATGCAGTCATTGTAACACTTGTGCTGAAGCTATGCAGTCATCTAAGCCCACACTTGCAACCCATGCTGTTATTGAAATACTGTGGCACATGCATGCACTCATGCAAGCACTCAGGTACTACTCATGCACTCATCTAATTACATAGGGAGTACCATTGTAGTAAACCTGTTATCCATCCAGTAGCTATGCACTCATTTAATTAATGAGGGAATACTCTTGCACTAATACAATCACCCCAGCAGTACACTTACTGTCATCCAATCTCTCAAGGTTTAACAATGGAGTCATGCAATCACTCAGACACTAGTCATGCACTTATGTAATCAGCCAGGCACTACTGATGCACTTATTCAATTATCCGGGCACTACCCATGTAGTTATCTAAACACCCAGGCACTACCTGTTCACTGAACCAAAAATACATGGGCAGCAGCCACGTAGTCATGCAATCAAAGAAACACTACTCATGCACTCATCCAATATGCTAGGTGATATGCATGTACTTAAACAATCATGTATGTACTATCCATGCACTGTATAAATCACCTATATACTATCTATGCACTCTTGCAATCATCCAGGCACTAAAGTTGCACTCATTTAATCATCCATCCACTATCTATGCATGTATTAAATTATTGAGCCATTAGTCATGCACTTATCTAATTATGCAGGTACTACTCATGCACTCATCCAATCACCCAGATAGTAGTGATATACTCATTTAAACATGCAGGCAGTAACTATGCAGATATGGAACGACCCATGGAGTTCTGATATGCTCAGGTAACCATATAGGCACTACCTATATCCTCAAAGAATCATCTAGGTGCCACCTATGCACCAATTCAATCATCCAGGGAGTATTCATGTATTCAAACACATGTTTTTACAAGTTTTACTGAGGAATTTGTAGTCTTTTAGAACCATCTTGTGAATTATCTATGCAAGCTGTGACACACTCTTTGCATGTAGTTGGAAGAATTAGTGAGCTATATGCTTTGATAGAGATTAACATGCAGATTGTTAAATGTACCGTTTTACAAAATTTAAATCTGATACATTTAAGTAGAACAGTGCTGAGATAATAAATACACCAATAACACAGTGGATAGAGAGGCATCCAATAGCTCTTATATTTTGTTTCCGTATTTACAGTGTTGAGATACTGTATGTACTTGTACACTTGGGGCTACATGTTCAAGAAAGTAATACAGTGCAGAGACGCAAGCCATTTGGCTGCGCCATGCTGCATTACTTTCAAAGCACAGGGATGTGTCATATTTACAACAATATGATGGATCCCTATGCTCTCCACTGTGGCTCTCCACTGTGCTGGTGCACAACTGGCTGCCATGTGCCAATGAGTCACCCTTGCACTATGGTGCATGCGTGCCTGTGTAGTGGGGATGATTGTTTTTGTGTAGGAAGGGACACCTTCCTGTACAAAAACAATCATGAGAGGTATTTTCCTCTTTGTATGTGTTTTATGCAGTCGCAAATGGGCATTCTGCTCATTTGCGACTGCAAAATAGGTCTGCCCTATGTACCAACCATATTTTGCAAGTCGCTAACCTATTAGCGACTCGCAAAATATGGTTTGCAACTCGCTATTAGGAAGGGGCGTGCTATGGGCGTCCCTTCATAATAGCGAGTCTCAAACCTATGTATTATTCTTTTGCGACCGCATTTGCGGTCCCAAAACACTTGCAGTTTACCATCCTTTTCAAAAGGGTGGTAAGCCACTCGCAAACGGTAAAGGGTCCCTAGGGGACCCCTTACCCTTTGTGAATGTGTTTACAAATATGTTTTAACCGGTTAACTGCTTCGAACGTTCCGCGCCAGTGCGGAACGTTCTATTAAGCGGGCGGGGCCGCGTCGGCCAACGGACGTTCGCAGCACTACCGAGGTAGTGCTCGCGACGGCCGTTGGCCGACAGAAGCACTTAACGGGTTAAGAGCAGGCAGTTTCATTTTTATTCTTTAAATGCTTCTTATTTTCCTTTAAGGAAAACGGGCTGCATTTTTTCAAAAAACTGATTTATTAAAAAAGCAGTCAGACATGGTGGTGTGCTGACCCCAGCAGGCCACCACCCCTGGGAGTGCTAGCCATTCCCAATGGGGTCACAAATTGCGACAGCCTCATTAATTTTCATGAGGCATGCAATTTGCGACCCCATTGGGAATTGCAAACAGTGTCTGAGACACTGTTGTACATTAGGTTTAGCGAGTCGCAATTTTGCACAATTTGCGACTCGCTAAACTTAATGGTCGTACATCTGGCCCAAAATAAGTACTTTACAAGGTTTGGATCCTTTCAAGCTGAGAAAGCTTACAAATGTGCAGGGACACTCACTACCTTGTTTATCAAAGAAAGTGTACCAAAGCACCTTTTATCGTTTTAGGATGTTAGCTGTATACCACTCAACAATGCAAACTTTAGTTAGGAGGCTGTACTATGTGAAAACTCCTGCTTTATGTTTAGGATAAATGAATAGGGCACTTTTGCATGGTACTGTGGCAGATGTAGAAAAGGTTTGTGATGATGTGCAGTTTTGCTTCTTTGGTCCAGAACAGGACTGTAGGGAAATTGAAGAGTTAATAACAGGAGGAGTTGCACAACAGGACACAGGTACTACAGTTGATAGTTTTGAAGAAGAGATTACAAAATGTAAGACAGTATGTTCTGAAAAACCAGATTATGTTTGTTTATGTTGTTGACGCACTCACTACAAGAATCAAGCGTGGACTGTTGACATGTTTAAAAAGTGAAAAAGAGAATAATGATAACTGGTAAAACATTGCACTGTACTTATTTGTAGAACAACAATTTATCTTGTCCATTTGACAAGTTATATGTAAGTACTTCTGCAATAAATTAGAGGATAATAAAATTCCTGCTAGAGCTATGTATAACAAGTTAGAACTGGTTCCCATTCCACAAGCACTTCAAGGTTTAAATATTTATCAGTCCATTCTTATCCAAATTATACATCCATTTCAGGCTTTAGTACTTATGGATATAAACACATAGTACATATGTAGGCAAAGACAGGCAAGTTACCCCCAACAGAGCTTCAGAAAGAGCTAAAAGGTAGAGTAGTGTATTTCACATAAGATGTCAAGAAAAACATTGAAGCTGTAGGGGTAGATAGAGATTTAGAGGAAGGACTAGTAATTCTTGTAAATGGTATGCCTACCAAGAACAAGAAGATATGGCAGGAGTTAGTAGATGTTACCAAAGTTAAAAACGCAACTTTATATCTGGTACCAAACAATGTTCACTCTAAAAATGTGGAAAGCCTGCAAGATATCACACATATGGAGGATCAGGCATTTCCATCAACAAGTCAGATTGAGAAGGTGGATCAGTATAGAACAGAAGAAATTTATGAACATTATAACATCCACCCTTTGCATTCTAAAGAGGTTATTGGTGACGTCATTGAGCTGTTTCAAATGAAGGAAGCAAAAGGAAGTCCATTAATTGTGTGGGAAAAAAGTTTAGAAGCTTGGTATTTCCCACATCTTTTTCCTACTTGAGTAGGTGGCAGGTATGACAAGCGGCATGTGCAAATGCTTGCAGCTGAGTATAGATGTAGTAGACTTTATTCAGAAGGCCCTAGATTTTGTCAGAGTATTCCATATATATTTCACAATTTTTTTGAGAGTTATTTGTTTGGCCTCTCATATGCTGTGAATCATATTCTAAAAACAAGTTAATTTGCATAATATATCAGCAAGAGAACGTTTGGAGAAAGTTCAAGGAAAAGATGAGCACTTGGAACACAATTTAATAAACCTAATGGCATATCAGCATGTACCTGCTTGGTTGCTGAAGCTGAGTTGTGCTGAATATGCATGGGATGACCTTTTAGAATTCTTGCAGGAGGCAAATTCAAATATAGAAGGCACTCATCTAAAGACGCCATGAGAACTGTCCTCATTAGACCCTGCAAATGTTTGCAGATATTTTAATCACAGATTTCAAGCAATGATGTCTTTCATCTTGAACAAAACCTCCTCTTTGTGAAGTGATTGATTTCTTTTGGCGTAAAGTGTACCAAGCCAGAGGTGCTCCCCATATTCACATGCTGTTGTGGGCAAAAGATGCCCCACAGTTTGGAACAGACAGTGATGAGTCTGAGTTGTCTTTTATTGAGCAGTATGTAACTTGCTCCTCCCCAAAGGAGAGTAGTGACAACATATTAAGACAACGAGGGGCATATTTACAGCTGATGCCACGCTTCTCAATTCTGTAAATGCAGGGATGTGCCATATTCACAAAAATGCGGTGCATCCCTGTGTTTCCCCTAGTGCTGGCGCTGAGTTCAGCTGCCTAGCACCAACGCAGGCACCCTTGCACCATAGTGCAAGGGTGTCTGCATTGGGGGAAGATTGTTTATCTGCAGGAAGGTCCCCCTTCCTGCACATAAACAATCTTCAAATGCCGTTTTGTAACTTCTATGTGTGCTGCATAATGCAGCACACATGGAAGTTGCAAAACTGCATTTTTAAAAAATGATTGTTTATGTGCAGGAAGGGGGACCTTCCTGCACATAAACATTCATAGGCAATTTGCTGTTTCTATGTGTGGTGCCTTGTACAAAAATGAGGAGAAATAAAGCATTTCTCCTTGTTTCGCCTGTTTAAAACCAGGTCTGCCCTGGTCTTAATTTTGGTGCTGCCTCCTATTTACGCTGTCCTTGTAAATAGGGGGCAGCATCAAAATCAATGGGTATTGTGGTGGAACGTTCACCACAACACCCATTGCCCTCCTCTTTCACGCTGAACACAGCGTGAAAGGGGGCCTTATTTACAAGGCAGCGTTAAGCCATGTTAAGTGGCTTGACGCTGCCTTGTAAATAAGGCGAGGCCCCTATCGCCATGACAACGTCACTGAAAGTGACGTTATGGTGGCGATAGGGGCTTGTAAATATGCCCCCAAGTTCTACGATTCTAAAATCATAGTTGCAGAAAATACTGTCAGTGAAAATACAGAGCAAAAGGGAAGTTTTATACAAAATGTTGTTTCGGATTCCCGCGACATGTCATCTCACAAGAAAGAGTCAACAGCTTTTTGTCTGCAGTGAGACATACACTTACAAGGAAATCACCGAAAAATACACACAACCTAAGAAGAACAGAGGCCTTCAAGTACATTAATGACTACAATCCTGTGATTCTGAAGATGTGGAATGCAAACATGGATGTAAAGTTTGTTGCAGACAACTCAATTGCTGTTGCTCGGTATGTAACATCTTATATAAGAAAGTCAGAGAAAACCGAGAGGAAGGAGATGTGGAAGGAGATTTTAGCAGAAAAGAGTCTTACGAAGAAATTGTACAGTTTTAGTTTGCAAAAGCTTTCTCACAGAGAGATAGGCTCCTAGGAATGTGTAGACCGGTTAAGCTCAGCTAGTTTGTTTTCTAAATCTAGAGGAGTTCTATGTGTGAATTTAGGGCTTGCTAATACTCGTAACAGAGTACTGAAGTTTTATCCTAAAATTCAATAGCTTGCAGAATTTGAGCCACACAGTACAGATATTGTGAAGAGTAACATGCTGGATACGTACTATCCAAGAAGATGTCCTCATCTGGAAAGGATGTGTCTCTTTGAAATACTTTAACATTATACTTTGAGAAGTAATGTCAGTGAAAACAAAGATGAAGGTAAATTGGCTGTGGCTGGATGTGAAGGATGTTTGGTGAGACATAACTAAGGAAATGCAATCAGCCATCAAAAGTTAAGATGCTAAACTCCAGACAAAAGAGAGTTTTTCTATTGAGCCTTGTTACTCTTGTGTAAGCCAAGTCGAACTGAAAGTGATCTACTTGGAGAATTTGACTGTTATGAAGACTCATTCAATACCGTGAACATCAGCATTGAGCTCTGTGTGTTTCCAGTGTATCTTCAAATGTTGAGAAAAGAGATTGAACTAGAAGAACTAATAGCTGCTGATATAGCAAGAGAGAGTTCTCAGAGCAGTCAAAGTTCAGTACCTGGAAGTCAAGATCCTCTTGGACAGCCAATCATTGAAAATGAAGCTGCAATAGCTATGAATGAAGTGAAGAATGCAATGCAGCAAGTAAGACGGGAAACTGTGGACCTAGAACTACTAATTCAGCTATTGAATGCAGGTCAGAAAGACATTTTTGAAGATGTAAAAGGTAAAGTAGACATGGATTTCTCCATGAGAACAAAAAGTGTGCATGTTGTACATACAAACCAGTTCTATTGTACCTAAGTGGTCAAGCTGGAACTGGAAAAACCTCTTGATTAAAGTATTGACAAGTTACCTACAGAAGACAACATATTCTAATGTGTCGTGTGTAGTCACTGCACCAACAGGCTTAGCTGTTCATATTGTTAAAGGAGTTAACCTTCAACAATTATTAATGCTGCCTGTTGAACATGACAGCAAATTTCAATACAAGAAATTATCTGGTGATGCTTGTCATGAAGTGACAAGAGTATTAAAGAAATTAAAGCTAGTAATTATTGAGGAATTCAGCATGGTGACATTTAAGAATGCAGGAAATATTAAAGTCTGACTATGATGTACTGTATGGAGGAAAACACTCAATAGTCTTTGGAGACCTGCTACAACTAACTCCTGTAAAAGGACATCCTGTATTCAAGAAACTACTACAAAATGAAATGAGGAATTCACTAGGAAGTGTTGGAAATGTAGACATTTGGGAAAACTTTCAATACAAAGAGTTAATCCAAAATATGTGCCAAGCATCAGATATGCATTATGCAGATATACTAAAGGATATAATATTGGAGGACTCACAAAAGAGGCAAAGACAGTATTACAAACCTGTCTCATCAAAAATGTGTTTCCAAGTAATGTTTCAGCTGCTGAGGTAATGTATCATTATGTTAAAGAAGAGAAGTCTATTGCTTGTTTGATGCCAACTCTTGAGGAGTGTAGTAAATTCAATGAATAATTATTGCAACAGGAAAAAGAAGAGATTGTCAAAATTAGAGCAAATGATAAAATGAAACATCAAGAAGTTACAGTGCTACTAACAGAAAAACTGTAATCAAAATTGGATAGTTTAGAAAAGTCTGTGTCGAAAACTGCAGGATTAGAAAAACTGTTACGTATCTGTAAAAATTGTTTTGTAATCTTACGTCGTAATTTAAATGTTGAAGAAGAATTAGTGAATGGTGCAATGGGTAAATTTATAAAATGTATTAATTATCCAAACAGAAATGATGTGGAATACTTAGCCATAAACTTTGACGATATTGCTGAAGTTAAGCAGATTGGTAGATGCATTGTACGTTTCTTACTTGTGAAAGACTTGTGTGTCCAGCGAAAACAGTTCCCAGTGTCTTTTGCGTATGTAGTAATTATTCACAAATCGCAAGGTTTCAGTGTAGATACAGGTCTTGTTAATATTGGTAGTAGTGAATTCAAAGAAGGAATATCATATGTTGCTTTGTCGAGAATTAGAACAGTGTCTGGTTTATTTCTGATTGATTTTGATGAGAAGAAAGTAAGTGCTGATGTGAACTGTGTAATGGAGTATAATCTGTTAAGAACTCAATATGCTCCTCATTTAGGCCAGTTTCCTGTGGTTCAAAGAGCTATACTGTGTCCAAAGTGGAAAATATCAAAGCAGTCTATCAGAGTTGAACAGAAAGATGAACTAAAAGAAAATCAACAAGGAGGAAAGAAAGGAAAACTACATCACAATGAGGAAATACAAGGCTATCACTTTGTTAATAAATCTGGAGTGAACTGATATGCAAATATAGTCATCAAATAGCTTTATTCGACGTTTTCAGTCATAAAAGCACACAATTATACACAAAACATTAAAAGACAATAAAATACCATTGGATAATGCATAAAATACCATAAAAACGTTAATTACAATTATAATTCATGACATTTCTTCAATATATGTCGAAGAGAAACTCACGCTGAACATACTATAAATTTCGAGACCCAAAACGTTTTCCTGTCTTTAAAGGCTACAATTATTAAAATATTTACCAAAATACATAGCTTTAGTGGCAACCGACTTTAAGTTCATAATAATATTATTGACCCCCCACAATAAAACTATACAATACACCCATTCTGCCTATCAATTCAGTATCTTTTTCTAAGCCTTCTAAAATCACACATCAATTTTCCGTTGCGAACATGCCCTGATTATCCAAGCCCACCCCAGGAATTTAGCCATTGCTATGGCTATTGCTTCCTTGGTATCACTTCTTAATATTCTGACTGCTTGATTCGCACCTCTTGTTCCCAATAACTTGCATATAGGGCGCAACCAGGCCCGGCGTGGGGCATGGTAACCTGCACATTCAAACAAAAAATGGCCCATTGTTTCGTTTTTAATCATACAGACTGGGCACAACTCAATATGTGCATTAGACCACTTGTTTGTGAAAACTCTTATAGGCAAAGTACCTATCCTGAACTGAAAATACAGTTTCCGCTCTAGGGGTTTAAGAATGCAGTCCCAATAATATTCAAACTTCGGCATAGATTTATGCTCTAGAAAAATCCCGTTAGGGATGAGGGATCAAACCTAGCTTCCATACAGTTAAGGACCTTTTCCCAGTATTTAACCTTTAAAATCTTTTTGGGTGGGAAAACATTATTTTTCGGGTCCTCCGATAATTGGCTCATGCCAAGTTCCACCAAAGATCGTTTTAACTCCCTGAGCCATTTTATCTGGTGCTGCGTGTCTGCCTTAATTACGTCTAAAAATCCAGCTGCATAATCTGCTAGTTCTGGGGTGGACCACAGCCTGCGCCAATACAAAAGAGGGCGAATTTTTGCTAGATGTACTATAGGCTTCCTCCCCAAATCATACAACAGTGGATATATAGGTGTACTTTGCGGCAGACGAGTAATATGCCTAAAAAACTTGTTTTCGGAGATTGAGAGTTTAGATAAATCCTCATATCTCCAGAGGTCAGCACCATACAATGCAGAGCCCATCACCTTCATATTATATATTTCTAGAACTGGACTTATTGGCTTGTGGAAAGAGGAATTAAATTCTCTTTGGAGTGCTCCTGTTAATTGCCGATGTTTTAGGGTTGAGATGTCAAGTTGGTGCGCCCATTTTAGCCCTTCCTGAATGATCACTCCCAAATAGGTAAATTCCTTGACTTGCTCTAGTAGGAGATTACTCATATATATACCTCCCTAAAAACCCTGTGCGGATTAAAAACCATCATCTTTGTCTTTGACACATTGACCTCCAAGCCACGCCTTGAGCAGAACTCCTCAAAGATGGTAAGTGCTCTTTTGAGTCCGCTTGGAGTCTTGGAAATGATCAATGTGTCATCCGCAAACATTAGTATCAGCACTTTTACTCCTGCTAGAGTGGGGGCATCAGTTGGGGTCGACAGCATGAAATCCACTATCCCGTCAATAGATAGACTAAATAGAGTTGGGGCCATCACACAACCCTGCCGCACCCCCTTCTCAACTGGGAAGGGTTCTGTGAGCTCTCCCTGTTTACCCCACCTGATCTTGGCAGTATTAGCCTCATGTAACCGGGCCACTAGGGTCAATATAGTGTTAAATGGACTATATCATTTGCCTCATTTTACAAATTCTATTAAAGAAAAGGTAGATAAAAGAATGTCTTCACAACTATGTAGTTTACTTGAAGAATAAAGAATTGACAGAAGTATTATACATTCTGCTACTGGAATAAGGAAACTCAACGATTACTGTACTGGATCAGTAGTGTTCTCTCAAAATCTTCAGCAGGATGTTCAAGAATTTCTAATGGTAATGCTAGGACTATTAGATGAAGAAGATGTTCATATCAATGAATTATTTGGTTTAACTTATAAATAGACCCATAACTGTGAAGATTGTGAATTTACGTCTTGCACTGAAATCAATTCAGACGGATTCTTCTACTTGACATTACCAGATTGTAACGCTGTGCGATTTGAAGATTTAACTACAAATGCCCATCAAGATATGACCTTTCTAAATTGCAGATCAGAACTTAGGTCAACATTGTTTCTACAAAGGTATGGAAAAAATTTCATAATCATGCTACAGTGATGCAAAGTGGATAGTACTGAATTAGGAACTGAAATTACAAACTTTAAAGCTGCACAAATTTCCATCTCAAAAAGAACTTTCACAACTATAGCAATCACATTTCATGAAGGAGTTAATATAACCTCAGGACACTACACAATATATTTAAGATGTCAAACAGGATGGACAGAGTGCAATGACATACAAGTGACATTCAAATCAAGACTACCTAAAAAGTTACCAAACTCACATCTGCTATTTCTAGAACCGAAGTTCTAAGGAGAATCTAGGATAGGAAAATGTGGTATTGTGTTCACATATATATGGGTTATGTGTTTCTGGGACATTATTCGGCCTATTGGGGGTATTGTCTACAGCAGGTTGGTTTGAAATGAAGGACTCTTTTAACTGTGGGAAAGGAATTTATAAAACATTTGAGGACTACATTGTGTTACTACAGATAAAAAGTAAATGGAGGTACTATAATACCAGCAGACTTAAGTTGCATGTAAAAAGTTTCTTCACCACTAAAAAAAGTCCCCTTTTGTTCCCCTCTACATAATACTATGCATTATGTTTTCATACATGGACTAAGAACATTTTAGACATCATTTAACTTAACAGGGATGATGTTTACAAAAGGATATGCAAAAATTAAGACTGCTTCATAATGGTTGGACATTTTGTACCAGATAGAAAAATATCAGAAACAGTTTTAACGTTTAGTTGCTTTCATTAAGGTAGTAACCTATAAGCAAGCCAGTATTAAAAAAACTTGAAGTGAACAGTATGACATACTATGACATCCCACTGTTTAATGATGAGTCGTCATAAAAAGCACTGTTGTATGTGAACAAGTCTGACATCTGAAAACAGGAAAAAACAGTAAAACATTTGTCTATGTTGAATTTAAGTTTTGGTTAAAAAGTATTGTATGTTGTTTGGCTGCCTAATGTTCAAAATGAAATTCTAATACATTTTTGTCTGTTTATATTTTTACACAGTTGTTGGAGTTCGAGATATATTATTTGTGCCAAATCACTAATCTAGTGATGGATTAATCTAGTTACTAGTGATGTACTCCTCCCATCTCCCAGGCACAACAGTTGCACTCATGCAATCACCCAGCCACTACCTAAGGAGTAATCCAATCACTCAGGTACTGCACTTGAATTCATCTAATCTCCCAACCACTACTTAGGCACTCATCCAATCGCCCAGGTGCTCCCCATGGAGTCATGCCACCACTTAGTCACTACTAATGCAGTTATGGAATCACCTGGTCACTACACTTGAACTCTTTCATTCATCCAGTCACTCCACTTGCAGTAATCCATTTACGCAGGCACTACACTTCCAGTCACCCAATAACCCAGGCAGTACCCTTGCACTTATGCATTCACTGATATACTACACATGCACTCATCCAATCACTCAGCCACTAGTCATGCACTAATCCATTCACTCAAGCACTACCCATACACATATCCATACACTCAGGCACTACTGATGCACTCATCAAATCACCCATCCACTACCCATACAGTCTGCCATTCACTCAGGCACTACTCATGCAGTAAACCATTCACTCAGGCACTATGCATGCACTCATCCAATCACCCAGGCACAGTCCATGCACTCATGCAATCCCCCAGGCACTACTCATACACTCATGCAATTAACCAGGCAGTACCCATACATACATCCAATCACTCAGACACTACCCTTGCACTCATCTATTCACTCAGGCACTCCCCACGCACTATGCAACCACCCAGACACTATGCACACACTCAAACAATCACCTATGCACTTCCTTTGCACTCATACAATCACCCATGCACTACTCTTGCACTCATCCAGTCACCCAGGCACTACGTATGCATTTTTCCAATCACTCATGCACTGCCCTTGCACTCATCCATTTACTGAGGTACTACCCATGCACTCATTCCATCCCCCAGGCACTATCCATGCACTTATCCAATCACCTAGCACTATCCATGCACTCGCCCAATCAATCAGACACTATCCATGCATTCACCCAATCATGCAGGCACTATCCATGCACTCACCCAATCACCCAGGCACTACCCTTGTACTCATCCAATTACCCAGGCACTACCTAGCACTCATCCAATCACTCAGGCATTACCCTTCCACATATTTATTCGTATTACGTTTACGTTTATTCAGTCTTTATTTCGATTTATCAAATCATTAAAGACAGCAGTACATCAATAAACTTGTGTTATAAAAAATTCCATCACAGACTAAAAAATATTGCGACCCAATCATACTAATGTCTGAGATTGATAAAACCAGTATAAGAATTTCACATAAAACCATAAGTTAATCCATCCTGCTATGCATTAATATTTCCAAATAAGAAAGCAGGGAAATGTAAAATCACTTACATGGGAACATAATTAAAATCGTCCTAAAGACTAACATATGTTTAAAAAGAGAATAACTGCAGTGGCCTGGTTATAATGGGGTTATCCCATTACATATTGGCTAAGTTCCGAGCATTAACAATTTTACTGCGGATAGCCCACATCCAGCCTAAAAATTTCGCTAGGGAAATTATTATGGGCTCGCTAGTATCTGTCTTTAAAATCCTTAATGCCTCTGTACCCTCCCTGGTCCCAAGGTTTAAACAGACTGGTTTAAGCCATCTGTGTCGAGGGGCTTTATAGGCTGGACAGACAAAGAGAACGTGAGCTATAGTTTCCCGCTGCGACAGACATGTTACATTTATCATCATTCAGGGGGTGCCATTTGCAGGTAAAGGACTTTATTGGGAGTGAGCCCACTCTGTATTGGTGGTGCCGTTTCCTGTCTAGTGGTGCCGTGATATAATCCCAGTAAGGTTTGTAATGGTACTCATGTTTCCTCTCCAGGAAATCCCTCGTCAGAGTTGGACTCATGATGGACGAAAAACGTTTCATCCTAACCATGTCCCAATAGGCTGTCTTAAACTCTTTTTTTGATGGAAGGGGATTCACTTCAGGGTTTTCCCATAGACCATCCATCCCCATGTCGCTCAAGGTGGTTTTAATCTTAGTCTTCCAGGAAATCTTACATGAAGTGTCAGCCTGCCTGATTTCTAGCAGAGCCCGGGCATACAAAGACAGTTCGGGAGTAGCCCATAATCTTCTCCATAATGCCACTGGTCTAAAGCGAGCAATATCCTCTAACTGGTTACAGCCCAAATCAAGGTAAAGAGGCAGCAGGGGGGTCGATGGAGGTAGAGAAAGCAGAGTTCTCATAAACTTGTTCTGGGCTACAATCAGTGGTGTTAAGTCTGAAAAGCCCCATAGTTCTGCCCCATACAGTACTGAAGTACTAATTTTAGAATTATAAATCTTCAGTACAGGAGCCACAGGTTTTGTATGGGACAGTCTCTGCTCCTTCACTAGGGCGCCTGCCAATTGGGCGTGTTTGAGAGCCAACTTGTTGATCTGGGGTTTCCATTTCAATTTGCTTTCAAGGGTAACTCCTAAATATGTAAAAACGTCAGTTTGCTCTAGCTGTACATTGTTCATAAAAACCCTCCCCTTAATGGCCTTTCGGTTGTGGAGGACCATAAACTTTGTTTTCTCCACATTGACCTCAAGGTCGCGGCAAAACTCCTCAATCCTGATGAGGGCTAACTGCAGCCCTCTCTGAGTCTGCGAACATTAACAATGGTATTTTCTGACCAGCTAGAGATGGACCATCTGTTGGGTGATTCGAATAGTATTCCGCGACCCTGTTAATAAAGAGGGAGAACAGGGTCGGGCAAGCACACACCCCTGACATACCCCCTTGGCAATGGGAAACGTGTTCGTGACTTCCCCATTCACACCCCAGCGTACCTGAGCAAAGTTTGAGTTATGCAGGTTGATTAGGACGGCCAACAATTCTGGCGGCATCCCCATATCATAAATGGTGCTCCACATTTTATCTCGGGGCACCAAATCGAAAGCCGATTTTAAGTCAATAAAGGCTGCAAATAGCGTGCCGCCCCCTAGAATTACCACCCTCCAATAGATGATCGCAAACCTGAGGACCTGGTCAATAGTGCCTGTATGCGCCCGAAACCCCGCATGCATGGATGATAAAATGCCTGTTTCATCCACCCATGTCTGGATTCTGCTTAATACCAGCCTGGCAAAGATCTTTTGAATACAATCAATAAGGCTTATGGGCCTATAATTGCCAGGTTTCGATCGATCTCCTTTCTTGTAGATCGGGATGATCTCAGCTCCTGACCACGTCTCCGGGGTGGGGGCTCCACTTACTATGGCATTAGCTAGGATCTGAATGTAGCTCACCCACTTATCACTATTGTACATGAACAGGTCCGCTGGAATGCAATCCAGTCCAGGTGCCCTACCTTTAGGGATCCGTTTGAGGGCTTTTTCGACCTCTTGTGTGGAAAAGTGCAAGGTAGTAATAAGATTAGGCTTTGGGAATTGGGCTATGTGGTCGCTGCTAAAGGCAAACTGGGCCTCGAAATAAGAGGTCCACGCTTCTGGTGCAACGTGATTAATGGGAAGTGGTTTCAAAATGCCATTACCCCATTTGACAAGGTGCCAGAAATTAGCCATGTTTTTTTCTTGGCTGGCGCTGAGCAGGTTTTGCCAATGTTGGTCATCCCATTCCTGTTTGGCTCGTAATAGAATTTGCTTATATCCAGCCCTTGCCACTCCAATCTCTTCCCTTTTCCTTAGTCTGATTGCTCTCGCTAATCTCATATATGCCTCTCTGCATAATTTGTTGTACCAAGGGGCTGCCTTTGGTCTTAACTTCCTTGCCAGTTTCTTTGGCTTTTTTATAAAAAAGGTTTAAGTTTGGAGAACAAGTCATTGTGGACCTGCAAAATAATTGAGTTGATATCCTCTTGAGTGTCACAATTTTGGATGGTTAAAAGGGAACACTCAACCAGTGCCTCCATCTGTCTTAGGTGCCCTTCATTGGCTGCAACCCTAACCCATTTAACTCTCCTGCAATCGTTGGTAGACTCCACTTCTGCTACGGCTTTTACTGTTTCCTCAGATTCGTGATTATGTAGGCCTGGGACCTGCATAGTCAATACTAAGGGGTTATGGTCACTCTCGAGCCGATCATAAACTTCCATGTCCTGTAAGGCGACCATAGTTCCAAGCTAAGGAAGATATAATCAATCCTACTGCTTCTCGTGCCATTATTAAAGGTGTGTGTACCCCTCCTGTCGGACCGTGACCTCCCATTCGCTGCCCTTAGGCCCCATTCTAGGCACAGCCCTTTCAGCTGAAGTGCCAGTTCAGTCCACTTTTTAATAGGTGGAAGATCAAGCAGTGGGATATCCCATTGTGCGTCCTCCTCACTACTCAGATTGCCATCTTCACAGTCAAGGGGCTCGAAGGTGCAATTGAAATCCCCGACCATAATCAGACTACTACGTCCCCTGTACCTATCCACAACCCCATCCAGTGTCATAACTGTACTTGATTCTTTGCCTCCAGGTGTCCCTCTTACATATACATTAATGAGCAGTAAGTTCAAAACCTTACCCATCCGCAATCTTATGGCCATGAGGTCCCCACTATCGATCTTAATTTCCTCTACTGTATATCCCGCGTTCTGTTTAACCCAAATGACTAGACCCCCTTTGGGTCTACCCCTTTGTCCCTTCTGTGCAGGTTTAAAGAAGTTTAAAAAACCTGGGTGACAAATTTGGTCAAGCGCCCAGGTTTCTTGGAAAGCCCAGACATCGTATTTATCAATAAATGTTGACCATTCGGAGGAGTGAGTTTTGGTGGAGAGACCAGCAATATTCCAACTTGCCAATATGAAATTGGGTTGGCCATGTCCAAGTAAGGACGTTTTAATTACACCATGGGAGTTGGAATTAACAGTGTAGTCCCTTGCCCCTTGGGTGATTCCATCTTTAAACTCGATAACCCCTACTTGGGGCTTGAAACAGGGCAGAATGGCTGAGCGGTCCTCATCTGCTACGCTTCTCAAGGACACCCCTTCTTCTACATTTCCTGCCCTGCCTAAAATAATCTCCTCGTGCCTATTCTCTCTGTAATTGTTGTTCCCATTTAGGGTAGACATTTTGGTGGAGGGATGATAGAATGCAGTCCCATCCTTCGAAACACCCATATAATTATTTGTACCTTGAAGTAGTCGGTCGGTACCAAGTCCAAGTCAGTCTATGTCTTCCAGAGAGTTCAACACCCCATAATGGTTAAATGTGGGGATTGGATAGCTTGGTGTCCCATGTGCTAATTGCACCAACCCCGCATTTGTGCCCCTTTGATTTGAGGTTGGTTGGTAGAAAAAGCCCAAGGGAAAGATGTTAATATCCCTCTCCTTAATTTGTAAATTGCCCGCCCTATCCAGAATATATTGGACCAACCCTGGGGACCCAAAGCTTAACACCACACAATCCCCTGGTAGAGATTTATATGAACTGCCAATCCATGGTACCCTACGAACCATTTTGAAGTTGGAAAATAGCTCATGCTTGATGCCTGTCCTAGCTGTTAGGAGATGTAATGCACTATTCCTCAATGAGGACCAGTGTTCCAGTGCCGCGGGCTGGATGACTGGGACATTAGCTAGAACCACCGTGAAAGGTGTTGCTTCCGGGGGCAGTTGCAGCATGTTGTGATTGTGCGGGGTGAAGCTAGTACTCCTACTCAATGACACCCTGGGACGCCCATCCCCGACAAGTGAAGGGCAATGGGAATTAGTACCGCTTTTGGTGTTATTCAGAAGTTGATTGGACCTGGTTGGCACTATGGCTGGGGCGGGGTGTGGCAGAGTGTCAGCACGTGCCATGGTGCATGTTCTGTTATCATTCTGGGCAACCAATCCTCCCTGTCCCTCGTTGGAATGGATGTTAGTTATCTTGACACTGGATAAAGTCTGCTCTATTTTTGTCAACCTACCCTCTATCTGGGTCAATTTATCCAGTAGTGGGTTGATCATGGCTACGAGTTTGTTGCCAATCTGAGTAAGGAAATCATCCCCAGGCGTGCAGATGGTTAAAGCTTCTACGACGGGTGTGTCCAGAGTCAAACTTGTGTTGTTGGGGGATGTACTTTCGTTGATACTGTCTTCGCGCCCATTATCACCCATCTTCCGTGTACTAGGTTTAGGTGCCAATTTTCTGGGCTTGGGAGGAGCCCGCAGTTTCCTTTTTTTTGAGGGTGGGACCCCACTTTGAGACTGTCTCATTTTATGGCTTCTCCTATTTACCATGGGAATGGAGGGGACTGGGGCTAATAATACGTTACCCGTATCCACAGTTTCTGAGTTCGTTGGGAGCAAAGTGGGTGGAATAGTGGACCTACTCGATAGGGCAGCGCTGTTACCAACGGTACTCTCTGAGGGGGTCGATGACACAAGACTGACCAAGGGTTGCAGTGGCTCTAGCGATAATCTGCATTCAGTAAGCTGTATTTCATGTATCAGAGCAGATTCCGCCCTCGAGAGAAATGCATCCAGAGTACCCACAACCCTAGGACCCACTTTCCGCCTGTTCATGTTAAATCGAGTTCAGCAAGTAAACAGCACAAAATAAAACACTACAGGTATATACTTGCAACTTGAAATTTTGGGGGGGTGGCCCAGTCCAGTCCAGTCCCTGCCGGTCTCGGACGGGCTCAGACAGGCCCGCCCTTGGTCCGGGCTTCGTCCCGCGCCGCGGTTGGAGAGGCAGCGCTTTAAGCGCGATGGCCACGCCTCCCCCTCACTCGCGGCAGCTGGAGATTGCCTGGTACACCCTAGGGGCTGTAATCCTCGCCCCGGGTGTTGTAGAGAGGAAACCCAAAATAACAGCAGTTAGCGGGACCAGGCCGGGCTGCACAGCGTCACTAGTTGGCCCACCTCCTGTTTTAAAATGCCAAGGATTACTCCGTCCGCAAATGTCAGCAGCAGCAGAATCAGAGTCCCCTCGCATCCACCCCTCCACCTCTCCTCACTGTTTGACCCTCGGGCCTGCTGCAGCCACCTCTGCTGCCGGTCGCTGTCAGCTGACGTAGGGACGTATGTGCTCCTTCCCACTGGGGGGTGCTCCTTACCAGGCGCTTTGTTTGTTTGTTCCTAGCTTCTTCCCTGGGCTCTTCACCAGGCACCGCACCGTGACCAGTGGGCCTTTCAGCCACCTTTCACCAGCTCACCGCCACCACCTCCTCCTGAACCTGTGAGGTGAGGTGAGGTGCGGTGTGGGAAGCCGCGGTCCCGGAGCCGCGGGAGCCACACAGCACGACTCAGCGGCCACACGCCGCGGTCTGACACAGCCGATGCGGAGGGGGAGCAATGGACCGCAGGAGCCAACGCAGCTCGGCGGCCTCACGCCGCGGCAGCTCACAGCTGACGCGGGTGGGGAGCAATGGGCAGCGGTGGTGAGCGAGCGAGCGATGACTGTCCTGCTGTCCCGCTCAAGCTCAAGCCCAAACGCAAGCTCCCTGCTCCCGGTTCTCGGGTCCCGCTCCGTGCTCTGCGGCTGCAGTGACTCGAACGGGCTGCTGAAGCTATGCGCAGGGTCCAACACTCCAGAACACTCTGCTGTCTGCGATGCTAAAGAGTATTGTATCACTAGTCCTCCCATATTTATTCACTCAGGCACTACTCTTGCAGTCATACATTCATTCAGGCACTACTCATGCGCTCATCCATTCACTAGGAACTACCCATGCACTCATCCAATGACCCAGACTCTACTCATGCACCTGTGCAATCACCCTGGAACTACTGATGCACTCAATCCAATTATCCAACACTACCCTTGTACTCATCCATTCAATGAGGCGGTACCCATGCGCTCATCCAATAACCCATGCGTTACTCTTGCACTCATCCAGTCACCCAGGCAGTACACATGCACTCATCTAATCACTCAGGCGCTACCCATACACTCATTCAATCACCCAGGCACTATCCATGCACTCACACAATCACCCAGGCACTACCCTTCCACTCATCCATTCACTCAAGCACTGCCCATATACTCATCCATTCACTCAGGCACTATCCATGCACTCATCCATTCACCCAGGCATTGCCCATGCACACATACAATCACCCAGGCACTACACTTGCACTCATCCATTGACTCAGGCACTATGCATTCACTCATCCAATGACCCAGGCACTACCTTTGCACTCATCCATTCACCCAGGCACTACACATGCACTCTTCCATTCACTCAGGCACTATCCATGCTTTCATCCATTCACTCAAGTACTACTCATGTAGTCACCCATTCACTCAGGCACTACCCATGGACTCATCTATTCACTCAGGCACTACCCATGCACTCATTCTCCAAGACACCACTCATTCACTATTGCAAACATTATAGACATGTTTACAGACACATCCATTCATTCAGTTTTTTTATAACTGTTTTGGGTTTTTTGTGATTTTTCTACTTATTTTTTTTTCATTTTTGAAGCAGAAATTAACTGGAACTGGCAGTGGTACAACTTGAAGAAGCTCTCAAAAACATGAGAATACTGCAAGGACCCAAGGGCTAAATCAACATTTATGGGTCTTTCAACTGTTGCGGAAAGCTGTTATGCTCGGCTCACCAGCACTAACCACAACTCCACAGTCCATACAATAAGTGGCCATCTGGCTGCATTCAGGTGCGATTCCTTGAGACTGTTGTTAAAAGGGCACTCTTTGTCCAGGATGCTGCTCTTGCTAAAGATGTAGATGGACATTCAGTGTCTCATTGTCTCTTCACAGCTTTTAATCGGTTGTTGTGGAAAGTTTTTAGATGGTAGAGCATTGAAGTTATTCAACGAGTATTTTTTACTTATACCTCTCAATAACTTCTTCCCACAAACTGTGCATTGTACAATTTTGGCCGCAGTTTTGGATTCTCCAGAAGAAATTGTGAAGAACTCCCATGCAATGCTGCTTTTTTTTGGTGGAGGCCCCTCATCTTCAGAGTCTTCAAAATGGAGTTCCTGGACTTCCTGGTTTACCTGTTGTTGCTAGTTTCCCCCCTGTTATTGTTGTTCTGTTGTTTGAGTTGCCATTTCTTTAATAAAGTTGTTCGAATTTTAGAAGAAACTTCCAGACTCCTTCTCTCACTAAAGTGGTCTTGGAGAATGAACCAGAAAGGTGCATGGGTGTGTTCTTTCCAATGTTATAGTTGAAAAGTGCCTCATTCAATCATATGTTTTTGTTTCCCGGTCACATGATCTTCGCAACAATTGGCTTCATCGCAAAGACCAGAAATTGAACAGAAGAATATTTTCTTTGGAAATAAGTAGTCAAACATAAATGTTAATCGACTGACATTAAACCCCAAATGAGTATCATACAATGTAATATGTATAAATATGTGTTATACATTTTACTAAAAACATGCGTTCATTGCGGTTACCGATGCCATTGCGACTTCCGGCATCGCCCCGATCACACAAAACACCAAATAAAAGGCTTTTCATTGAAAAAATTCTTCCAAAAGTTAGGTGTAAAGAGTATATGAATAAACAACTTGTGTCAAATATCAATTAAAATATGTCTAAGCATGTGTCCCCAAGTTTTGAAAAAACATGTGCACTTCGCGACTACCGATGACGACGCGGTATATAGAGTCACCGCAAATATATAAAATATCACATTGAAGAAGTTTGTCCACAAAACCATCACACAAACTCAAATATAAATTCTACATTAATAAACAACTAGTGTTGCTATTAAGTAAAGTCTGTCTATATATATGCTTAAGACTTCTTCAAAAACATGCGCCTTTCGCAAAGTCACCACGGGTATCACGATGTCGTCACAAATATAAAAAACTGTAAAGAAAAAAAAAGCTTAGTAATCCACTGAAGAAAATACAAGCTTTTAAAAATACCCCATATAGAGCCATTTTAGATAGAAAATACAATTTAAAAACCTTAAAAATTCAATAATAAAATCATAGGTTACATGGACGTTATTGTTGGGAAATAGAATTTGAAATATCTAAGAATGTCACTGAAAGAAACAAAGGTTACAGGGACGTTATAGTTGAGAAATGGAATTTAAAAAAACCTTAGCAATTCAGTGAAAAAAACAAAGGTTACAGGGGCATTAAAGTTAGGCTGACATTTCACTCATACAAAACCAGAGAAATTCAGCAGTTATAGTTAGCTGTGCTAACTATAACTCGCGCCTCCGCAATGCACTGCTTTTGACCTCATATTACATCACTCATGACATGGTCAGTGACATCACTGATGACATCTCAAATGACATCACTGATGACATCACTGATGGCATCATCAACAGAATCTCTGACCTACCCACTCACAGCCCCATATAAGCTTTCATACACCCATTCCATCTTCCACACTACCATTCTCAAAACCATTGACACACCCGTACCAGTACTTACACACCCACTCTCTGATTCATACGTCTACACACACATCCACTCAGTCACCCATACAGCCACTCATACACCAACTCGCTCACTAATACAGCCACTGATATATCTACTCATATACCCATACAACTACTCACAGACTGTCAGTCACTCACAGATGTACTCACACACCTACTCACTCACCTAGAGAGTCACTCACACAGCCATTTACTCACATTTACAATTATACACACACTCATGTATTCATGCAGATACTAACATATACTCACTCGCCTATACAGTCACTTACACAAGCACACACTCACCCATACAGCAACTATCACAATCCCTCAATCACACATACAGTCACTCATATACTCCAACACTCACCTATATTGACTTTCACACATCCAGTTACTCACCCATACACCACTGACACATTCATTCGCTTACTGACACACCTATACACACACTCAGTCACCTATACAGCCCTTCACTTATACACTCATACACCCATACAGCCACTGACTCACTCATCCATGCAGGCAGTCACACACCCTCTCACCCAGCCACACAGACACTCATCCACCCATACAGGTACTCAGACAACCAATAAATCACCCATACACCCACTCACGTACCCACTCACCAATCTATACTCCACTTAGACACCATCTGACATACTGATAAAGACATTCTCAAAACCTAGTCACTCACCCATACATCCACTGAGACATCTAATCACTCACTTATACAGTAAGTCACACACCCACTGAATCATCCATACAGGCACTCATACTCCCACTGATTCATCAATAAACCTTGGTAAATATATTTAACACTCATACACTTTGTAAAAACACTCAGTCACTGCATGATGTAATCAGTGATGTAATTCGCAATTCAGCAGTTAAAGTTAGCTGAGCTAACTATAACTCGTGCCCCCACAATGCACTGCTTATGACCTCACATATTACATCACTCATGACATGGTCAGTGACATCACTGATGACATCATGGCTGAATTTCTCTGGTTTTGTACCAGGGAAATGTCAGAGATTTTACGTGAATTTCTAAGGTTTTTTTTATATGTTAATTTCTAACTATAATGTCCCTGAAACCTATATTTTTTTCAGTGAATTTCCAAGGTTTTTTAACTAGCAGTCTTGTTTGCAGAGTGGTGGAGAAAGGCTTCTGGGCATCCAACCAGCTCTCAGGAATTTCAATGCGTAGGACTTACAGGAGGTACCAGGAGAGCTTCTTGGCCCCCAGGGTCCCTCTGGAGTAAAGTGGACTTCATCCCCTAACCAGTAGTGCACCAGAAGGCACATTAGCAGAATGGTGGACAAAGGGGGAGTGACCTCCGAAGACCTCTTAGGAATCCCACAGTGTGGGACTTACTAGAGGTAACAGGAGGGGTAGTTGGCCCCCAAGGATGTCCTTGGGGGCCAACTACCCCTCCTATTACCTCCAGTAAGTCCCACACAACAGGATTGCTGTGTTCTGATACCAGGCCACGCACCCTTTGTCAACCACTCTGCAAAGGCGCTTCCTGGCACGCTCTTGGTTGGGGATGAAGTCCCCTTCACTGATAGGGGTCCTTAGGGGCCAACTAGCCTACTTGTTACCTTCAGTAAGCCCCACACAGTGGGATTGCTGAGAGGTGGTTGCAGGCCATGCCCCTTTCTCTACCACTCTGCAAACGCACCTCGTGGCTCGCTCGTGGTTTGGGGATGAAGTCCCCTTGCCTCTTGAGGGTCTCTGGGGGCCAACTAGCCCTCCTGTTACCTCCAGTAAGCCCCACACAGCTGGATTGCTGAGAGGTGGTCCGAGGCCACACCCCCTTTCATAAAGGTTGACTGTCCGGTCTTCCCGACGTTTTATCACCTGCCAAAGGTGCACAAGAGCATGAATAACCCTCCGAGTCGTCCAATCGTGTCTTCTAGAGGAAGCTTATTGGAGAAAGCTTCCATTTATGTTGATTCTTTTTAGTTTCCTACAGTGAAGGACCTAAGTTTGTTTATACTGGATACCACTGATTTTATCCGTCAAATACAAAATATCACCTGGGACAATAACCTATTATTGATCACGCTTGATATCACAAGCCTCTATACTAGCATTGTACATTCACATGGTTTGTTTGCTTTGGAATTTTTTCTTAAAAAAAGACCGCTGAAATTCCAAGAGCACAACAAAATGCTTTTACAAATGGTGTCATTTTGTCTGCACAATAACATCTTCCTCTTTGCAGGTCAGCTGTATTTACAGACACAGGGGACCGCCATGGGCACGTGCTTCGCCCCCAGCTACACAAATCTTTTCGTGGGCTGGTGGGAGAAGCACGTGGCCTGGGCGGAGGACAATGAATCCTGGTTAGATAAGATAGCCCTGTGGACCAGATATATAGATGATCTGTTTATTGTTTGGAGGGGCACCCGCACAGAGGCAGAGGATTATATCATGATTTTGAATGATAACAAGTTCAATGTCAGGTTCACGATTAACATCTGTGAAAGGGAAGTCCCATTTTTAGATCTTCTAGTTTTTGTGGCAGACAACAAGCTATGTACCAAACTCTACCGTAAACCTACAGCAGGAAATACAGTTCTACATTCCTGGAGCCAGCATCCACGAAATTTAATTAACCGCATACCCTATGGGAAGCTGTTAAGACTCAAACGGAACTGTTCCCGCCCAGACGATTACCATAAAGCTGTAAAAGAGTCCCTGATGAGATTTTCGAAGTGGTGCTATGGTAATAGGTTATTAAGTGGAGCAGTTGACAAGGTCAAAACCAAGGAGAGACCGGAGTTACTAGCATGTAGACACCCCATTGACACAGAAACCAAAAATGATCAATCCAAAGTTAGGTTGATCTTAACTTTCTCTGCAGAGTCACAGAAGATCAGGGACTTGATCCAGAAGAACTGAAATATCTTCTAAACTGATGGCATAATAGGGCAACTGATACCGGACAGACCGGATGTTACATTTAGGAGAAGTGCCTCTTTGAAGGATATTCTAGTACAGTGCCATTTTGAAGATAAACCCTGCAGTAAACCCACTATCACGGGGCTTTTCCCCTGCACCACCTGCAAAGCGTGCAAGAATTGCAAAAAGGTAAAAGACTATGAAGTGCCAGGAAAGGAGAGGAGGCCCATAAACAAGCTGCTAAATTGTAATTCTAATTTCGTGGTGTATTGTTTACTTTGTCCATGTGGACTGCAATACAGTGGAAGTACAATACACCCCATGAAAAAACGAATCCTTGAACATAAGAGGGCGATGACCAACCAGGACCAAACCTACCCTGTCGCAAGACATTTCTCAAGGTTACATGAAGGTAGGAGTGACAAATTGGTATATGTTAGACCTGGCATCATTGGGGCAGGTCTCTCTTCCTCTTTTCGCTTCCTATCTTTTATGTTGGCTGGATTTAGATGCTCTGGGCGCTGTGCCACTGCCAATCAGTGCCACAGCGCGAATGCTCCTTGTGTAAAGATAACTGTATGAATTGGGATAACCATAATTGGCTCGTTTGGTTTACCTGTCAGTCCCTAGTATAAGTGCACTGTGTGTGCCCAGGGCTGGTAGACCAAATACTGCTGGTGGGCCTGCAGCGCTGATTTGCACTACCCCCCGAAGCAGCTTTTAAACTATGTCTGTGTAGCATGTTCTAATAGCTAGTTACCCTCCATTTCACTGTTTACTATTGTGAGGCTATCTGTTCTCATAGGCCAGAATGGGCAGGCTGAGTATTAGATTCCATAATCCTCCCTGCCCCCAGGAACCTGATAGGAAAGTCGAATTTTATGTTTAAGCTCAGGACATTGAGATACATCTTTTAGTAAGGATCATTTGCATAGCCCGTGTTCGAAAATGCCTCTTCTAGAAACGAGGTACTTTCTTGCCTAAGTTTTCCTGTAGACTTTGCTAGTGTGTGTATTGGCCGTCTGGTTTTGGAGCAACAGGGCCAGCTGGGTCAGACCTGGCTGGAGAGAGAGAACGGCATTTAGAGTATGGGGAGGGGTGACTCTTTGATCTGAGCAGGGCCGTGCCTGGAAAGGTGAATGATGGCTCCACCTCCCACTGGGCGTCTGATAGCAGACCCCCTGATTCTCAAAGGGCAGGATGTCGCCTCGTAAACCAAGTGCTCCCCGACCCCACCGAACTGGTTCTGGCTGGATTCAGTGATTTGTGACTTTAGAGAACAAAGACTTTTTAGGTATAAAACGCTGCGCTGAAACCTTTTTCAAGTGTGTTCCTTCTGGATGTCAAGACGAAACTCTGTCCGAGTGAACAGAGGAAAGGACTTTCACCAAGCTTGCTGAAGAAACTACCCGAGAGCCTGAATTGAGAGCGCCTCCTGCTGAAGTCTCAGGGACATTAGACTTCACCCCGTCAGCCGTCTGAATTCCTGTGCGAGGGATTCTACTTGCAGGTGAGGCCTCCGTTGAGTAATCCGGAACCTCTAGTTCTACTGTGACAACGCGGACTGGTAACCCTTGTTAACTCTGTGTGGGCCGCCGCAGCTAAGAGAGAGCTGCCGCCGCTGAGAGCCCGCCTTAATTTGAACCTTCGGAACCATCGCTGAATCTGTGTGGGCCGCCGCAGTTAAGAGAGAGCTGTAGCCGCTGAGTGCCCGCCGTTGTGCCAGCCTGGTCGAGATCATCCTTTGTCCTGTGGGCCGCCGCAGTTAAGAGAGAGCTGTAGCCGCTGAGTGCCCACCGTTGTGCCAGCCTGGTCGAGATCATCCTTCGCCCTGTGGGCTGCCCCAGCTAAGAGAGAGCTGTTGCCACTGAGTGCCCGCACCTTTGCCAACTTTGCCTCATCGTGATTTGTCCTGTGTGCCGCCGCAGCTAAGAGAGAGCTGCTGCCGCTGAGTGCCCGCACCTTTGCCAACTTTGCATCCTCATGATTTGTCCTGTGGGCCGCCGCAGCTAAGAGAGAGCTGCTGCCGCTGAGTGCCCGCACCTTTGCCAACTTTGCATCATCGTGATTTGTCCTGTGGGCCGCCGCAGCTAAGAGAGAGCTGCTGCCGCTGATTGCCTGCACCGTTGCCAACTTTGCATCATCGTGATTTGTCCTGTGGGCCGCCGCAGCTAAGAGAGAGCTACTGCCGCTGAGTGCCCGCACCTTTGCCAACTTTGCATCATCGTGATTTGTCCTGTGGGCCGCCGCAGCTAAGAGAGAGCTGCTGCCGCTGAGTGCCCGCACCTTTGCCAACTTTGCATCATCGTGAGTCGTCCTGTGGGCCACCGCAGCTAAGAGAGCTGCTGCTGCTGTGAGCCCACCACGGAGCTGCACAATGAGTCATCGCCACCACCAGCCCGGGCCGCCGCAGCAGCGTGCTGCTGCCGCTGAGAGCCCGCCTGTCCCCGAGTGCCCGAATCATTGTGAGTGCACGTTGCGGACCACTGCAGTCAAGAGTTGTGGTCGCTGGGAGTCTGCCTGTCACCGTCTCTGCTTCTTCGAGAAGCTGCGTGCTGTGTCCCCGTCCAACGGCAGGTATCTGGTGCGCAACGGGTCGCGTAGACCCAGGCCTTGAACTCAGTCAGTGCCACGTTCTGGTGAATACGTTATTGCCTTTTTAAGTCCCTACTGATTTACGTGCATTGTGGCTGGTTAAAACGCTTTTCAGAGTCTTGTGTTAAACCTTAGATAAAGATACTATTTTTCTATACCTACTTGAGTTGTGTCCTTTTGTGGTGTCGTTACTGCCTTATTGTGCATGGTCATAAATGCTTCACACACTGCCTCTGAGATAGGCCTAACTGCTCGTGCTACGTTACCACAGGGTTGAGCAGGGGTTATCAAAGGGGGTAGCCCACTTGCCCTGACTTAGAAAGAAGGGTCCCTATTTGGACATTGGCGCCAGCCGTTGCCAACTAGAGACCCCCATTTCTAACAGTATACTATTGTAATTGACCAAATCCCAGCGAAAGAGAGAGGGGGCGACAGTGTTAGGCTCCTTAGACAGCTAGAGGCCAAATACATAGTTGATCTACGTACCCGTGTTCCGTGGGGGTTAAACTGTGAAGAGGAACTGTGGTCCTTCATTGGGTAGGAACAGTAAATTGAGAAAATTAGATATAACTGTGAACCATCCACTCTAGTTCTAACAATTTCCCATGAGATTTTGTTTAAGAATTACAGGCGATCCCATGATGGGTGAACTAGGCTCATACAGAGCTTGATTGGGTCTTAAACACCGAATGATGGAATTCGACTGAAGGTAGATAGCCCAAGTAATTGCTTATGAATTATCAATATATTTAAGGGCTGGTAATTGTTTATTTAGGATTGATACATATCATGTTTTACCATCATGAATTCCACTTTATGTTTATATTTCAACATTGGGGAATGCATTAAGATCATTGGATTTTACTTTTCTGCATGTAACTTAAATAGTGTTAAAATGGCCGACACTTTTCCTTGGTGGGTGGTCGAACTCTCAAGCCCCGTTTCTATTTTTCTATTTTTCTTTTCTGCTGTAAACCAATCAAATGAATTATGGTTAAATAGTCATTTTTTGTATGAATTCACTGACATTGAGGAAGGCCAGGATGCTGAAACGTGTTTGTCAGTATGATCGTGTTTGCGTTTATTTAAAAATAAATCATCTTAAAAATTACGGCCGGAGTGCGCAGCGTTTTTGAACTGTGTTTTTTTCGTGTTACGCGAGTTCATCCTCGCGGCTGCTGCACCTGCTGTGTTGAGAGCGGGGGAATTGGCGAACAACGTGAAAGGGATACATATATATATATATTCACTGAAAAAACCACAGGTCTCAGGGACTTTATAGTTAGAAATTAGCATTTGAAAAACCTTAGAAATTCACTGAAAAAACCACAGGTTTCAGGGACGTTATAGTTAGTTGGACATTTCACTCATACAAAACCAGAGAAATTCGGCTGTTATAGTTAGTTCAGCTAACTATAACTTGTGCCCCGCAATGCACTGCTGATGATGTCACATATTACATCATTCATGACATGGTCAGTGACATCACTGATTGACATCACTGATGACATCTCAAATGACATCACTGATGACATCATCCAGTGACTGTGTGTTTCTGAAAAGTTTAAGTATGTTTTATATATATATATATGCCACGGTGTATTGAAGAGTAAGTGGGTGTATAAGTGTTTGAATGGATGATTTAGTAAGTGCATGACTGTCTGTATAAGTGAGTGATTAAACGTGTCTTAGTGAATGCATGGGTTAGTGACTAAACTGTGTAAATGTCTGTATCAGTCTGTCAGTTGGTGTGTAATCGGTTGCATGGGTTGGTGAGTAGCTAAATGAGTGTCTATCTGGGTTATTGATTGGTTGTCGGAGTATCTGTATGGGTGCCTGAGTGTATGTGTGGGTGGGAGGTGTGTGACTCCGTGCATGGATGTTTGAGTGGGTTCAACAGTGCATCTGTGAAGGGCCGTATGGGTGGGTAAGTGTGTGTATGGGTGTGTTGGTGAGTGAATGGTTGTCTCAGTGGTACATGTGTGAGTAACTACATATGTGAAAGGCAGTATATGTGAGTTTTGGAGTATATATATATATGAACTATATGTGAGAGTGACTGATTGTGAGAGTGGATGTATGGATGAGTGTGTGCTTGTCAGTGATTGTATAAGAGAGTAAGTATGTGATAGTATCTGTATGAATAAGTGAGGTGGTGTTTGTATAACTGTATAGGTGAGTAAATGGAAGTGTGATTTATTTTTTGCATGACTGACTAGGTGTGTGAGTAATGCTATGGATGAGTGGTGGTGTGTGAGTGTCTGTATAGGTGTATGAGTGCATATGATAGTGCTGTACTGATGAGTGACCGCATGTATGAGTGACTGTATGGGTGAATGAGTGGATGTGTGTGTAGGCTTAGGAATCAGTGAGTGGGTATGTAGTAACTAGTATTGGTGTGTCTATGGTTTCGAAAATGGTAGTCTGTATTTTAGAGTAGGTGTATCAAAGGTTATATTAGGGTGTGAGGAGGTGCATCAGATTATCACATGGATGATGTCATCAGTGATGTCATCAGTGATGTCATTTGAGATGTCATCAGTGATATCATCAGTGATGTCACTGACCATGTCATGAATGATGTAATATGTGATGTCATCAGCAGTGCATTGCGGGGGCGCGAGTTATAGTTAGCTGAACTAACTATAACGGCTGAATTTCTCTGGTTTTGTATGAGTGAAATGTCCAACTAACTATAACGTCCCTGAAACCTGTGGTTTTTTCAGAGAATTTCAAAGGTTTTTTAAATGCTAATTTCTAACTATAACGTCCCTGAAACCTGTGGTTTTTTTCAGTGAATTTAAAAGGTTTTTTAAATGCTAATTTCTAACTATGCCTTCAGAGGTAGGACATGTGCAGAAAGACGAAGAAAGGTGCAGAAAGAAGCAAGAGATGTGCACAAAGAACCAATAGAGGAGCAGAAAGAGGCCTTGTTGCAAAGTCCTCCTGTGCCCCCAACTTCTTGCTGACAAGTACTGGTGGAAACTGACTCTGACTAACCAGGCCTAGAGCCAGTGCTATGCTAAAAGACACTTAGAATACAGTGAAAACACCTACATACACTAGGGAACACTGTGCGTTGGGGTACCCCTGTGATTGGCATGACCTCCTCTGTAAGGCCCTAGTACATAATAGGGCAGGGGGATTAAAACTACCTCTAAGTCAGAGGTGCAGAAAGATGATTCTTTAAGTAGTAGTCACATTTGCAGAGTGGTGGAGAAAGGGTGCTGGGCCTCCGACCAGCGCTCAGGAATTCTGCTGCATAGGACTTAGAGGAGGTACCAGGAGGGCTTCTTGGCCCCAAAAGTCCATCAGGAGTAAATTGGACTTCATCCCCCATCCCGTAGTCTGCCAGGAGGCGTGTTTGCAGAGTGGTGGAGAAAGGGGGGCATGTCCTCCAAAGACGTCTTAGCAATCCCACTGTGTGGGACTTACTGGAGGTAACAAGAGGGGTAATTGGCCCCCAAGGACAACCTTGGGGGCCAACTACCCCTCCTATTATCCCCAGTAAGTCCCACACAGCAGGATTGCTAAGTTCTCATAGCATGCCACGCCCCCTTTGCCCACCACTCTGCAAACGCGCTCCCTGGCGCACTCTTGGATGAGGATTGAAGTCCCCTTTGCTGCTGGGGGTCATTTAGGGGCCAAACAGCCTACCTCTCACCTCCAGTAAGCCCCACACAGTGGAATTGCTGAGAGGTGGTCCGAGGCCATGCCCCCTTTTTACACCACTCTGCAAACGCGGCTCCCGGCGCACTGCTGCTCAAGGCATGAAGTCCACTTGTGTCCTGTGGTCCTCAGGACACAAGTGGACCTCATTGCCCCTCCAGCAGTGTGCCAAGAGGCGCGTTTGCAGAGTGGTGTAAAAAGGGGCGTGGCCTCGGACCACCTCTCTGCAATCCAGCTGTGTGGCGCTTACTGAAGGTACCTGGTGGACTAGTTGGCCCCCAGGGACCCTCAGTTTTCAAGGGGACTTAATTCCCCAACTTAGAACGTGCCAGGGGGCGCGTTTGCAGAGTCATTCAGTTATGGGGCGGGGCCTCCGGCGAGTTGCCAGTTACTTTTTTCTTTTTTGATTTTATGGGAGGGGGGCTGCGTGGCCCCCCTTCCCTGGGTCACTTTTGGCCCCGGGGACCCCATCCCCTGGGACCTGGCAGCCTTGTTATTTTTGTATTCTTTTTTTTGGGAGGGGGGCCGCGTGGCCCCCCTCCAGAGGCCAATTATGGCCCCAGGGACCCCATCCCCCGGGGCCTGGCCAGCCTTCCTTTTTAAAAAAAATATATATTTTTGGAGGGGGCCCCATGGCCCCCTCCTTAGGCCAATTATGGCCCCGGGGACCCCATCCCCCGGGGCCGGCCTTTCCATTTTTTTATTTTTTTTAATTATAATTAAAGGGGAGGGGGGCCGACCGGCCCCCTCCATGGCCACTTCTGGCCCCGGGGACCCCATCCCCTGGGGCCTGGCCTCACCGTTGGGGACCCCCAATGCCCCCACGGTCCCGCCGTCTCCCCACCTCCTGCGGGAGCTAGCATTGCTTTTGCTCAAGGGGAGCTGCTGACAGCAGCTCCCCTTGTGCAAAAGCAATTCTGCTTTGCTTCTTGGAAGGAAACCTGCTCTCGCTTCCAAAAACCGAAGCAGAGTTTGCTATGGCAGGGCGGGAGCCGTGCTCCTGCCCTGCCATAGCAAACAGCAATGTCCCAGGGTTGGGCACCCCGGGACATTGCAGGAGTCAGCCCTGGGGGGTGGTGGTCCCCAGGGCCATCAAGGGCTCCTGGAGGGGGGCCACGCAGCCCCCCTCCCAATTGTTTAAAGCCCCAGGGAGGTGGTGGTCCCTGGGGGTCCGCAACGGACCCCCGTATTTGAATATTTAGTGCCTCGGGGAGGTGGTGGTCCCCGGGGCAGTGTGGGGGGGCAGGAGCCCCCCACACTTTTTTTTAATTCAATTTAAGTCCCGGGAAGGTGGCAGTCCCCGGGGCTTGGGCGGCCCACGAGGCCCCCCCACCCATATTAATGAATGCCCCAGGGAGGTCCCCGGGGCTACGGGGGCCCCCGCGGGCCCCCGCTAATTATTTGGACATTGCCCCAAGGATCTGGCCCACCCAAGGGCTTATACAAAATGAAGCGCGGGAGCCCGCGCTTAGTTTTTTTTAATTTTCTCGGCCGGATTCGTGCACCCAGCGTGAATTCGGCACTTTTTAAAAAAAAAATTGCTTTTTTTGCGCCTGGGGGTCCTTGTGGGCCCCCTGACCAGGCCACGGGGTCAGGGTCTTTCTACCCTGCCCCCTTTTCTTATTTTTCAACCTTTTTTTCCACTGTTTTCTTGTGACTCGGTTACCGAGTCACAAGATGGCTGCCAACACTTCCTCGTTTAGAGTGTTGGCAGCCAATCAGAAGTCACCTCGTGCTCGGGAGGAGTCGCAACTCCTCCTCGGTGCTCAGATATCGATATTTTTCTTTTTATAATTTCTCAGCAACTACTGTACGGATTTACACCATTTAAAAAAAAAAAAGGGCGCTTTCTGAACCAAGGACTACCTTTTTGCCAAATTTGGTGTAATTCCGTTTAGCACTTCGGTCTGAAGTCTGTTCCAATTTTTCCTATGGAAATGAACATGGGGAAAATGTGTTTTGTGACCCCCATTTTTTCTCAGCCCCCCGCTTGTCGAATCACCCCGAAACTTTGATGACAGGACCTGACCTAAGTGAACCTTTTTTCTGGAAAATTTCGCAAAGATCCGTCAAACGGTGCCAAAGATATTGGCAAAAGAAAAAACGCTTTTTGAATAGAAACAAGGTCCTAACTATAACTACCTACTGGCGACCACCAGTAGGTAGAATATATATATATAGATAGATAGATAGATATAACCTATAGTTAGGACCTTGTTTCCATTGAAAAACCGTTTTTTGATTTGCCAATATCTTTGGCGCCGTTTGACAAATCTTCGCGAAATTCTCAAAACTAATGGGGTGCTCTGATCAGCTCCTGTCTTGAAAATGTCGGGGTGATTCGTCAAGCGGGGGCCGAGAAAAAAGGGGGGTCCCAAAACGTGTTTTCTACATGTTAATTGCCATACTACAGTGATCTAATGAGCAACTATAGTGCTAACATTCTGAATTTATGGCAAATGCATGACACATCTGAATGCCTTCTTGATGGAATCAAAGTAAAAAACTAAAGCATTTCCTACTGAGGAGACTTCAGTAAATGAGGAAATTAGGAAACTTCATAACAAATAAGTCTCCCAAGATGGCCACCAGAGAAAAAAGAGCCCAAATGTAGCACAAATATCACCCAGATGTAGCCCAGCTATAGCCCACTGACAGAAGTGTGCAAAACACTTTTTATTTTTTGCAGTTTTTTATAGTGCAGACTGGTCAGGTATTGGAGCGTTGCATCTTACTTGGACCCCTTATTGCGTATTTTGCACAAAGTACTTGAGATTGATCCTGCGAAACATTGAACTTTACTATTCTGTTAAACTGAAGTTGCTCTGAGCCGGGCTTTGTAACACCAGTTTTTACCTACTAGTTTTAATTAATTCTCATTGCATTGTAGTAAGAAAGAGGATTTACTGTTTTTATGTACACTTTTATGTTCTATGTTTCTAAATCAGATCGAATAAAGTTTATTGAATTGAATTGAAGTCTCCCAAGATGGCCACCAGAGACAAAGGAGCCCAAATGTAGGACAAATATCACCCAGATGCCCACGTATAGCCCAATGACAGAAGTGTGAAAAACACTTTTTATTTTTTGTTTTTTTGCTGTTTTATATAGTGCAGACTGGTCAGGTATTGGAGTGCTTTACATGAGCATTGGTTACATCACACAAGGACAAATTCATTTTGGTTGTAAGCATGGGGAGATTAAGTGTTTTGACCAGAATCACAGAATGTCGAGCTGAAGCAGAAACTCCAACCTGGTTCCCCTGTTGCAAAGTCTGCAGCTCTGGAAGTAACACCACATCCTCTCCCCTAAGTGCAACATTTAATCAAGTGGTCAACTGGATAAAAAAACATAAAGATAACATATAATTTAAAAGTGCTTTGTTGCTATTTGAGAACTCAGAAAATATGTCCTCTATTTAGGTTTTTAGAGCACTAACCATAATTTTGATGCAAATAAGACCCTCTCATTTCTATAATTTCTAAAGGAAATGCTTTAGGTATTACAGTTTTGGTTACATCAAGATGACGTCAGGCGTGCCACACTTTTGTAAAAAATATAGAATGTTTGCAATCAAGTTGTTCATTAGGATACTGTTGACAGGCAGAGGTCAGGGACATGGACTCGGAAAATTGAAGGCAGGTAGGAGGGTGCAGAGGCAACAATTTGACCACACTGGGCAGGCAGGAAGGGCAGTGGCAGCACAACAGACTATGGAGGGCAGTGGAAAGGGGGGCGGGGGCAACAAACCAACAATGCAGGACAGGCAAGAGAGGCTGTGGCAATATAAAAGACCTTTGTGGGCAGAAGGAAGAGGCAGTGGTAGTACAACTATACATGCCAACAGACCCGATTCAGCCAGGAAACACCCAATGTTTTTAAGCCCAAATGGGCTTTATTTTATCTGTCTCCTGTCTACAATCTCCTCTTTTTCAATGTAAGTCAATGGGGAAAATCAATTCCCCAGTTTTTTTTTCAAAATCTCCCTCTTACCAAGTTCAAAATGTTAGCAAGTATGGAACATTGGATCATGGAAGGCATGAGAAATTGGGGTAGGGACATGGACTCGGATAACAGAGGACAGGAGGGACATGGACAGGTGCACTAAACTGACCTTACAGGGCAGGCATCAGGGTTTGCAGCAGCACAATATACCACACAGGGCATGCGGGACGGCAGTACAGCACAACAATCCATGGAAACCAATAGGGAGGGGACAGGACCATGCACATGGACAACAGAGAACAGAGGGGAAAGAGGCAATGGCAGCAAGCTGACCATAATGGACAGACAGGAGAGAAAGCAGCAGCATAATGGACCATAAAGGGCAGGAGGGAGGGATCAGGGGCATTACAATAGAACAGACAAACCAGGAGGGATGGAATAGGGGTCTGCACATGGAAAACAGAGGGCAGGGGGCAAGGGGGCAGGGCAGGAGCAGCAAACTGACCATGGAGGTCAGGCAGGATGGGCACTAGAAGCACAACACACCATGGAGGGCAACAGTGAGACTATAATGGCATACACACAGACCATGGAGGGAAGGTGGGAGGGGGTCAGGGGCAGCTAGCTGACCACACAGGTAAGGTGGGACGGACCGTGGCAGCACAGAATACCATGCATGGCAAGCGGAAGGGTTAGTGGTAGCACAATGGCCATGATGGGCAAGAAGGAGGGGGCAGGGGCATGCACAAAGGACCATGGGGGATAGAAGGGAGGGGTAGGAGCTGGGCACACACAAGAGAGTTCAGAGGAAGGGGCCTCACAATAGACCACGGGGGCAGGCAGGAGGAGAAGTTGCAGCACAACAGACCAGGGAGGGCTGAAGGGTGTGGCAGTAAAATGGACCATGGAGGACAGGAGGAAGGGGATAGGGGCATGGAACGTGGACAGGCAGGGTGGAGGTGGCAGGGACAGGTTATAGTCATCTGACAATGCTAGGCAGGTGGAAGGGGAGTGGCAGCTCAACAGAACACTCAGAGTAGATAGGTGGGGCAGGTCCATGGAACATGGTGGGCAAAAAGGATGGACCAGGGGCATGCACACAGACATTGGAGGGCAGGGGGAAGGAGAGTAGGGGCAGCAAGCTAAGCACAGAGGCTAAGCAGGAGGTCAATGATGGGGCATAGAATTGGGCAATGGACGGCAGGAGGAGTGTACTGGGGCATCATGCTAAATAGAGAGCAGTGGCAGCACATCAGACCATGCATGGCAGGAGGAAGGAGGCTAGTACATGGATTCAGACAACAGAGGATAGGGAGGAAGTGGATGGGGCAGCAAGCTACCTGTTCAGAGAAGTCGGGAAGGCCAGTGGCAGAACAACGGCCACACAGGGCTGTAATGAGGGAGCAGGGGCATGGACTTGGACAATGGATAGCAAAGCGGGGGAGGGGAGGCAGGAGCAGCAAGCTTAGGTGGGGGCAGCACAATGCCAGGCCAGGCCCTGCTTCCAACCCCCCACCATCCATTGTGATAGGCATCTTACTTAACCTTTAAAAAAAACTAGAAATTTGCTTAAAAAACAAAGATTCCAGGGATGTTATAGTAAGACTAAGATTTCACTCGTACAAAACCAGTGAAATCCAGCAGTTCTAGTTACATGAGCTAACTATATCTTACGACCCCGCAATGCACTGCTTATGACCTCAGAAATTCCATCATTCATGACATGGTCAGTGACATCACTCATGACATCTCACATGAGCTGTGAATGGAATGGAACTATAATCGCTAGAACTTTATTTAGGGATAGTGTGTGTATATTAACACCCCTTTTTTTCTTTTCTTTCGTGTAAGAACCAATACAATACGCAAAGTGCCCAGATCAATATGGCCGATAGCTTTCTTTAAAGTAATGTGTAGTCCATTTTTTATGTTGATGTTTGAAATCGTAAGTCATGTTGACGAACATACAGGTATGGCGGTCATGGGGCAAGATATGCTGGAATGACACTCTGTGCATATTAACACTTGTTTTCTTTTCTTTATTGTAGGCGTTTCTGAATTTTCACATCGTGACCAGGCCAATAGGCCGCCATCTTTTTGGATTAATGTAATATGTAGTCCTTTGTTAATGTTAGCAATTTGAGGCATTTGTACATTTAAATAGGGAAGCTACAATGACGTCTTGTATCGTTATCAAGGCTCGGTTGAGCCGAAACGCGTGGATCACCTCTTTTCCAGATTAAATACTTCCAAACTACAACCTGAGTACTTCCTTGTAAGAGTGAGAGGAGATTGAATGCATATATATAAAATTCACTGAAAAAATCACAGGTTTCAGGAACGTTATAGTTAGAAATGCGCATTTAAAAAACCTTAGATATTCACTAAAAAAACACAGGTTTCAGGGACGTTATTGTTAGTCTGACATTTCACTCGTACAAAACCAGAGAAATTCAGCCGTTATAGTTAGCTGAGCTAACTATAACTCACACCCCCGCAATGCACTGCTGATGACGTCACATATTACATCACTCATGACATGGTCAGTGACATCACTGATGACTTCACTGATGACATCTAAAATGACATCACTGATGACATCATCCAGTGACTGTGAGTGTTTCTAAAAAGTTTAAGAATGTGATATATATATGATGATTTAGTCAGTGTGTGACTGACTGTATAAGTGAGTGATTATATGTGTCTGGGTGAATGTACGGGTGAGTGACTAATCTGTGTGAATGTCTGTATCAGTCTGTCAGTTGGTGTGCAAGTGGCTGCATGGGTTGGTAAATAGGTACATGAGTGTCTATAAAGGTTATTGATTGGTTGTCTGAGTACCTGTATGTGTGCCTGAGTATCTGTGTGTTGTGTGACTACCTGCATGAATGTGTGAGTGGGTAATTCACTGGGTGTATGGGTTCATGAGTGCATCTGCGCAGTGCTGTATGGGTTTATATGGCTGTGTTGATGAGTGAATGGATGTCTCAGTGGTATATGTGTGAGTAACAGCATATATGAATGGCAGTATATATGAGTGTTGGAGTATATAAGTGACTGTATGTGAGAGTGAGTGATTGTGAGAATGGATGTATGGATGAGTGTGTGCTTGTGTCAGTGATTGTATAAGAGAGTAAGTATGTGTTAGTATCTGTATGAATAAGTGAGGTGGTGTGTGTATAACTGTATAGGTGAGTAAACGGCATTGTGATTGACTCTTTGGGTGACTGACTAGGTGTGTGAGTGGCGGTGTATGAGTGTCTGTATGGGTGTATCAGTGCATATAATAGCGGCTGTATTGATGAGTGACTGCATGTATGAGTGACTGTATGGGTGAGTGAGTGGATGTGTGTATAGACCTAGGAATCAGTGAGTGGGTATGTACTCACTGGTATTGGTGAGTCTATGGTTTCGAGAATGGTAGTCTGTATTTTAGAGTGGGTGCATGAAAGGTTATATTAGGGTGTGAGTAGGTGCATCGGAGATTAAGTGGATGATGTCGTCAGTGATGTGATCAGTGATGTCATTTGAGATGTCATCAGTGAAGTCATCAGTGATGTCACTGACCATGTCATGAGTGATGTAATATGTGACGTCATCAGCAGTGCATTGCGGGGCGTGAGTTATAGTTAGCTCAGCTAACTATAACGGCTGAATTTCTCTGGTTTTGTACAAGTGAAATGTCAGACTAACTATAACGTCCCTGAAACCTGTGGTTTTTTCAGTGAATATATATATATATATATATATATATATATATATGAAATTCACTGAAAAAACCATAGGTTTTAGGGACAGTTATAGTTAGTTGGACATTTCACTCGTACAAAACCATAGAAATTCCCCGTTATAGTTAGTTCAGCTAACTATAACTCGCGCCCCGCAATGCACTGCTGATGACGTCACATATTACATCACTCATGACATGGTCAGTGACATCACTGATGACATCACTGATGATATCTCAAATGACATCACTGATGACATCATCCAGTGACTGTGTGTTTCTGTAAAGTTTAAATATGTTTAATATATATAGGGAAAGGCGTATTGAAGAATGAGTGGGTGTATAAGTGTCTGAATGGATGATTTAGTACGTGAGTGACTGACTCTACAAGTGAGTGATTAAATGTATCTTACTGAATGCATGGGTTAGTGACTAAACTGTGTGAATGTCTGTATCCGTCTGTCTGTTGGTTTGTAAGCGGCTGCATGGCTTTCTGAATAGCTACATGAGTGTCTACATGGGTTATTGATTGATTGTCTGAGTATCTGTATGGGTGCCTGAGTGTTTGTGTGGGTGGGGTGTGTGTGACTCTGTGCATAGATGTGTGAGTTGGTGATTCACTGGGTGCATGGTTTCAAGAGTGCATCTGTGATGGACTGTATGGGTGGGTGAGTGTGTGTATGGGTGTGTTAGTGATTGAATGTATATCTCAGTGGTACATGTGTGAGTAACTACATATGTGAAAGGCAGTATATATGTGTGTTGGAGTATATAAATGGCTATAAGTGAGAGTGTGTGATTGTGAGAGTGGCTGTATGGATGAGTGTGTACTTGTATCAGTGATTGTATAAGAGTGTAAGAATGTGCTAGTATTTGTATGAGTAAGTGAGCTGGTGTGTGTATAACTGTATAGGTGAGTAAATGGGTGTGTGATTAAGTTTTTTGCATGACTGACTAGGTGTGTGAGTACCTCTATGGATGAGTGGCGGTGTGTGAGTGTTTATATATGTGTATGAGTGCATATAATAGTCCTGTACTGAGTGACTATAAGTATGAGTGACTGTACAGGTGAGTGAGTGGATGTGTGTGTAGACCTAAGAATCAGTGAGTGGGTATGTAGTTTTTGGTGTTGGAGTGTCTATGGTTTTGAGAATGGCAGTCTGTAATTTAGAGTGGGTGTATCAAAAGTTATATTAGGGTGTGAGAAGATGCATGAAATTATCACATGGATGATGTCATCAGTGATGTCATTTGAGATGTCATCAGTGATGTCACTGACCATGTCATGAGTGATGTAATATGTGACGTCATCAGCAGTGCATTGCGGGCGCGAGTTATAGTTAGCTGAACTAACTATAACGGGGGAATTTCTATGGTTTTGTACGAGTGAAATGTCCAACTAACTATAACTGTCCCTAAAACCTATGGTTTTTTCAGTGAATTTCAAAGGTTTTTTAAATGCTAATTTCTAACTATAACGTGTCTGAAACCTATGGTTTTTTCAGTGAATTTCAAAGGTTTTTTAAATGCTAATTTCTAACTATAACGTGCCTGAAACCTATGATTTTTTAAGTGAATTTCAAAGGTTTTTTTAAATGCTAGTTTCTAACTATGCCTACAGAGGTAGGACATGTGAAGAAAGAAGAAAAAACGCACAGAAAGAAGCAAAAGATGTGCAGAAAGAACTAACAGAGGAGCAGAAAGAGGCCTTGTTGCAAAATCATCCTGTGCCCACAACTTTTTCAGACGGGTACTGGTGGTAACTGACTCTGACTAACCAGAGCCAGTGCTATGCTAAAAGACACTTAGAATACAGTGAAAACACCTACATACACTAGGGAACACTATGCGTTGGGGTACCCCTGTGATTAGCATGACCTCCTCTGCAAGTCCCTAGTACATAATAGGGCAGGGGGATTAAAACTACCTCTACAAAACGCGCTACAGGGCGCGTTTGCACAGTGGTGAAGGGAGGGGGGGCCTGAGGTGACATGTGTGCAAATGCACCCCGTGGCGCGTTTTAAGTTGCAGGATTAAGTCCCCTTGAATTCTGAGGGTCCCTGGGGCCCAACTAGCCCCCAGGTACCTACAGTTAGGACCACAGAGCTGAGTTGCAGAGAGGCGTTCCGAGGCCACGCACCTTTTTTCACCTCTCTGCAACGCAACTCTGTTGTGCTTACTGAAGGTACCTGGTGGGCTAGTTGGCCCCAGGGTCCCTCAGGATTCAAAGGGAATTAATTCCCCAACTTAAAACGCACCACAGGGCGTGTTTGCGCACATGTCACCTGAGTCCCCGCCCCTCCCTTCACCACTGTGCAAACGCGCCCCGTGGTGCGTTTTAAGTTGGGGGATTAGGTCACCTTGAATCCTGAGGGTCCCTGGGGCCCAACTAGCCCACTAGGTACTTCAAGTAAGCACCACAGGCCTGCGTTGCAACGCCTGTAACAAATTGTGCAGTTGTGTTTAGGTAGTGAAGAGGGTCGTGCTGGGGGTAGTGTTTTAGGGTTTAGGTTAGTGCAGTGGTGTTTGTGTAGTGTAGGGGGTCATGATGGGGGTAGATTTAGGGTTTAGGGTAGTGCAGTGGTGTTTGGGTAGTGTAGGGGGTCGTGCTGGGGGTAGTGTTTTAGGGTTTAGGGTAGTGCAGTGGTGTTTGGGTAGTGTAGGGGGTCGTGCTAGGGGTAGTGATTTAGGGTAGTGCAGTGGTGTTTGGGTCGTGTAGGGGGTACTGCTGGGGGTAGTGTTTTAGGGTTTAGGGTAGTGCAGTGGTGTTTTTGTAGTGTAGGGGTAGTGTTTTAGGGTTTAGGGTAGTGCAGTGGTGTTTGTGTAGTGTAGGAGGTCGTGTTTTAGGGTTTAGGGTAGTGCAGTGGTCTTTGGGTAGTGTAGGGAGTCATGCGGGGGTAGTGTTTTAGGGTTTAGGGTAGTGTAGGGGGTCATGCGGGGGTAGTGTTTTAGGGATTAGGGTAGTGCATTGGTGTTTGGGTAGTGTAGGGGGTCATGTGGGGGGTAGTGTTTTAGGGTTTAGGGCAGTGCAGTGGTGTTTGGGTAGTGTAGGGGGTCGTGCTGGGGGAGTGTTTTAGGGTTTAGGGCAGTGCAGTGGTGTTCGGGTAGTGTAGGGGTCGTGCTGGGGGAGTGTTTTAGGGTTTAGGGCAGTGCAGTGGTGTTCGGGTAGTGTAGGGAGTCGTGCTGGGGGAGTGTTTGAGGGTTTAGGGCAGTGCAGTGGTGTTCGGGTAGTGTAGGGGGTTGTGCTGGGGGTAGTATTTTAGGGTTTAGGGTAGTGCAGTGGTGTTCGGGTAGTGTAGGGGGTCGTGCTGGGGGTAGTGTTCTAGGGTTTAGGGCAGTACAGTGGTTTTTGGGCAGTGTAGGGGGTAATGCTGGGGGTGGTGTTTTAGGGTTTAGGGCAGTGCAGTGGTGTTCGTGCAGTGTAGGGGGTCATGCTGGGGGTGGTGTTTCAGGGTGTAGGGCAGTGCAGTGGTGTTCGGGCAGTGTAGGGGGTGGTGTTTCAGGGTTTAGGGCAGTGCAGTGGTGTTCGGGCAGTGTAGGGGGTCGTGCAGGGGGTGGTGTTTCAGGGTTTAGGGCAGTGGTGGTCGGGCAGTGTAGGGGGTCGTGCTGGGGGTGGTGTTTCAGGGTTTGTGGCAGTGCAGTGGTGTTCGAGCAGTAAAGGGGTCGTGCTGGGGGTGGTGTTTCAGGGTTTAGGGCAGTGCAGTGGTGTTCGGGCAGTGTAGGGGGTGGTGCAGGGGGTGGTGTTTCAGGGTTTAGGGCAGTGCAGTGGTGTTCGGGCAGTGTAGGGGGTGCTGCAGGGGGTGGTGTTTCAGGGTTTAGGGCAGTGCAGTGGTGTTCGGGCAGTGTTGGGGGTTATGCAGGGGGTGGTGTTTCAGGGTTTAGGGCAGTGCAGTGGTGTTCGGGCAGTGTAGGTGGTCGTGCTGGGGCTGGTGTTTCAGGGTTTAGGGCAGTACAGTGGTGTTCGGGCAGTGTAGGGGGTCGTGCTGGGGCTGGTGTTTCAGTGTTTAGGGCAGTGCAGTGGTGTTTGGGCAGTGTAGGGGGTCGTGCTGTGGCTGGTGTTTCAGGGTTTAGGGCAGTGCAGTGGTGTTCGGGCAGTGTAGGTGGTCGTGCTGGGGCTGGTGTTTCAGGGTTTAGGGCAGTGCAGTGGTGTTCGGGCAGTGTAGGGGGTCATGCTGGGGCTGGTGTTTCAGGGTTTAGGGCAGTGCAGTGGTGTTCGGGCAGTGTAGGGGGTCTTGCTGGGGCTGGTGTTTCAGAGTCTAGGGCAGTGCAGTGGTGTTCGGGCAGTGTAGGGGGTCTTGCTGGGGCTGGTGTTTCAGGGTTTAGGGCAGTGCAGTGGTGTTCGGGCAGTGTAGGGGGTCGTGCTGGGGGTGGTGTTTCAGGGTTTAGGGCAGTGCAGTTGTGTTAGGGCAGTGTAGGGGGTCATGCTGGGGCTAGTGTTTCAGGATTTAGGGCAGAGCAATGGTGTTCAGGCAGTGTAGGGGGTTTTGCTGGAGGTGGTGTTTCAGGGTTTAGGGCAGTGCAGTGGTGTTCAGTGCAGTGTAGGGGGTGGTGTTTCAGGGTTTAGGGCAGTGGTGTTCAGGCAGTGTAGGGGGTCTTGCTGGGGTTGATGTTTCAGGGTTTAGGGCAGTGCAGTGGTGTTCGGGCAGTGTAGGGGGTCGTGCTGGGGGTGGTGTTTCAGGGTTTAGGGCAGTGCAGTGGTGTTCCGGCAGTGTAGGAGGTCGTGCAGGGGGTGGTGTTTCAGGGTTTAGGGCAGTGCAGTGGTGTTCGGGCAGTGTAGGGGGTCGTGCTGGGGGTGGTGTTTCAGGGTTTAGGGCAGTGCAGTGGTGTTCGGGCAGTGTAGGGTGTCGTGCTGAGGGGTGGTGTTTCAGGGTTTAGGGCAGTGCAGTGGTGTTCGGGCAGTGTAGGGGGTCGTGCAGGGGGTGGTGTTTCAGGGTTTAGGGCAGTGCAGTGGTGTTTGGGCAGTGTAGGGGGTCGTGCAGGGGGTGGTGTTTCAAGGTTTAGGGCAGTGCAGTGGTGTTCGGACAGTGTAGGTGGTCTTGCTGGAGGTGGTGTTTCAGGCTTTAGTGCAGTGGTGTTTGGGCAGTGTAGGGGGTCTTGCTGGGGGTGGTGTTTCAGGGTTTAGGGCAGTGCAGTGGTGTTCGGGCAGTGTAGGGGGTCTTGCTGGGGCTGGTGTTTCAGGGTTTAGGGCAGTGCAGTGGTTTTCGGGCAGTGTAGGCGGTCGTGCTGGGGCTGGTGTTTCAGGGTTTAGGGCAGTGCAGTGGTGTTCGGGCAGTGTACGGGGTTGTGCTGGGGCTGGTGTTTCAGGGTTTAGGGCAGTGCAGTGGTGTTCGGGCAGTGTAGGGGGTCGTGCTCGGGGTGGTGTTTCAGGGTTTAGGGCAGTGCAGTGGTGTTCGGGCAGTGTAGGGGGTCGTGCTGGGGCTGGTTTTCATGGTTTAGGGCAGTGCAGTGGTGTTCGGGCAGTGTAGGGGGTCGTGCTGGGGGTGGTGTTTCAGGGTTTAGGGCAGTGCAGTGGTGTTCGGGCAGTGTAGGGGGTCATGCTGGGGATGGTGTTTCAGGGTTTAGGGCAGTGCAGTGGTGTACGGGCAGTGTAGGGGGTCTTGCTGGGGGTGGTGTTTCAGGGTTTAGGGCAGTGGTGTTCGGGCAGTGTAGGGGGTCTTGCTGGAGGTGGTGTTTCAGGGTTTAGGGCAGTGCAGTGGTGTTCGTGCAGTGTAGGGGGTCGTGCTGGGGGTGGTGTTTCAGGGTTTAGGGCAGTGCAGTAGTGTTCAGGCAGTGTAGGGGATTGTGCAGGGGTGGTGTTTCAGGGTTTAGGGCAGTGCAGTGGTGTTCGGGCAGTGTAGGGGGTCGTGCTGGGGGTGGTGTTTCAGGGTTTAGGGCAGTGCAGTGGTGTTCGGGCAGTGTAGGGGGTCATGCAGGGGGTGGTGTTTCAGGGTTTAGGGCAGTGCAGTGGTGTTTGGGCAGTGTAGGGGTCGTGCTGGGGCTGGTGTTTCAGGGTTTAGGGCAGTGCAGTGGTGTTCGGGCAGTGTAGGGGGTCTTGCTGGGGGTGGTGTTTCAGGGTTTAGGGCAGTGGTGTTCGGGCAGTGTAGGGGGTCTTGCTGGGGTGGTGTGTCAGGGTTTAGGGCAGTGCAGTGGTGTTCGGGCAGTGTAGGGGCTCTTGCTGGGGGTAGTGTTTCAGGGTTTAGGGCAGTGCAGTGGTGTTCGTGCAGTGTAGGGGGTCGTGCTGGGGATGGTGTTTCAGGGTTTAGGGCAGTGCAGTAGTGTTCGGGCAGTGTAGGGGGTCGTGCAGGGGGTGGTGATTCAGGGTTTAGGGCAGTGCAGTGGTGTTCGGGCAGTGTAGGGGGTCGTGCTGGGGGTGGTGTTTCAGGGTTTAGGGCAGTGCAGTGGTGTTCGGGCAGTGTAGGGGGTCGTGCTGGGGGTGGTGTTTCAGGGTTTAGGGCAGTGGTGTTCGGGCAGTGTAGGGAGTCTTGCTGGGGGTGATGTTTCAGGGTTTAGGGCAGTGCAGTGGTGTTCGGGCAGTGTAGGAGGTCTTGCTGGGGGTAGTGTTTCAGGGTTTAGGGCAGTGCAGTGGTGTTCGGGCAGTGTAGGGGTCATGCTGGGGGTGGTGTTTTAGGGTTTAGGGCAGTGCAGTGGTGTTCGGGCAGTGTAGGGGGTCGTGAAGGGGGTGGTGTTTCAGGGTTTAGGGCAGTGCAGTGGTGTTCGGGCAGTGTAGGGGGTCATGCTAAGGTATGTGTTTCAGGGTTTAGGGCAGTGCAGTGGTGTTCGGGCAGTGTAGGGGGTTGTGCTGGGGGTAGTGTTTTAGGGTTTAAGGTAGTGCAGTGGTGTTTGTGTAGTGTAGGGGGTCGTGCTGGGGGCAGTGTTTTAGGGTTTAGGGTAGTGCAGTGGTGCTTGTGTAGTATAGGGGTCGTGCTGTGGGTAGTGTTTTAGGGTTTAGGGTAGTGCAGTGGTGTTTGTGTAGTGTAGGGGTCGTGCTGGGGGTAGTGTTTTAGGATTTAGGTTAGTGCAGGGGTGTTGGGGTAGTGTTTTAGGGTTTAGGGTAGTGCAGTGGTGTTTGTGTAGTGTAGGGGGTCATGCTGGGGGTAGTGTTTTAGGGTTTAGGATAGTGCAGTGGTGCTTGTGTAGTGTAGGGAGTCGTGCTGGGGTAGTGTTTTAGGGTTTAGGGTAGTGTAGGGGGTCATGCGGGGGGTAGTGTTTTAGGGATTAGGGTAGTGCATTGGTGTTTGGGTAGTGTAGGGGTTCATGTGGGGGGTAGTGTTTTAGGGTTTAGGGCAGTGCAGTGGTGTTTGGGTAGTGTAGGGGGTCGTGCTGGGGGAGTGTTTTAGGGTTTAGGGCAGTGCAGTGGTGTTCGGGTAGTGTAGGGGGTCGTGCTGGGGGAGTGTTTTAGGGTTTAGGGCAGTGCAGTGGTGTTCGGGTAGTGTAGGGGGTCGTGCTGGGGGGAGTGTTTGAGGGTTTAGGGCAGTGCAGTGGTGTTCGGGTAGTGTAAGGGGTTGTGCTGGGGGTAGTATTTTAGGGTTTAGGGTAGTGCAGTGGTGTTCGGGTAGTGTAGGGGGTCGTGCTGGGGGTAGTGTTCTAGGGTTTAGGGCAGTACAGTGGTGTTTGGGCAGTGTAGGGGGTAATGCTGGGGGTGGTGTTTCAGGGTTTAGGGCAGTGCAGTGGTGTTCGGGCAGTGTAGGGGGTGGTGTTTCAGGGTTTAGGGCAGTGCAGTGGTGTTCGGGCAGTGTAGGGGGTCGTGCAGGGGGTGGTGTTTCATGGTTTAGGGCAGTGGTGGTCGGGCAGTGTAGGGGGTCGTGCTGGGGGTGGTGTTTCAGGGTTTGTGGCAGTGCAGTGGTGTTCGAGCAGTAAAGGGGGTCGTGCTGGGGGTGGTGTTTCAGGGTTTAGGGCAGTGCAGTGGTGTTCGGGCAGTGTAGGGGGTGGTGCAGGGGGTGGTGTTTCAGGGTTTAGGGCAGTGCAGTGGTGTTCGGGCAGTGTAGGGGGTGCTGCAGGGGGTGGTGTTTCAGGGTTTAGGGCAGTGCAGTGGTGTTCGGGCAGTGTTGGGGGTTATGCAGGGGGTGGTGTTTCAGGGTTTAGGGCAGTGCAGTGGTGTTCGGGCAGTGTAGGTGGTCGTGCTGGGGCTGGTGTTTCAGGGTTTAGGGCAGTACAGTGGTGTTCGGGCAGTGTAGGGGGTCGTGCTGGGGCTGGTGTTTCAGGGTTTAGGGCAGTGCAGTGGTGTTCGGGCAGTGTAGGGGGTCGTGCTGTGGCTGGTGTTTCAGGGTTTAGGGCAGTGCAGTGGTGTTCGGGCAGTGTAGGTGGTCGTGCTGGGGCTGGTGTTTCAGGGTTTAGGGCAGTGCAGTGGTGTTTGGGCAGTGTAGGGGGTCCTGCTGGGGCTGGTGTTTCAGGGTTTAGGGCAGTGCAGTGGTGTTCGGGCAGTGTAGGGGGTCTTGCTGGGGCTGGTGTTTCAGAGTCTAGGGCAGTGCAGTGGTGTTCGGGCAGTGTAGGGGGTCTTGCTGGGGCTGGTGTTTCAGGGTTTAGGGCAGTGCAGTGGTGTTCGGGCAGTGTAGGGGGTCGTGCTGGGGGTGGTGTTTCAGGGTTTAGGGCAGTGCAGTGGTGTTTGGGCAGTGTAGGGGGTCATGCTGGGGCTAGTGTTTCAGGATTTAGGGCAGAGCAATGGTGTTCAGGCAGTGTAGGGGGTTTTGCTGGAGGTGGTGTTTCAGGGTTTAGGGCAGTGCAGTGGTGTTCGTGCAGTGTAGGGGGTGGTGTTTCAGGGTTTAGGGCAGTGGTGTTCAGGCAGTGTAGGGGGTCTTGCTGGGGTTGATGTTTCAGGGTTTAGGGCAGTGCAGTGGTGTTCGGGCAGTGTAGGGGGTCGTGCTGGGGGTGGTGTTTCAGGGTTTAGGGCAGTGCAGTGGTGTTCCGGCAGTGTAGGAGGTCGTGCAGGGGGTGGTGTTTCAGGGTTTAGGGCAGTGCAGTGGTGTTCGGGCAGTGTAGGGGGTCGTGCTGGGGGTGGTGTTTCAGGGTTTAGGGCAGTGCAGTGGTGTTCGGGCAGTGTAGGGTGTCGTGCTGAGGGGTGGTGTTTCAGGGTTTAGGGCAGTGCAGTGGTGTTCGGGCAGTGTAGGGGGTCGTGCAGGGGTGGTGTTTCAGGGTTTAGGGCAGTGCAGTGGTGTTTGGGCAGTGTAGGGGGTCGTGCAGGGGATGGTGTTTCAAGGTTTAGGGCAGTGCAGTGGTGTTCGGACAGTGTAGGTGGTCTTGCTGGGGGTGGTGTTTCAGGCTTTAGTGCAGTGGTGTTCGGGCAGTGTAGGGGGTCTTGCTGGGGGTGGTGTTTCAGGGTTTAGGGCAGTGCAGTGGTTTTCAGGCAGTGTAGGCGGTCGTGCTGGGGCTGGTGTTTCAGGGTTTAGGGCAGTGCAGTGGTGTTCGGGCAGTGTACGGGGTTGTGCTGGGGCTGGTGTTTCAGGGTTTAGGGCAGTGCAGTGGTGTTCGGGCAGTGTAGGGGGTCGTGCTCGGGGTGGTGTTTCAGGGTTTAGGGCAGTTCAGTGGTGTTCGGGCAGTGTAGGGGGTCGTGCTGGGGCTGGTGTTTCATGGTTTAGGGCAGTGCAGTGGTGTTCGGGCAGTGTAGGGGGTCGTGCTGGGGGTGGTGTTTCAGGGTTTAGGGCAGTGCAGTGGTGTTCGGGCAGTGTAGGGGGTCATGCTGGGGGTGGTGTTTCAGGGTTTAGGGCAGTGCAGTGGTGTACGGGCAGTGTAGGGGGTCTTGCTGGGGGTGGTGCTTCAGGGTTTAGGGCAGTGGTGTTCGGGCAGTGTAGGGGGTCTTGCTGGGGGTAGTGTTTCGGGGTTTAGGGCAGTGCAGTGGTGTTCGTGCAGTGTAGGGGGTCGTGCTGGGGGTGGTGTTTCAGGGTTTAGGGCAGTGCAGTAGTGTTCAGGCAGTGTAGGGGATTGTGCAGGGGGTGGTGTTTCAGGGTTTAGGGCAGTGCAGTGGTGTTCGGGCAGTGTAGGGGGTCGTGCTGGGGGTGGTGTTTCAGGGTTTAGGGCAGTGCAGTGGTGTCCGGGCAGTGTAGGGGGTCGTGCAGGGGGTGGTGTTTCAGGGTTTAGGGCAGTGCAGTGGTGTTTGGGCAGTGTAGGGGTCGTGCTGGGGCTGGTGTTTCAGGGTTTAGGGCAGTGCAGTGGTGTTCGGGCAGTGTAGGGGTCTTGCTGGGGGTGGTGTTTCAGGGTTTAGGGCAGTGGTGTTCGGGCAGTGTAGGGGGTCTTGCTGGGGGTGGTGTGTCAGGGTTTAGGGCAGTGCAGTGGTGTTCGGGCAGTGTAGGGGTCTTGCTGGGGGTAGTGTTTCAGGGTTTAGGGCAGTGCAGTGGTGTTCGTGCAGTGTAGGGGGTCGTGCTGGGGATGGTGTTTCAGGGTTTAGGGCAGTGCAGTAGTGTTCGGGCAGTGTAGGGGGTCGTGCAGGGGGTGGTGTTTCAGGGTTTAGGGCAGTGCAGTGGTGTTCGGGCAGTGTAGGGGGTCGTGCTGGGGGTGGTGTTTCAGGGTTTAGGGCAGTGCAGTGGTGTTTGGGCAGTGTAGGGGGTCGTGCTGGGGCTGGTGTTTCAGGGTTTAGGGCAGTGCAGTGGTGTTCGGGCAGTGTAGGGGGTCTTGCTGGGGGTGGTGTTTCAGGGTTTAGGGCAGTGGTGTTCGGGCAGTGTAGGGGTCTTGCTGGGGGTGGTGTGTCAGGGTTTAGGGCAGTGCAGTGGTGTTCGGGCAGTGTAGGGGGTCTTGCTGGGGTTAGTGTTTCAGGTTTTAGGGCAGTGCAGTGGTGTTCATGCAGTGTAGGGGGTCGTGCTGGGGATGGTGTTTCAGGGTTTAGGGCAGTGCAGTAGTGTTCGGGCAGTGTAGGGGGTCGTGCAGGGGGTGGTGTTTCAGGGTTTAGGGCAGTGCAGTGGTGTTCGGGCAGTGTAGGGGGTCGTGCTGGGGGTGGTGTTTCAGGGTTTAGGGCAGTGCAGTGGTGTTCGGGCAGTGTAGGGGGTCGTGCTGGGGGTGGTGTTTCAGGGTTTAGGGCAGTGGTGTTCGGGCAGTGTAGGTGGTCTTGCTGGGGGTGATGTTTCAGGGTTTAGGGCAGTGCAGTGGTGTTCGGGCAGTGTAGGAGGTCTTGCTGGGGGTAGTGTTTCAGGGTTTAGGGCAGTGCAGTGGTGTTCGGGCAGTGTAGGGGTCATACTGGGGGTGGTGTTAGGGTTTAGGGCAGTGCAGTGGTGTTCGGGCAGTGTAGGGGGTCGTGAAGGGGGTGGTGTTTCAGGGTTTAGGGCAGTGCAGTGGTGTTCGGGCAGTGTAGGGGGTCATGCTAGGGTATGTGTTTCAGGGTTTAGGGCAGTGCAGTGGTGTTCGGGCAGTATAGGGGGTTGTGCTGGGGGTAGTGTTTTAGGGTTTAAGGTAGTGCAGTGGTGTTTGTGTAGTGTAGGGGGTCGTGCTGGGGGCAGTGTTTTAGGGTTTAGGGTAGTGCAGTGGTGCTTGTGTAGTATAGGGGGTCGTGCTGTGGGTAGTGTTTTAGGGTTTAGGGTAGTGCAGTGGTGTTTGTGTAGTGTAGGGGGTCATGTTTTAGGGTAGTGCAGTGGTGTTTGGGTAGTGTAGGGGTCGTGCTGGGGGTAGTGTTTTAGGATTTAGGTTAGTGCAGGGGTGTTGGGGTAGTGTTTTAGGGTTTAGGGTAGTGCAGTGGTGTTTGTGTAGTGTAGGGGGTCATGCTGGGGGTAGTGTTTTAGGGTTTAGGATAGTGCAGTGGTGCTTGTGTAGTGTAGGGGGTCGTGCTGGGGTAGTGTTTTAGGGTTTAGGGTAGTGTAGGGGGTCATGTGGGGGTAGTGTTTTAGGGATTAGGGTAGTGCATTGGTGTTTGGGTAGTGTAGGGGTTCATGTGGGGGGTAGTGTTTTAGGGTTTAGGGCAGTGCAGTGGTGTTTGGGTAGTGTAGGGGGTCGTGCTGGGGGAGTGTTTTAGGGTTTAGGGCAGTGCAGTGGTGTTCGGGTAGTGTAGGGGGTCGTGCTGGGGGAGTGTTTTAGGGTTTAGGGCAGTGCAGTGGTGTTCGGGTAGTGTAGGGGGTCGTGCTGGGGGAGTGTTTGAGGGTTTAGGGCAGTGCAGTGGTGTTCGGGTAGTGTAGGGGGTTGTGCTGGGGGTAGTATTTTAGGGTTTAGGGTAGTGCAGTGGTGTTCGGGTAGTGTAGGGGGTCGTGCTGGGGGTAGTGTTCTAGGGTTTAGGGCAGTACAGTGGTGTTAGGGCAGTGTAGGGGGTAATGCTGGGGGTGGTGTTTTAGGGTTTAGGGCAGTGCAGTGGTGTTCGTGCAGTGTAGGGGGTCATGCTGGGGGTGGTGTTTCAGGGTTTAGGGCAGTGCAGTGGTGTTCGGGCAGTGTAGGGGGTGGTGTTTCAGGGTTTAGGGCAGTGCAGTGGTGTTCGGGCAGTGTAGGGGGTCGTGCAGGGGGTGGTGTTTCAGGGTTTAGGGCAGTGGTGGTCGGGCAGTGTAGGGGGTCGTGCTGGGGGTGGTGTTTCAGGGTTTGTGGCAGTGCAGTGGTGTTCGAGCAGTAAAGGGGGTCGTGCTGGGGGTGGTGTTTCAGGGTTTAGGGCAGTGCAGTGGTGTTCGGGCAGTGTAGGGGGTGGGGCAGGGGGTGGTGTTTCAGGGTTTAGGGCAGTGCAGTGGTGTTTGGGCAGTGTAGGGGGTGCTGCAGGGGGTGGTGTTTCAGGGTTTAGGGCAGTGCAGTGGTGTTCGGGCAGTGTTGGGGGTTATGCAGGGGGTGGTGTTTCAGGGTTTAGGGCAGTGCAGTGGTGTTCGGGCAGTGTAGGTGGTCGTGCTGGGGCTGGTGTTTCAGGGTTTAGGGCAGTACAGTGGTGTTCGGGCAGTGTAGGGGGTCGTGCTGGGGCTGGTGTTTCAGGGTTTAGGGCAGTGCAGTGGTGTTCGGGCAGTGTAGGGGGTCATGCTGTGGCTGGTGTTTCAGGGTTTAGGGCAGTGCAGTGGTGTTCGGGCAGTGTAGGTGGTGCGTGCTGGGGCTGGTGTTTCAGGGTTTAGGGCAGTGCAGTGGTGTTCGGGCAGTGTAGGGGGTCCTGCTGGGGCTGGTGTTTCAGGGTTTAGGGCAGTGCAGTGGTGTTCGGGCAGTGTAGGGGGTCTTGCTGGGGCTGGTGTTTCAGAGTCTAGGGCAGTGCAGTGGTGTTCGGGCAGTGTAGGGGGTCTTGCTGGGGCTGGTGTTTCAGGGTTTAGGGCAGTGCAGTGGTGTTCGGGCAGTGTAGGGGGTCGTGCTGGGGGTGGTGTTTCAGGGTTTAGGGCAGTGCAGTGGTGTTTGGGCAGTGTAGGGGGTCATGCTGGGGCTAGTGTTTCAGGATTTAGGGCAGAGCAATGGTGTTCAGGCAGTGTAGGGGGTTTTGCTGGAGGTGGTGTTTCAGGGTTTAGGGCAGTGCAGTGGTGTTCGTGCAGTGTAGGGGGTGGTGTTTCAGGGTTTAGGGCAGTGGTGTTCAGGCAGTGTAGGGGGTCTTGCTGGGGTTGATGTTTCAGGGTTTAGGGCAGTGCAGTGGTGTTCGGGCAGTGTAGGGGGTCGTGCTGGGGGTGGTGTTTCAGGGTTTAGGGCAGTGCAGTGGTGTTCCGGCAGTGTAGGAGGTCGTGCAGGGGGTGGTGTTTCAGGGTTTAGGGCAGTGCAGTGGTGTTCGGGCAGTGTAGGGGGTCGTGCTGGGGGTGGTGTTTCAGGGTTTAGGGCAGTGCAGTGGTGTTCGGGCAGTGTAGGGTGTCGTGCTGAGGGGTGGTGTTTCAGGGTTTAGGGCAGTGCAGTGGTGTTCGGGCAGTGTAGGGGGTCGTGCAGGGGTGGTGTTTCAGGGTTTAGGGCAGTGCAGTGGTGTTTGGGCAGTGTAGGGGGTCGTGCAGGGGATGGTGTTTCAAGGTTTAGGGCAGTGCAGTGGTGTTCGGACAGTGTAGGTGGTCTTGCTGGGGGTGGTGTTTCAGGCTTTAGTGCAGTGGTGTTCGGGCAGTGTAGGGGGTCTTGCTGGGGGTGGTGTTTCAGGGTTTAGGGCAGTGCAGTGGTGTTCGGGCAGTGTAGGGGGTCTTGCTGGGGCTGGTGTTTCAGGGTTTAGGGCAGTGCAGTGGTTTTCAGGCAGTGTAGGCGGTCGTGCTGGGGCTGGTGTTTCAGGGTTTAGGGCAGTGCAGTGGTGTTCGGGCAGTGTACGGGGTTGTGCTGGGGCTGGTGTTTCAGGGTTTAGGGCAGTGCAGTGGTGTTCGGGCAGTGTAGGGGTCGTGCTCGGGGTGGTGTTTCAGGGTTTAGGGCAGTGCAGTGGTGTTCGGGCAGTGTAGGGGGTCGTGCTGGGGCTGGTGTTTCATGGTTTAGGGCAGTGCAGTGGTGTTCGGGCAGTGTAGGGGGTCGTGATGGGGGTGGTGTTTCAGGGTTTAGGGCAGTGCAGTGGTGTTCGGGCAGTGTAGGGGGTCATGCTGGGGGTGGTGTTTCAGGGTTTAGGGCAGTGCAGTGGTGTACGGGCAGTGTAGGGGGTCTTGCTGGGGGTGGTGTTTCAGGGTTTAGGGCAGTGGTGTTCGGGCAGTGTAGGGGGTCTTGCTGGGGGTAGTGTTTCGGGGTTTAGGGCAGTGCAGTGGTGTTCGTGCAGTGTAGGGGGTCGTGCTGGGGGTGGTGTTTCAGGGTTTAGGGCAGTGCAGTAGTGTTCAGGCAGTGTAGGGGATTGTGCAGGGGGTGGTGTTTCAGGGTTTAGGGCAGTGCAGTGGTGTTCGGGCAGTGTAGGGGGTCGTGCTGGGGGTGGTGTTTCAGGGTTTAGGGCAGTGCAGTGGTGTTCGGGCAGTGTAGGGGGTCGTGCAGGGGGTGGTGTTTCAGGGTTTAGGGCAGTGCAGTGGTGTTTGGGCAGTGTAGGGGTCGTGCTGGGGCTGGTGTTTCAGGGTTTAGGGCAGTGCAGTGGTGTTCGGGCAGTGTAGGGGGTCTTGCTGGGGGTGGTGTTTCAGGGTTTAGGGCAGTGGTGTTCGGGCAGTGTAGGGGGTCTTGCTGGGGGTGGTGTGTCAGGGTTTAGGGCAGTGCAGTGGTGTTCGGGCAGTGTAGGGGGTCTTGCTGGGGGTAGTGTTTCAGGGTTTAGGACAGTGCAGTGGTGTTCGTGCAGTGTAGGGGGTCGTGCTGGGGATGGTGTTTCAGGGTTTAGGGCAGTGCAGTAGTGTTCGGGCAGTGTAGGGGGTCGTGCAGGGGGTGGTGTTTCAGGGTTTAGGGCAGTGCAGTGGTGTTCGGGCAGTGTAGGGGGTCGTGCTGGGGGTGGTGTTTCAGGGTTTAGGGCAGTGCAGTGGTGTTCGGGCAGTGTAGGGGGTCGTGCTGGGGGTGGTGTTTCAGGGTTTAGGGCAGTGGTGTTCGGGCAGTGTAGGGGGTCTTGCTGGGGGTGATGTTTCAGGGTTTAGGGCAGTGCAGTGGTGTTCGGGCAGTGTAGGAGGTCTTGCTGGGGGTAGTGTTTCAGGGTTTAGGGCAGTGCAGTGGTGTTCGGGCAGTGTAGGGGTCATGCTGGGGGTGGTGTTTTAGGGTTTAGGGCAGTGCAGTGGTGTTCGGGCAGTGTAGGGGGTCGTGAAGGGGGTGGTGTTTCAGGGTTTAGGGCAGTGCAGTGGTGTTCGGGCAGTGTAGGGGGTCATGCTAGGGTATGTGTTTCAGGGTTTAGGGCAGTGCAGTGGTGTTCGGGCAGTGTAGGGGTTGTGCTGGGGGTAGTGTTTTAGGGTTTAAGGTAGTGCAGTGGTGTTTGTGTAGTGTAGGGGGTCATACTGGGGGCAGTGTTTTAGGGTTTAGGGTAGTGCAGTGGTGCTTGTGTAGTATAGGGGTCGTGCTGTGGGTAGTGTTTTAGGGTTTAGGGTAGTGCAGTGGTGTTTGTGTAGTATAGGGGTCATGTTTTAGGGTAGTGCAGTGGTGTTTGGGTAGTGTAGGGGTCGTGCTGGGGGTAGTGTTTTAGGATTTAGGTTAGTGCAGGGGTGTTGGGGTCGTGTTTTAGGGTTTAGGGTAGTGCAGTGGTGTTTGTGTAGTGTAGGGGGTCATGCTGGGGGTAGTGTTTTAGGGTTTAGGATAGTGCAGTGGTGCTTGTGTAGTGTAGGGGGTCGTGCTGGGGTAGTGTTTTAGGGTTTAGGGTAGTGCAGTGGTGTTTTGTAGTGTAGGGGGGTCATGTTTTAAGATGCAACGCTCCAATACCTGACCAGTCTGCACTACATAAAACTGCAAAAAAACTAAAAATAAAAAGTGTTTTGCACACTTTTGTCATTGGGCTATATGTAGGCTACATCTGGGTAATATTTGTGCTACATTTGGGCTCTTTTTTCACTGGTGGCCATCTTGGAAGACTTCTTTGTTATGAAGTTTCCTAATTTCCTCATTTACTGCAGTCTCCTCAGTAGGAAATGCTTTCAGTTTTTACTTTGATTCCATCAAGAAGGCATTCAGATGTGTCACACATTTGCCATAAATTCAGAATGTTATTACTCTAGTTGTTCATTAGATCACTGTAGTAAATCTACTGCTCATCAAGGAGTTAACTGGAAGTCTACTGCTGGTATTGAAAGTGATTGTTTCAGTCTGCATGTCAGAATTTTCTAATGAAATAGAAGAGGATTTGAGATCTCACTTAAAACATGCACTAAGTTTTCTTTTTGCAGCACTAACCATAATTTCTATGGCAAAATGAACCCCCTCATTTTGTTCCTTTTAAATTAAATGTGTTAAGTGTTACCAGTTTATTCCAATCAAGATGGCTTCAGGTGTGCCATACTTTTGTCATAAGTAAGGCTGTTAGCACTCTAGTTGTTCTTTAGAACACTCTGGGAAGCTGCAGTAGAACACAAAGGCATCAACTGACAGGCTGCTCCTGTTGAAATATAACAGGAAGATATTTGAGATCTCACTTAAAACATGTCCTAATTTTTCTTTCTACAGCACTAACCATAATTTCTATGGCAAAATGAACCCCCTCATGTTGTTCCTTTTTAAATTAAATGTTTTAAGTGTTACCAGTTTATTCCAATCAAGATGGCTTCAGGTGTGCCATACTTTTGTCATAAGTAAGACTGTTAGCGCTCTAGTTGTTCTTTAGAACACTCTGGGAAGCTGCAGTAGAACACAAAGGCATCAACTGACAGGCTGCTCCTGTTGAAATATAACAGGAAGATATTTGAGATCACACTTGAAACATGTCCTAATTTTTCTTTCTACAGCACTAACCATAATTTCTATGACAAAATGAACCCCATCATTTTGTTCCTTTTTAAATTAAATGTTTTAAGTGTTACCAGTTTATTCCAATCAAGATGGCTTCAGGTGTGCCATACTTTTGTCATAAGTAAGACTGTTAGCGGTCTAGTTGTTCTTTAGAACACTCTGGGAAGCTGCAGTAGAACACAAAGGCATCAACTGACAGGCTGCTCCTGTTGAAATATAACAGGAAGATATTTGAGATCACACTTGAAACATGTCCTAATTTTTCTTTCCAGAGCACTAACCATAATTTCTATGACAAGATGAACCCCATCATTTTGTTCCTTTTTAAATTAAATGTTTTAAGTGTTACCAGTTTATTCCAATCAAGATGGCTTCAGGTGTGCCATACTTTTGTCATAAGTAAGGCTGTTAGCACTCTTGTTGTTCTTTAGAACACTCTGGGAAGCTGCAGTAGAACACAAAGGAATCAACTGACAGTCTCTGCCCTTGTTGGATGTACATGTTTTACTGAGAATGTCAGACTTCATTCTCACATGACTGAGAAAGATAATGTGAATTTACAGAAAATATGCTCTCATTTTAGCTTCTGGGTCACCTTCCAAAACTGTATGGGACAAGCATGTGAAAATAGTTTTCTCTCAAACATGATTCATGATATCCCAGCAGACGGTTTTTCACAGGGTAAAATCACCTTAGAACACACCACAATTCCTGAAATTAGTATGGTATAACCCTGGGCAAAGCACTACGCTACGCTCGCGTAGTTTGCGAAGTTTGCGCTACTTCGCACAACGCGAATTGCACGTAGCACAGTGCAAACACGCGTAGCGTAGCGTAGCGTAGTGCAGCGGTCATGTTTGCTTGCTCGCGGTCCTCAACGTCAAGTTGGCGACCGCGAGCAAGCAAAATGACATCCCGGCGAGACTTTTCCTCGTTCGCGATCAGCAACATCAAGTTGCCGATCGCGAGCGTGGAAAATAAACCTCCCGGCGAGATTCTCAACACGGGGAGGTCAGGTTTCTCATTGCGAGTGGTCGCGTATGCTCGCGACCGCTCGCGATGAGAAACTACCAGTCCGCGTTGAGAAAGCTGCCGCTCGAGTAAAAATCTACTCGAGCGGCAGTAAGAGACAGCTCGCACTGTGCAAGATGCCGTTTTCAATGATTGCACAGTGCGGACAAGCATCCGGCACTGTGCAATCATTGCGAACAGTGCACTACGCAGTTCGCGTAGTGCTACGCGTAGCTCGCGTAGTGCGAACTGCACTTTGCGTAGCTTCGCGTAGCGCTACTTCGCGAACTACGCCCAGGCTTAGTATGGTACCATCAACAAATGAATTCTAATGTAACTAAAGTCTGTTATCACCCTTTATAGTTCTCCTTTTGGTAACCCTCAAACTCTTCGATTCACTACAATGCATTTCAATGGGGTATTATCATTTATATTGGTCCCAAGATGGCTGCCAGCAATTCCAGAATGAAGTGCTGACAGCCAATCAGATCTCACGATGACATGTGTGGTTAGGCTCCGCCCAGATATATATGTGTTTTTACTTTTGATTTTCTCAGCAACTACTGAACGGATTTACACCATTTAACAAAAGGGTTCTTTTTGAACCAAGAACTACCTCTTTGCCAAAGTTGGTGTAATTCCGTTCAGCAGTTCGGGCTGTAGCCTTGCATAAAGTTTCCTATGGGAAATTGATTTTTTGACTCTTATTTTTTAATTTCTCCGCAACTACTGAACGGATTTACACCATTTAACAAAAGGGTTCTTTCTGAACCAAGAACTACCTCTTTGCCAAATTTGGTGTAATTCCGTTCAGCAGTTCGGGCTGTAGCAGTGTCTAAAGTTTCCTATGGGAAAATGAATGGGGAAAACACGTTTTGGGACCCCCCTTTTTTCTCGGCCCCCGCTTGACGAATCACCCTGAGACTTTCAGGGTAGGAGCGGACCGGAGCGGGCCATAAAGTTTGAAAAGTTCGCGAAGATTCGTCAACCGATGCAAGAGTTATTTCAAATAGAATGTCGCGGATTTCCTATGGAAAATAGGTCCTAACTATAACTATCTACTGGCGACCGCCAGTAGATAATATATATATATATATACAGTACACACTGAACCTACAAGACTATCCTGCACATAAAGTATACATCTATTTACAGTCACTGGATATCATTACATTGTGCGACTGTGTTCTTGGAACAACACCCTGGGTCTGTGGTTAGCCAGAGAGAAGGCAGACTAAAAAGGGAAGTTAAACTCTGATGACATATCTAATATGAAAGCATTGGTATATGTTCCAATTCTGTTAATATTATATTACATTCTACATTGTATGAATTGTGGCTATCATACCTTTCATATTAGTGGGGAAATTGGTGTCACCAGTCTTTTGGGCAGACTATCATCATGTGGAAGGACAGGAGGTGGAGATACTACCACTGGCAATGTATCTGGGCAATCACTAGTCTCTCCGGACTGGCTCCCGGTATGGGATGCAGACACTCTCTCCATTAGTCCCCGACCCTCAGCCACTAAACCACAGGGGACCTGAGCCAAATTGCAAAACTCCTCCAAAAGAAAAACAGTAAGATGGTCAATGAAATTGTATCTCATTGTTGTGTATCAACTCCATCTGTTACGTTCAGGGTAGGGAGCAGCTCAGTGTGTTATATGCCTGTTGTAACTCCCACTGCTTGTGGCACTAATCTGAATTCCAAAGCCTTAATAACTGCAATGAAGGACCAATCATGCTCCTCCATCATTGTTCTTCCATCCTCTCTATCTAAGTCTGGAAACACGCTCAGCAACCATTGTAAACTCAGTTCCTCACTCTCTCCATCTAATGAGTTATCATGCAGTGCAGGGTGCTATGTTGGCAACCTGGGTGTGCTGCAGTGATCTTCCATTACAGCATTCTGGTCAGTGCAGGAGATACAAGTGAATCACAAGGTTGACAGGAGAAAAGTCAAATTCTGCAAAGTACCCCCTGCTCCTTGATAATCCGGAAGGACCACCACCTTCCCTTACTGGCTAGAACCACTCAAAACACACTGGAATTAAAAAATCTCGCAAAATAGTCCACAAACTACACATTATCACACCTGAAAACCTCACTAAAAGAGCAGATTTTGCACATATCTACACATGGGATATCTCCCAGCATGTAACCACAGTCAAACGCCTGGGACACCAACCAGCTCTAAATCAAAAACACCCTCCCCGAGGACCTGGGGCTTCCCCCTGGCAAAAACCTACACAGTAACCGCCCAAGCACCCAAGTGGAGGACCTCAGACCGTCAAGAACCGTCTCAGACGTTGGGTGTCATATGGCATAAACACCAAGGGCCAGATGTATGACCCTACCAATTTGCGAGTCGCAAATTGCGTCGTTTTGTGACTCACAATTTGCGACTCTCAAATAGGAATGTACAACAGTGTCTCAGACACTGTTTGCGATTCCTAATGGGGTCGCAAATTGCCTGCCTCATTAATATTCATGAAGCAGGTGCAATTTGCAACTCCATTAGGAATGGCTAGCACTCCCAGGGATGGTGGCCCCCTGGGGAACCCTTCCCATTTGTGAGTGGCTTACCACCTACTTGAAGTAGGTGGTAAACTGCAAGTGCTTTGCTACCGCAATTGCGGTCGCAAAACAATTGTACATTGAAGTGTGGGTCGCTATTAGGAAGGGACGCCCTTGGCATGCCCCTTCCTAATAGCGAGTTGCAAACCCTATTTTGCGAGTCGGTAATAGGTCACTGACTCGCAAAATAGGGTTTGTACATGGGGAAGACCAATTTTGTGGTCGCAAAAGGGCCGATTTCCCGTTTGTGACCACAAAAAACGCTCGTACTTCTGGCCCCAAGTGAGGGTCACCCAAACCGTCAGGAATCAACTCGGTACAAAGTGCGCCACGTGGTGCCTGGAGGTAAGTGTGTCAGGGAGAGGAAACATAAGCCACAGTAAGGAAAATATCACAGTATTACAATATTACATCTAACAGGATATCGTGAAGTAAAGCTGCGTATGAAACCCACAGTGAAAATATCACATCCTCCGAACAGCAAACATGCAAAAGTGAAAGCAGTAATAACAGGGCGAGTGTCACTTATGACCTGCCACAGCCGAGTAATGGAGGGCGCAAACAACAGGAGTATCACGAGACATGGGCATGGAGGGAAGAGACAGCTGTCATGTTAGAATCCTCTCAGCAAACATTCACCTGATCCAGAGCGACCACCGCCGAAGGACACCACTACAGGACTGGAATTCTCCACCAAAATGTTGAAGCTAAATAAAATAAAATAGTTACAGACATAGGTGAATTTCAAAGGCAGCTTTATAGTATATATGGGGACTGATGGCATAGAAAACCAAGTGTCCGTATTGTAGAAGTTCAACACAATGTTTAATTCCTGCAAATCACAAAAAGGTGTTTCGGTACATGTCATCACAAGAATAAGAGAGTTTCCCTGCAGTTATGGACTAATACATCACATGTCCACGAACCAGACAGTTCAGATTACACAATTGGTATGTACAGAATATCCTGCATTGTACAGGGTGGTACATCCCCACGTGTCCAGATTGTGACAGTGGGTATTTCCAAGTCTACGCAAAGCAGTAAGCCAATCAGAGGTGGGCGCTTTGTCTTATCCATATTTGGTGCACTAACAGGGCCTAACGGTCCCTTGTTGCTTCGGCTCGCATGCACTTGCAAGTCACTAGTGATGTCCTTGACCAAGCTGTGCATTATATGGAGTTAGAAGCTGTTTCCTTCAGCAGACTACATCAGTTCACAAAAGTTCTAAATATAAGCTGTGCACATTCTACAGGCCTTATCGTGATTAAATATCACAGAACTAAGCAGGACAAAATGGATTCTAAAGCAAGTTCAAATCTCTGAGTGTCAATTTGAGAATAGGAAACAATAGTGAGAGCTGGAATTTAACTATGTACAAAAACTATTGAGCGTAAGAAAAGTTTCAAAAGACAACTATTCCTAACCCAATGCCACAATAAAATAAACTGCATTTTGGAAAAAGTTTAAAAGGAATATAAATTAAAGCAGGAGAAAAAATAAAAACAGCTTGATATTATGCTTATCACTGTACTTTAGTTATATTTACCACTGCAATGAGAAGCTAAATAATTTAAATGATTTAGATAGGTACCACATCAAAGAGAAGCATAGCTGATAGTCAATGAGTATAATATAACCATCCTCCAGTAGAACATGAAATATAGTATTCAGGTACAGAGTGACGAAGGAAAGCTAAAGGTGATCATGCAGAAAATGAGCACAGCCATCAGCAACTGCATAATTCATTGAAACGTCTACTTAAGCACATTCTAGCTGAAGAATTCATTATGATACAGATGGTAGCATCCAAACTTTTAAATATGGCAATTAAAAACATGGATGACAAGTTGAGCAATACTTTAACAGAATGACAGAACTAGAACAAAGAGTTCCCAATTTGGGAGATCACCACTGTGACATATTGGCCAATATAGCCACAATGAGAAGAGATGTGATAATAATTAAGAGCAAGCAAGATCTAGAAAACCAGTCTTCTCACTCAAATCTAATATTTTTAGGGATTCTTGAGCTTAGAGAAGATGCCATAAGCCCAACTATGCTTTTTGAGAATTTGGTAAAAGATATTTATGGTAAAAAGAATATAGGACATCTTAACCAGAGCACATTGCATTCCTTCTTATCTACTAAAGCAAACAAAAAACCCTTGAGCAATCTTGGGAATTTTCTGAAATTACAGTAATAAGGAGCACATTTTATCCAAAGAAATTGTGGCTAAAGTTTACAAGGTTAATAATTAATTGCCATCTTGTGTTTTTTCTTTAACTGAAACTGCAACACAGAGTCAAATAAATTGATAATCCCCGCATTATGACCTGAAGGGGTTCAGGCTTCTCTTTTGCAACAATCCAAACTAAAAATTCTCCTAAATGGCAAAATTGTTAGGGGCGTGGCTTGGAGCCAACCGCAATGGCCGTACATTAGAGGAGCTCCGCCTCTGGCAGTGAGAAAACACGGGGGATCTACTCATCACCCTGTGCTGCAGATCTAACTGGCTGAAATCCTGGGAAACGCCGAGTTAAAGCTGCGGAAATGCTGGCCGGCTGAAGAGTGTTCAGAGGAAGCGGACGGAGAGAAAGCAAAACTACAGGCCGGCAGTGAGGTGATGCAGCCGACAGAGAGTGGGGAGTTTGTATGGAATTCTGCAGCTCTCCTTTCCGATTGAAGGCTCCGGATCATCATTCCGTGGCCTGAGTGTGACGGAAACATCGGAAGACCAGCGGCAAAGGAAGCGGAGACCCGGTATCGGCCCGAAGGTATACCGACCCCCCAGATGACTCCGCAGCGTGGCTGTCCCCGGATTGTGGCTGCAGTGGTGCGCTGAGATAAGCGTAGGCCCCCCGGGAACAAATATTGGCACAAGCAGCGATTGCAGCGAGCCCTCAGACAAGTGAGCGGCCCAGGAGGGGGCTGCGAAAGGGAATACAGGCCCCGAGAGTGGCGTACACAGCGGAAGCATCGAGGCCTAAAGAGCGAGTAAGAAAAGGTTCGGACTAGGCCCCAAAATATTGTGGGGTTGTAAGCGGGCACTTCACGAACTGCTGTACCCCAAGGTGTAAGAAGCAGCGGAGGAGGACTCGTCCGGGTATTGTGCATTTGGAAAACAGAGGGCCTGAGTGGGCGCTGGACCATAGGAACGAGGTCAGCGCCATTTTGTACGTCTGGAGGCAGGTACTGTTGGGGACACCGCAAGTGACTGAAGGGGAGTGGAGGAGTGGGGTAACGAGCTGAGCATGCATACGGGCGTACGCCCCCCCCCGGACGGGCAGTGAGGTCTATAAGGTGTTGAGTAAGCCTGAAGAGAGAGGAAAGAGGCCCGAACAGGGGTGAGGGAGTGTCTGGACTGGCTGAGACCGGATAGTGCCAAGAAATCTGAAGCGGACCCTGGCAGGTGAATCGCCAGTCAACATCACAAGGTTAGAAGTGACGGCAGGGCCACAGTACAGAGGAGCGGGACCATCGCCCGCGGAGTGAAGAAGTGGCAGCCTGAGAGAACCTAGGTGTGGGATTGGGGGCCTCCAACTCAAGTTGGTTGAACAGTCTGGTTGGGCACACAAATGGAATAGTGGTTGGACATACAGAATGGGGAAACCAGGAAGAGGTGCTCCGGGCATCGCTGAAGTACAACACATATATACAGATGGGAACTGATTGCTGGGGAGTCCTTGATCACACAATCATTAGGGGCAGATAGTAGGCCCTAGAGAGAGGAGTCTGTACCGACGAGGGCTGGGAGGGAACGCTACCGTAAATGGTGAAACCAAAAGGACCTCCTTTAACCCAAACTAACAAAATGGACAAGTATGCGGTGCCTAGAACGGGAACTGGTGATCTTGGGAGGAGGAACTGGGTGAGTCCGAACCCTCGTTGGCAGCCATAATGGCGGCAATCACGGATCTTAAAGGGGCGTTGGAGCCCAAAATTGACACGGTAATGGTAGAGGTGAACCTCCTGAGGGCTGACTTTAGGAAAATCTAGGAGAAAGAGGTAGTAGAAGAAGGAAGTATTGTTCAAATAAAAGACTCTAGAAAAGGTCTTGAGGATCAAGTGAAGACTCTCAGGCAACAGCAAGATGCCCTAGCAGCAAAACTCAAAGACCAGGTAGGAAGGGCGCGACGCAATAAGCTCCGTGTAGTAGGGGTTCCGGAGAAAATGGCAGGCCGAAATGTGGAGCTCTTCCTGGAAAAATTGATCACGAAGCATTTGTGCCCCAAGAGAATGTCAATTTTTCTTACTATTAATGAACAGGCTCACAGACCCCGGGTCCGAGACCTCGACCAGGGGCGCCGCCGAGAATGATCATCGCTAAGGTCCTTAACTTTAGGGATAGAGACGTAATCCTGCAAACAGCCAGGACTCATGGTGATTTACATTACGAAAATGCAACGATCCATTTCTTTCCGGATTTTACACTTCAGGTCCAGAAACTACGTTGCAGTTTTGAGGGCTAAGAGCTGGGGAAATCAAGTACATGATGTTCTTCCCGGCGTGACTACGAGTGGTGGCGGAGGGGAAATTCTGGTACTTCACCACACCAGAAGATGCTTGGGAAAGGCTTGAAGGATGGCCTGAAGTCAAGCAAAAAGCGGCAAGACACAGAGATAAAAGGAATCCCCGGGGTTCCGGGGACTCGGACCGACAGGCGAGACCGAGCAGCATGGAGAGCGATGTGCAATGATTACCAGAAGTGGCAACATCTGGAAATGAAGTACCTGTGGGACTGTTTTTATGTGTGGGGGGATTGGGGTGGGGTGAGATCTGAATACGGGGAAAAGTTGACAATCGAGACACTGTAGTGGGTATAAAACTATAAATGGAATATATGGGCTGGAAGCACGGGTGAGGGCGGGGTAAAGTTTTGGCTCCAGACACACCATAGCAAGAAATAGTTCTTTGGGGCAACAGGCTCTCTGTCGGTTGGGGTGGCGGGTAGTTCTAAACCTGTCAAGCAGGGAAGCAGGGTGGGGGGTGAAGTTTGAGGGGTTATGCTCACATCAGGTGGGCGAGTTCATTAGTGTTGTTGTAAGTTCTAGGCTCAGAGAAGTGAGGGATGGTCACGTAAATAGTATCAAGAGTGAATATAAGCATACAAATGTTGAGCAAGGGCGAAGGGGTCACCTATCAAGATGACGTTAACAATACTGACATGGAACGTTAACGGATTGGGCAGTAAAGTTAAAAGAACGTTAGTGCTACATATTTGAGATGACATGGCCCTGACGTGGTTTTGCTCCAAGAAGCCCACCTACAGGGTAACCACTGTAAAGCACTCGCTAGGTATGGGTATAGGCTTCAGGCCCATGCAGGTTATACTACATGCTCGAGGGGGGTGGGAGTTCTAATAAAAGTCTCTACACCACTGATCATACAAAGATGTTGATTTGACACATTGGGGAGGTATGTGGCCATTTCGGCAGGTTGGGAAGGGAATACTGTGAATTTTTGTTCAGTATATGTCCCACCACGCCTGCATGCAGATACCTTTGCGCAACTTGGCAAGGTGCTACTGGAAATGCCAGGGGGCAAGATGGTGATCGGAGGTGACATGAACGCGGTGCTAAATCCCCAAATGGATAGATTGACCAACGCAGCTGGGGGGCTGGGAAAGGAACCACTGAAGGGGTTTCTAGAGGCAATGGGCATGACAGCTCTCTGGAGGGCACATAACCCTTCGGGTCGTCAGTATACACATACATCGGTGGTGCATAAAACCCATTCAAGATTAGACTACATCTTTACATTGACCTCACAAGTGGGACTATTTCGTGATGCGACTCTTAAAGTACGGGGCATTTCGGATCACGCACCAGTAACGGTTCAACTGCAAGGGCCGTACAGAAATAACACCCTGCCTCCCAGGCTAGATCCGTGGCATTTTAGAAACAAGCAATTTACACATAAGGTAAAGACACATACTACACAATAATTTGATCTTAATGAGGGTACAGTGGACTCCGCCTTTACACTCTGGGAGGCGTATAAAACAGTGATCCGGGGGTTTATACAGGCTGAAATTGGAATTTATCAGAAAGAGCAAAGAAAAGAAGAACAAACCCTGGAACATGAGATACTCCAACTGGAGGAGGAACTGGGAGAGAAGGGAAAGACTGATTGCGAGGAGGCTTGTAGGCTCGTCTACAAGAGACAGGAACTGAAAGAGTTGAGCGGTAACAAAGCAAATGCACAAGTGCTAGCTGTCCAGAGGAAAATCTATGATGTCGGGGACAAAGCAAATAAGTTAATAGCGTGGCTAGAGTGTAGGGATAGAGATAGGAGCTGGGTCTCAGAAATACGAAATCCTGAGGGAGGGAGTAAACGAGTAGGAAAGGACATAGCGGAGAAATTCGCTAAATACTATGAGGGCGTATATACCCCCGGTACAGAGAGGATGGGGGGAGACTGTGATGCACTGTTGCGAGAAATGAACCTTCCGAGCCTAGAGAAAGAAGACAGACAGACCTTGGACCAAGAAATAATGGTGGAAGAGATCACAAACGCCCTCTCAGAATTACAATCTGGGAAGGAAGCCGGTCCTAACGGCTTACTGTTAGTGTGGCGAGCAAGATAGCCCCGCACGTACAAAGACACAAGAGACCAAGGGGAACTCCCAGTTGACGTACGTACAGCTACTATCATAGTAATCCCTAAAAAAGGTAAATCCCTGACTGAATGTGGGTCGTACAGGCCCATATCGCTTTTAAATGTGGAGGCGAAGGTCCTGGCCATGGTCATAGCAAACAGGTTGAGACCAGTGATAGCTACACTGGTCCATCCAGATCAATCTGGATTCATGCCCCATCGTAGTACGCGACTGAATCTGAGGAGACTGTATGGAGTTCTTGACTGGTCCAAACACACGCTGGAGAGGGTGGCGGTCCTCCTCTCATTAGACGCGCAGATGGCGTTTGGCAGTTTATATTTGCCACACTGGATAGACTGGGCTTCGGCCCGGAGTTTTGCTCCTGGGTGAAGCTGTTATATCAAAACCCACAGGCCAGAGTGTGAGTAAATGGAGAAGTGTCTCGTTCATTCTCCCTCAGTAAAGGTACGTGGCAGGGGTGTCCAATCTCCCCGATGATTTTCGCCCTGGCATTGGAGCCTCTGGCAACATGGATACGTAATGACGCGGTATTACAGGGAATACCGGGGGTGGGGACTGGGAGGACAGAATATCTCTATATGCCGACGACATCCTTCTGTACCTTACTAGCCCTTATAGGTCGGTACATAGGGTTCTCCAGGTCTTTCAGCTGCTCGGCACATACTCTGGGTACACAATCAATTGGACAAAATCTCTTATGTTCCCGCTGGCCGGTGAACTCCCACAGAGACTAATGGATAATGCACCCCTGCAAATTAAACCCAAATTTACATACCTGGGCATGCAGATCCACGAATGAAGCAGAGTTTCTGGTGGATAACAGATACAGAGACTAAGTGAAGACGTGGAACACTGGAGGAAACTGCCGGTGTCTCTGATGGGGAGGGCAGTCCTCTTTAAAATGATGTCACTACCTCGACTATTGTACGTAATGCAAAATACTCCCTATGTGATCCCACAGAAAGTATTCAGAGATATAAATAGTGAAATGTGCAGACTCCTCTGGGACGGTGGTAGTGCCAGGATAGCACTAGGGAAGCTACAGAGGGGAGTGTATGAGGGGGGATTGGCTGTCCCAGATATTATTAAGTACTACTGGGCTTCGCAATTGATCGTGATTAACGATTGGACCTTTGGGGACTGCGGCGACCCTGCGCTTAGGGCGGATCACTGGGCGAATGGAACAAGGGGGTATATGACAGCTCTATACGGAGGGAGCCCAGACAAGTCCTTACCTATGCATACGCGAATGAATGAATGAATATAAGTTTTGTAGAGCGCGAACTTAGCCCAGGGGCATCAAGGCGCTGCGGAAGCGATCAGAGTAAAAGGTGTCTATAGAGTAGGAAGCGAACAGTCAACCGAGTCTGGAAAGAGGCGACAAAACACATGGGTTGGAAGGGCAAGTTAACCGGGAGAACGCCATTGTGGGACAGTGAACACTTGTCAGAACTGAAGGCCCTCAGGAAGACTTTTGGGAAATGGGAAATGCTGGGGATTGAGAAACTAGAGGATATATGCGTTACTTTTTTAATGCAAACCTGATGTAAAGTGTTGTAGTGGATTTACAATCAAACGCAAAACTCAATTTGTGGGGAGGTGGACTTCAGGGCTCCCTACATCAGACCCGTCCTCTGTCTCCCCTCCTGAGGCCCCCTCCTGCTTGGGGGCATCTTTCACAGTCCCCCACAGCCAGCAAGCAGAACACCCTCCCTGTTGCATTCCTCAGGCCCAATGACCTCCTGGCTGTCGTGCATGGTACTTGTGTGTCAGCAATGGTTTTAAGGGCCAGTCCACAGACATTCTAGGGGAACCATCCAGGACCCTCTAGCTGCTCCATTCCCACAACTGTTCCTCAGATTGCACTCACACTGGAGAGACCCAGGTTAGTCTTGGGGGTCAGCTGGAGTCAATTTCCTTCAGTCCATCCATGCAGTGCATCAGATGGCTTCTCCTTCCAGCTGGGCATCCTCTCATTGTTGTCACTTTCAAGTCCAGTATCTTCTCATCTGTCACTCCCTTGTGCAGTAGCTTTTAACAGGGGGTGGAACATTCTAAAGGCCAAGAACTTCTGGCCAATCCTAGAATGCCACATCATAACTTCCATCACTCCTGGTTTAAACTGTACTATACAGCATTCTGGGACAAACCAATATGACAACAATAAGTTGTCCGCTTAAAGAGCCCCCTGAGAACGTCAGTTCTGTGCCTTGATGAGGCAGCTGTTTGATCCCTTACCACCAAAACTCCAAAAGCGAGCCCCTACTGAGTTAGCTTCAGAGGTCTCGCTCTCCTCATTTATAACAATGTGCCTAGGCTCCCTCAGGCTAAGTGCAACGTGAAAAGCTATTTAATAGATTCTCATTAACAGATGCACATACCCTTCCCACCCGATGCACATGTCCTGCCCACCCCTTCCCTTCCCAGGAGCTGGGACTCGCACTGTCATTTGCCCCATTGTTTGGGTAAGCCTTTGATCCCTCTGCTGGGTAGCAGAGTAATTAACTTGGCCCAGTAGGGGGGACAAAGGCCTTGAATCTGATTCTGAGTTGAGCCATGGAAATATGTCACATATAAAAGTGTCACATAAAGTGTAGATAGGATGTTAGGAACTGTAAATCAACACTTTGGGTACACTTTAACCTCTAGATTGGTACTTTGTGGGACTCTGTAGGCCTACATGGTGCAAAAGTGTTCTTTAGGGCAGATTTTGCCAATGATGTGTAATACAGTGTAAACACCACAGATGTCCACTAAGTACCTTCACTGTGAATGTCCACTCACATTATAAGGCCTAACCCATATCAGTACCAATTGCTGAAGTGTTGACTCTATGACACGTTGTCTGCACGCAGATACCAAGCTGCACAAGACAGTAGTCTCATACGCCCAGCCCACACACTTGTGCTTACATGTGTGCTCATGTGTTTATGTACAACTAGCCCAATGCCTCCTGCCCTAGCTGCGCTGCAGCAACCCTATTTTGAAACTAGAGTTAGCAGCCTCAGTCCAATTGAGATGAGTTCCCAGTGAGCGAGACTTAGGTAGTGAAACTCACGCACAGCAAAATTTCAAAGACCGGGTAGTCAAATACAAAAAGTGTAAGGGAACTAAATGAGTGGAAACCATTTGCTACAGAAGGATTTTTTTTATTCTTTACAGCACATCAACTAAGATGCTAAAAAAGAAAACAAGATACAGAATAAAGGTAAAAGTGCTAGTTAAACTTTAAGGCTAAACATATAGTTAGGCTTTATAGATCCTTGGAGAGAAGGTAAACATATAACTCGAGAATATTCATGTTTGTCTAGGAGATTTAATACATCTGCACAAATAGATTATTTTTAAATATCAAAGATATTTAGAAAGAGCACAATTTCTACTGTCCCTATTGCCTTCTCATATCATGCAGCTGTACAATCAGAGGTGAATATTGGAAATTTCAACGATAGTCCAAAGAGATGGCACTGTAATAAGACCATTTATTTAAGGTTGAGCATTGGGTGATCAATACAAAGAAGTTTAAGGAGATCTTCGAGAATTAGTTTAATTTAGTTTAGCAGTTGCTTGTGATGCATTTAGGCAACACTTTGAGAGAAGAACATTTTCTATAATAGTGCATTATCTAAAATAACTAGAGCAAAGATCATTAAAATGGAGATACAAATGGCTACAGCAGAACATGGCAAGATACGTAACAGAAAACTGGGGACCAGAAGAGTTTGGGAAGAGGCAAGTTCTAATCAGATAGACTTCTGTTATAAAGAACAATTGAAAAACAGAACTCGCCATCAGTCAGAAATGCTATAAGGAAAGCACATTTCTGGGAAAATGGTCTGCAAAAGTGAATAAAAACAGGACGAGAGTAGATAGGATCCATGACCCTGATTGAAAGCAATTAATAGAAGACTCACAGCTAATCCAAGATGTTTTGATGGCCATTATAAGAAAGTATATCAAGCTGATTTCAAGATAGAAAAGTCATTAACCCGTTGACCGCGGCGCGAATTCCGCCGCGGTGCGGGTGATTTATTGAGTGGGCATGTTTAGGACGGTCCCCGGCCGTCCTCCGCACACGTCCACTGTGACGTCGGACGGCCGGGGGCTGTCCCGAGCACCGAAGCGGTTAATAGTGGAATACTATCACAGTTTCCTTTGGCAAAACAATCAAATGAACAGGCAGAGAATATAGTCAGATAAACTACCATTGTGGAAATAGTAGAAATTTTAACTAGTCTGCCAAATGATAAAGCTAGTGAAGGGGATGATATCCTACCCAAATTTTATAAGAAATATTCAGATGGCATGAAAATAGTTATATGCACACTATTTTATTTTATATTGAAAGAGGGTGCAAATCTTTCTTCAATATTTTCAAGTCATTAGTAGTAAGCCTTTTGAAGCCAATGAAAAGGCAGAGGTCTGTGCACTTAATGATCTGCAAGTCTTCCTAATGCATACTATAAACTGGAAACCATATTTCTAGCTACATGATTAATGCCTCAAGCTGTCAATTTGATACTCTAGGATCCAAACAGGTTTATGCCCTGGTGTTACCGCTCTAAAAACACAAATTATCTAACAGAAGCTACTGACTTTTTTCAAACTCTAAGAACAAGACTGCATATGTAATGATGGATACAGATAAATCTTCATCCTTGTGACTTGGGAGAAAGTTGGATTTCCGTTCCAGTTTATGTGGGTCTTGGCTAATCTATAAAATTAAGCCTCAGCTACTTTGTTTATTAATTCTGAGAAAGCAGGAGAGATTTAACTAACCATAAGAACCCATTAGGGCTGACCCATGATGCCAAATGTAGTTGCCTTGTCTATTGAGCACTTAGCAGCCTCTATCCAGGCAGCAAAGGAAATAGACTCAACATTACGTACTATGGACAAACCTGAATTATATGATTCTGTTTCTTAAAACTCAAGCTGCAAATATTGAATTGCCCCTGGGAAAACAAAAACACCAAATAACAGATAATCCTTGTTCAGAGCTTACCTCCCACCCTGGCAAAAGACTAAAAATAACGGATCCAGAACATAACTTAGGGGGTCATTAGGATGGCGTGCGGATCACCACCGCCGGCTCGGCGTTGGCGATCCGCACGCCATCCCAACTAGATTTACCCCCGCCATATTATTATGGCGGGGGGTACCGCGGCGGACGCAAAGTGCATCCGCCGCTTTTCCGCAGGCCGGCAATCGTTGCAATTGCCGACTGGGCGGACTGGGGGCCTGATATGGTGGCGGTGCCTAGCAGGCACCGCCATCCATATTAGGATGTGTGGCATTCAGAGCCTTTTCATGGCGGCGATGTTGCCATGGGAAGGCTGGCGGGAATCGCTTTGGGGACCTGTTGCAAGCCCCCAGGGGGTGGGGGGCTGCACTTGGGGGGTACCTATGGTATCTCCCTACATTGCCATGCACAAGGTGGCAGGCACCGTGCGGTGCCTGCCACGTTGTGCATGGCAATGCACATCATGCCATTTTGGCATTGCGGCGGGTGCTGCTGTAAGCAGCCCCCGCCGCAATGTCAAAGATGCAGGATGCGACTGCCAGGGTGGCGGTCGCATCCTAATCAGTGGTGCGGGACCGCTGCACGTCTGGCGGACGGTCCCAGCACCGCTAGGGTGGCGGGCGGACGAAAGTCCGCCCACCATCCGAATGAGGCCCATAGAATCTAAAATATACCCATGTAATAAAAAAATTAAGATGTTCTTTACTAGATGAGAGGCTCTTTCCTTATTGTCAGCTGTCTGTGGCAGTAGTTAAAATGTCAATATTGCCATTATTCTTATTTTTATTTGGAAGTGTCCCATGCAAATTGCAATCCTTTTACACAATTAGAGGGTAGGATTCAAACCTTTTTGGGATAATAAAAGATCTCAAGGAAAATATGCCTACCAATGGAAGAAGGAGGCTTAGCCTTGCCAAATTTTAACCTGTACTATTTTGCCAATTTGTGGAAATCATTTGTAGGTTTACATTTTCCAAAAAGATAGCCAGCAATGTTAATTCCATTCTTTAGTGTACATTACATGATCTGAAAATTGATATGTCATATTTTTTTTAAAGGTACCCCACAACCCCAAATCTTTTGTTTTTTGTCTAGTGTCACCTTTATTAACAGGAACATAGAGTTCTACAAGCAACTCAAAATAACTCCAATTCATGCTAAAACTAAGATACGGAACTGCAGATCACTGTGTGGCTTATTAGCTGAACTGGTCACAAGGAAGTGGGAAAGTACTGGTATAAACCCCATATACGAAACTGGAGTATTATCTAGGGTGTTAACTACCTACTTTAAGTAAAAATCAAAATCCTTGCCAGGATGAACCACTAGAATCATTGAATAAATCTGAGCTTAAGCCCCTAGTAGTTATGCCAAAAAGCAGAGAGGCTAATGTTAGAAATTGGGTTTCTGGTTGGCAGAAGTATGCACCCTGTCCAAACAAGAACAACAATCCTAGTCAGGGTAAGTCAGATACACACTATAACTTAACCTGTGCTCACCCTTTGGTAGATTGACAAGAGGAGACAGACTTATCTTAAGAAATATTGTGTAAAATATGTGTGCAACACTTCAAACAGTAACACAGTGAAACACCACAAAAAGACCACACCAGTTTATAAAAATAGCTTATATTTTTATGAACAAAACAGACCACAAATTACAAAAATCCAATAGGTATAACTGGAGTTATGAATTCTGAAAAATAAATGGAAATATGGCACTTAAAGGTATAAAGAGCCAATTGAGAAATCTAGTCACGCTTGATTGGGGTAAATCCAAACGTTTAGGCAAACCGCGATGGAGCATGGGTCATATACAGGGATCAGCCTTGGCCCGCTGAAAAGTACCTGGGATGCGTCACCGATGAAGTTGAGATGTGAGAAGCAAAGAGGGGATGCGTCAGCATCGAACTGCTGGATCAAAGGTGATGCGTCGCCATCAAGCCGCACAAATCGGAATTGCATTGTCATCGATCCACAAGATGTAGGCGATACGTTGGGAACTGGAGGCGATGCACCGCACAGTTCGTGATGAGAGGTCCATGGTCCATGCAGCAGCTGCATTGCTTTGGTGTGAAAGGGAGATGCGCCAGTTCCGATTAGCGCAATATAATCAATGTGTGGATTTTTAACAGTTGTAGCACTTTATACCCAGTACCAAGGGTCCAGAACTGGATTGACAACAGTTGGCAGGGATAGACGTGCAGCAAGCAAAGTTCCAGGGCTGTTGCAGGTGGATGATAAGACTTTGATGTCCCTGAGACTTAGAATAGGGAGAAAGCCCACATGCCCTTGGAGTCACTCTAGGTTCAAGTGAGATTGTTCCAGTCCTTCCTCAGTGGGGCAGAGGGTAGCAGGCAGCAGGACAGCACAGTAGAAACGCACTTCTTCCAGAGCAGCAATCCAGCAGAGTGGCAGTACTTATAGAAGGTCAACAGCCTTTCCTCCTGGCAGAGTTGGTGGAGTCAGAGACCCAGTACCTGAGAAATAGGTGGACAAATTACTGGTCTGGAGTAGTCTGTGCCTTGATTAAGCAAAGGTCCACCCACATCTAAAGTCGGCAAGCAGACCACATTCTTGGCAGTAAGGATACTCAGTTGCCATTGCAACAGAGTGTCCTTACTCCCAAGAATCAAATCAGACCCTTAGTCTCGTAATTGCAAGCCTAAAGTCATCAACGGTGCAAGACAGCAGGCTGTGACTGAGCATGACTTCACAAGGTCAGATACAGTTCGGACCAGATCCAGGTGAAGCTGTTGACTTCAAACTGGAAAGCTCTGGTTGTGAGAAATTCAAATTTCATGTCCCTCACTGGCCAGATACTTTTGTCACCTTTGCCTGATAAAAATGTCTATATTAGCACTTAGTAACTATTTTGGAGCTCAGATTCCTCCAGTGAGGCAAGGCTGCAAGCTGTTGATGAAGAAGGCTCCACACAGCCAAACACCTTCTCCTCAAGGTCCCACTGAGTCGTATTTTCTGCTATGGAAAAGCTCAGAGCGGGGGAAACCTGATTTTTCAGCCAACATACATGCACCTTGGTTGTATTGGCTTGGCAGGCTTTCCTAGTCCACCGGAGGTCTTTGAAACCAAAACGTTTCTAAGTCCCAGGTTTTTCGGCATGTTAGGAGGAGTACACTTTGATACAGCCCAGGGTTCCTGGACCTCAGGAACAGCACTTGGGAGCAAGACTCACTCTAAAAGCGACCAACAGAAGGAAAATCTTTATCGAAGTTGCTTAACTCAAAAGATGTGGGGATTGCATGCTTGCAAGAGACATACTTATTGTCAGGATGTACACAGAGGGGCCGATTCCGATTCAGGCCGGAAATCACTCCGACCGAGCCGGACCCGGAGAGATTTCCGACCGAATCGGACTCTGGCAGTCCGACCGAACGAGTACGATGCGCACGCATGCAATCGGACTCGAGTCGGTCGGACTCCCATTGAAGTCAATGGGAGCCGGACGTACAACGCGTACGCGGGCTCCCATTGACTCAATGGGTGCGAGGCGAACAAGGGCGCCCTCTACAGCGGGTACGCCTCGATGCGACTCGCGGCGTACATGCACAGGCAGGGGGGACCCATGGGTCCCCCTGTGTGCGACTCGCGCGGTTACGCGTACAGGGTGGTCCGACACGGACCCCCAAAGTCCGGCTCCGACTGCTCTTTTGAGCCGGACGGCGCGAGTCGGTCGGACTGCTCGCGGCGCGCATCGTACTTGCCCGGCCAGGGAACGTCTCCATTGCGCGGTGCGAGTCGTGTCCGTGCGAGTCGGTCGGAGCGGTTCGGACCCGCGTACGAGTCGGTCGGCGATTTCGCGTGCGCTCGCATCGTACTCGCTCGGCCGGACGCACGTACGAATCGGTCGGGAAAGAGGGCTCCGAATCAGATCCGGTTAAGCCGAATCCGATTCGGTGCCCTACCGGCCGAGATTGGAATCGGCCCCATAGTTTGAAGACCCCGCTCTATCCATCACAATTTTGCTCATCAGCCACTACTACTACTACTAAGATAAAAGGGTTCTCCATACTGTTCAAAAGGGAATACGATTCAAAGTAAATGATGCTGAATGATACAGAGAAGGCCAAATGATAGTCATACAAGTGAAACTAGTATGAAAAACTAAAAGATAACTTTGTTATGTGCATATGTTCCCAAAGATATTAAAGTAGTATATATTGCTGATTGACTCCCATGAATATCAAAATGTACATATGGTGGATTGATGATGGTTGAACACTGCAAAACTATGCTTGAACCAAATAAAGTCTGTAAAAGCTAGGCCTTTAGAACCAGTGAACCCCTGTCTCCCTGGCAAAGGGTATTAAAGGGTTAAATCTAACCAAAGTTTTTAGGTCACACCATCCAAATTTTAGAAACTTTAAATTCTACTCAAATGTGTAAGGGACTTCCTTGAGGACAGATTTTTTTCTTATACAGTGCACTGCTTTGCACCAAGCAGTCACCAGTCTTATATGATCACAGCTACTATCTGATCATGCCTCTGTCACAATTACATATGATTGTGCACTGACAGAATTAGACCCCCACTCTCGACAATGGCACATGAATGACATAGCTTTTAGAGACCCATGACTGTATCACTGTATAAGGGAAGCCCTAGAACACTACTTTCAAGAAAATAGAAGGGGAACATTGCGGTCAACCATTTGGTACACAGCAAAAGCATTTTTTAGAGGGAAACCCATATTCCACACAACCACTTTCTCCCAAATGAACAAGGCAAAAAATAGTAGAAGAATAGATCACAATTTAAAACTAAAAATAAATGAATAGGTTCACTCCCCCAGCATGAAAGGAGTTGCAAAAAGCCAAGGGGAACTAGAACTGATATTAATTGGGGAACCAGCTAGAAAAATGCTCTGAATGAATCATCTCTATTATGAGCAGAACAAAAAAGCAGACAGATTCCTGCCTCATGAATTAAAATTCCAACAAACCAGCAATGCTATCAGATGGTTAATTGGTGGAGAAGGGAATGTATTGAGAACTAGAAAATAGATAAGTAAGGAGTTTTCTAACTTTTACTACAATCTTTATTCAGTGGAAACTATATAAGAAACAGACCACAACAAATGTGTATAGGGTATTAGATTCACACAGATCGACTAAGTAAAACAAAAAACAATTGGAATAACCCATCACCCCAGAATAAGTATGAATTAAGAAGTTAATTAATAATATTTCCTCAGCACTCAATGGTTTTCAGACTCTCTTTACGAAGCATAAAGAGATAGCTTAAGTGAGCCCATGTCAAAATAATTTAATCAAGGTTACTCTCAAACTAAGGGCCTAATTATGATGGCAGGCGGAAAGGCATCCGACAGCTCGTCGGAGGCTTTCCACACGACATCACAGGTTTCTGTCCGACCGCCATATTACAATAGTGGTGGTCAGAGGGAAACCCACGGGGGAATTCTGCTGCACTTCCAACGGGCTCATAGAGGCCGCCGAAGAGGTGCGTGGAATAGTAATCCAATAATTACGGCGGAGCCAGCCTCGGCTCCGCCGTCTGGATTGCGATGCCGCATTCTACCTACCCTTTCATGGCGGTCCACCCACGATGAAAAGGCATGTGAAAAGTGACTTTGGGGGCTTCTGCCAAGGCCCCCTTACCTCCTGGCCCTCCGCTATGGAGCCCCCCTACAGATCACTGCCCCTTGTGGTAGGCACCGCACCACAAGAGCTGCTATTGAAAAATTTATATTCAGACCGCCTATAGGGTGGTGGCATCCTAATTCAGCAGGTGGAACCGCCGACTTATAGTCAGGCGGTTCCATTCCGCTATGGTGCCTGTCGGACACTCGTCCGACCGACATCATAATTAGACCCTAAGTGCCGAAAACTACGATGGAATCAGAAACCCTATTGGTTCTTAAACTTGGTAAAAATCCTGTGTGCTTTGGGTCATGTCATCCCATAGCTTTCCTTAATACAAATGTGAAAATATAGAAGAAAATTATAACAATTCATATTGAATGACTAGCCAGCACTAATAAACCCATCACAACTGGGCTTCATTAGAAACAGACAGGCAATGGACAACGTCTCCCTTGTCGTAGAACCTGGGAGAAGTGACAACCTGAAATGAAAATCAAATGTTCCTTGTGTTCCTCGATGTGGAGAAGGTGTTGGCTATTGGATAATTGAAGATTTGTGCATACATTTTTGGAAAAAAGGAAACTGGACCTAATATCAGAACATGCATCTCAGTTAACTTAATGAGCCTAGCTACAAAACTTCGAGTCAATACAATACGTTTCCAACTATTGCCCTTTTAAGTGGTACGAGACAGGGATGCCCTTGTCCCATTTATTTTTGCTCTCATTATGGAACCTTTAGTTCAAAAGATTAAAGCCAGTCTAGTGATCTGGGAGATAGATGTGTTACCCATGATGTATAAATTGGTACTCATTGCTGATGATGTTATTTGTTTTGTGTTAGACCCAATACACTCTTTGTTGCATTACTCCAGGAACTGAGATATTTCTCCAAAGTATCAACTTCTAAATAAATGGCACAAAATGTATGTCCTTTGCAGGTCTGATAGAATCCCCCTTTTCTTGAATATAATGATCATCCCTGGTTTCACTTTGATTACAGGACCCCTAGAATACCTAGGACACAAATTGATCATGAACACTAACCATTTGTGCGCTGCCAATAATGCACTGTTGCTGGACACTCTCTTTAAAGGCCTTTATCGATGGGGTAAACTAGAAATCAGGTTTGACTGCACAGCAACCATAAAAATTAGCATCCTACAGTGTCTACTATAGATGGATCACTGATACAATATCGACTCCTAAAACCTTGACCTACAAAAGTATCGCAGAAAAAATATTGTAGACAAAAATATCGACACCCTATACTTAAACAAGAAATTACTCAAACATCGATAAAAATATATCGTCTATAAAAATATCGATGTCAAAATATAATTTACAAAAAAATCGATAACATTAAAATAAAATGAAACACACCAAAAATATTGATATTAACAATATCGACTACACAAATATCGATAAAATACATATAAACTATATCAAAAATAACATTTAAAGTTAAAAAATACCATTTACAATTATATAATTATATTACATATCGCAATTAGTTAAAATAAACTATAACAAGATATATAAAAAATATTAAATTATTTAAAACAAATACTATTATAATACTAACACAAATAAATAAATAAATTAACAATACAACATTAAATAAATATCCAACAAACCTAAAATTAACTAAAATTAATATATATCAAGCATAAATAATTTAATTACATTTATTTACAAATATATTTAAATAACAACAATAAATAACATAAATACAAACATTAAATAAACATTATATATATTAAACTAATTAAAAGGTAACTGCCTAAAAATTCAAAAAAGGTATCTCGACTAATAAATTGAAACTTAACAAACAGAAACCAATAGAAAACATTAACTAATTAAATAAACACTATAAAAACAAGGAGTTAATTAACGCAATTTTACCATATATCGGCCAAACAAGGAGGAAGAGCGTTACTTTGTGAGAGAGAGAACAGAGAAGAAAGAAGAACTACATAAACAACTATATCGAAATTTCCACAACACAGGTAAGAAAAAACGTTATACAAAATATAAATACTTCACTTTTTAAATTTAATTAAGTAAAATCATTACATGTTTTTGTTTAAATATCACAAATTAAACTTCATTACAAATGTACCTAGAAAATACAGGACAAATATTTTCGTGCCCACAATATTTAACTCAACATGATTAAAAATATAACAAAGTAAATATAGAACTTAACCTACAAAGAAATTACATTATTTTGATTTTTAAAACGTAATAAAAGTACAAAACATAGCTAACAAATACTTTTCATTTTACAGCTGCCACAAAATTCTACTAAACATCAACATCAACAAAAACCACTTCATCAACGAAAAACAGTAAGTATATAATTTGTATTACAAAATGTTTTAAAATAAAGACTAATTAGCACATGCATCAAGCTTATTACCGGTCACAAACAAGCCAATTCTCCAAATAGCCTCATTTACGATCAATAAAAGTACTTTTAAAATACATCAACTCAAAACGCAATAGCAAAATAGGTACTATCAAACTGCAAATAGTTTCCAATTAATTCCTATGGCCCTCTACACCCATAGGAATTATTAACAAATTATTATACTACCTATTACATATTGTGTATAAATATCAATATATTTAGCAATTCCTACATACATAAAAAATTGCAACTCTTAAATAGCAATTCCTTAAAAATCGCTATTAAAGATTCGCAATTGTTTAGCTTCATACATGTGTTCATAAATTATGAAAATAGACTAGAAATAAACTAAAAATATAACCTTTTCTCTTTTATTTCACAGCTTACACTTCACTACAACTGCACCAAAAACGGTGACAACAGACGACTTTGAAGAAAACTACAAAATCTACATTAAAGAAAAACATCAAACTAAGGGGGTCATTAGGATGGCGGGCAGACTTTAGTCCGCCCGCCATCCCAGTGGTAACGGGACCGGTCGCCTGCAATGCGGCGGTCCCGCACCCCTGATTAGGATGTGACCGCCACCCTGGCGGTCGCATTCCGCAGTTTAACATTGCGGTGGGAGCTGCTTACAGCAGCACCTGCCACAATGTCAAATTGACATGTTGTGCATTTCCATGCACAATGTGGCAGGCACCGCGCGGTGCCTGCCACCTCGTGCATGGGTGCAAGGGTGCATGGCTGCACCCCCCACCCCTCCGGGGCCCGCAACGGGCCCCCAAAGCAAATCCCCGCCAGTCTTTCCATGGCGGCATCGCCGCCATGGAAAGGCCTTTAACCGCAAGCATCCTAATATGGATGGCGGTGCCTGCTAGGCACCGCCACCATATCAGGGACCAAGTCCGCCCGGCCGGCAATCGGAACGATTGCCAACCGGCGGAAAAGCGGCGGACGCACTTTGCGTCTGCTGCGATACCCCCGCCATTATAATATGGCGGGGGGTATTACTCGTTACGATGCCGTAACGGTCGCCACCGCCGGCTCGGCGGTGGCGAACGTTACGACATCGTAATGACCCCCTTAGTAAGTATATAAAGGAACTAACAAATAGAACAAAATAATAAACAATAAATTAAATAAAATAACAATTTTAACTTATAAATACTTTTCTCTTCACAGCTTCTACAAACTGCAACAACAAAAAGCATCCACAAAATTAAGTTCATCAACTACAACTAGTAAGTATTACTTGTTTTACTACTAAATACAACACGATACAATTAAATAAAAAATGTATGTAACATTTTAATAACAGAAACATTTTGCTTTCATACCAACGGAAAATATAACAGTGAATAAACAACAACCATCAAAACATACCATCAAGAAAAGTAAAGCAACACTAATGTAGGTATATTTTCCATAATATTAATTACACTAGCATGTGTATTATTTAAAATTGCATAACTATTAAACATATGTATATATATATATATATATATATATATATATATTCACTGAAAAAACAATAGGTTTTAGGGACAGATATAGTTATTTGGACATTGCACTCGTACAAAACCCGTGAAATTCCCCGTTATAGTTAGTCCAGCTAACTATAACTCGCGCCCCGCAATGCACTGCTGATGACGTCACATATTACATCACTCATGACATGGTCAGTGACATCACTGATGACATCACTGATGACATCTCAAATGACATCACTGATGACATCATCCACGTGATAATTTCATGCATCTTCTCACACCCTAATATAACCTTTGATACACCCACTCTAAATTACAGACTGCCATTCGCAAAACCATAGACACTCCAACACCAATAACTACATACCCACTCACTGATTCTTAGGTCTACGCACACATCCACTCACTCACCCGTACAGTCACTCATACTTACGGTCACTCAGTACAGGACTATCATATGCACTCATACTCCTATATAGACACTCAAACACCGCCACTCATCCATAGAGGTACTCACACACCTAGTCAGTCATGCAAATAATTAAACACACTACCATTTACTCACCTATACAGTTATACACACACCAGCTCACTTACTCATACAAATACTAGCACATTCTTACGCTCTTATACAATCACTGATACAAGCATACACTCATCCATACAGCCACTATCACAATCACTCACTCTTGCTTATAGCTATTTATATACTCCAACACACATATATACTGCCTTTCACATATGTAGTTACTCACACATGTACCACTGGGACATACATTCACTCACTAACACACTCTTACACACACTTACCCACCCATACAGTCTATCACAGATGCACTGTTTAAACCATCCACCCAGTGAATCACCCACTCACACATCTATGCACAGAGTCGCACACACCCCTCCCACACAAACACTCAGGCACCCATACAGATACTCACACAAGCATTCAATAACTCATATAGACACTCATGTAGCTATTCACAAACACATGCAGCCACTTACACAGCAACAGACAGACAGACATTCACCCAGTTTAGTCACTAACCCATGCATTCAGTAAGATACGTTAAATCACTCACTTATAGAGTCAGTCACGCACCTACTAAATCATCCATACAGACACTTACACACCCACTCATTCTTCAATACATCTTTTCCTATATATATATTAAAAATATTTAAACTTTACAGAAACACAAAGTCACTGGATGATGTCATCAGTGATGTCATCAGTGATGTCATTTGAGATGTCATCAGTGATGTCATCAGTGATGTCACTGACCATGTCATGAGTGATGTAATATGTGACGTCATCAGCAGTGCATTGCGGGGCGCGAGTTATAGTTAGCTGAACTAACTATAACGGGGGAATTTCACGGGTTTTGTACGAGTGCAATGTCCAACTAACTATAACTTTCCCTAAAACCTATGGTTTTTTCAGTGAATTTCAAAGGTTTTTAAATGCTAATTTCTAACTATAACGTGTCTGAAACCTATGGTTTTTTCAGTGAATTTCAAAGGTTTTTTAAATGCTAATTTCTAACTATAACGTGCCTGAAACCTATGTTTTTTTCAGTGAATTTCAAAGGTTTTTTAAATGCTAATTTCTAACTATAACGTGCCTGAAACCTATGGTTTTTTCAGTGAATTTCAAAGGTTTTTTAAATGCTAATTTCTAACTATAACGTGCCTGAAACCTATGATTTTTTAAGTGAATTTCAAAGGTTTTTAAATGCTAGTTTCTAACTATGCCAACAGAGGTAGGACATGTGAAGAAAGAAGAAAAAACGCACAGAAAGAAGCAAAAGATGTGCAGAAAGAACCAACAGAGGAGCAGAAAGAGGCCTTGTTGCAAAATCATCCTGTGCCCACAACTTTTTCAGACGGGTACTGGTGGTAACTGACTGACTAACCAGAGCCAGTGCGCGTTTGCACAGTGGTGAAGGGAGGGGGCCTGAGGTGACATGTGTGCAAACGCGCCCGTGGCGCGTTTTAAGTTGCGGGATTAAGTCCCCTTGAATCCTGAGGGTCCCTGGGGCCCAACTAGCCCCCAGGTACCTACAGTTAGGACCACAGAGCTGAGTTGCAGAGAGGCGTTCCGAGGCCACGCACCTTTTTTCACCTCTCTGCAACGCAACTCTGTTGTGCTTACTGAAGGTACCTGGTGGGCTAGTTGGCCCCAGGATTCAAAGGGAATTAACTCCCCACCTTAAAACGCACCACAGGGCGTGTTTGCGCACATGTCACCTGAGGCCCCGCCCTACCTTCACCACTGTGCAAACGCGCCCACGTGGCGCGTTTTAAGTTGGGGGATTAGGTCACCTTGAATCCTGAGAGTCCCTGGGGCCCAACTAGCCCACCAGGTACTTCCAGTAAGCACCACAGGCCTGCGTTGCAACGCCTGTAACAAATTGTGCAGTTGTGTTTAGGTAGTGAAGAGGGTCGTGCTGGGGGTAGTGTTTTAGGGTTTAGGGTAGTGCAGTGGTGTTTGTGTAGTGTAGGGGGTCATGCTGGGGGTAGATTTAGGGTTTAGGGTAGTGCAGTGGTGTTTGGGTAGTGTAGGGAGTCGTGCTGGGGGAGTGTTTTAGGGTTTAGGGTAGTACAGTGGTGTTTGGGTAGTGTAGGGGTCGTGCTGGGGTTAGTGTTTTAGGGTTTTAGGGTTTAGGAGTAGTGCAGTGGTGTTTGGGTAGTGTAGGGGTACTGCTGGGGGTAGTGTTTTAGGGTTTAGGGTAGTGCAGTGGTGTTTGGGTAGCGTAGGGGGTACTGCTGGGGGTAGTGTTTTATGGTTTAGGGTAGTGCAGTGGTGTTTGGGTAGTGTAGGGGTTCGTGCTGGGGGTAGTTTTTAGGGTTTAGGGTAGTGCAGTGGTGTTTGTGTAGTGTAGGAGGTTGTGTTTTAGGGTTTAGAGTAGTGCAGTGGTCTTTGGATAGTGTAGGGAGTCGTGCGGGGGTATTGTTTTAGAGTTTAGGGTAGTGCAGTGGTCTTTGGGTAGTGTAGGGGTTGTGCGGGGGTAGTGTTTTAGGGATTAGGGTAGTGCATTGGTATTTGGGTAGTGTAGGGGGTCATGCGGGCGGTAGTGTTTTAGGGTTTAGGGCAGGGCAGTGGTGTTTAGGTAGTGTAGGGGGTCGTGCTGGGGGGAGTGTTTTAGGGTTTAGGGCAGTGCAGTGGTGTTTGGGTAGTGTAGGGGGTCGTGCTGGGGGAGTGTTTTAGGGTTTAGGGCAGTGCAGTCGTGTTCGGGTAGTGTAGGGGGTCGTGCTGGGGGAGTATTTTAGGGTTTAGGGTAGTGCAGTGGTCGGGTAGTGTAGGGGGTCATGCAGGGGGTGGTGTTTCAGGGTTTAGGGCAGTGCAGTGGTGTTCGGGCAGTGTAGGGGGTCATGCAGGGGTGGTGTTTCAGGGTTTAGGGCAGTGGTGTTCGGGCAGTGTAGGGGGTCATGCTGGGGTGGTGTTTCAGGGTTTGGGGCAGTGCAGTGGTGTTCGAGCAGTAAAGGGGGTCATGCTGGGGGTGGTGTTTCAGGGTTTAGGGCAGTGCAGTGGTGTTCGGGCAGTGTAGGGGGCGGTGCAGGGGGTGGTGTTTCATGGTTTAGGGCAGTGCAGTGGTGTTCGGGCAGTGTAGGGGGTGGTACAGAGGGTGGTGTTTCAGGATTTAGGGCAGTGCAGTGGTGTTCGGGCAGTGTAGGGGGCGGTGCAGGGGGTGGTGTTTCAGGGTTTAGGGCAGTACAGTGGTGTTCGGGCATTGTAGGGGGTGGTGCTGGGGCTGGTGTTTCAGGGTTTAGGGCAGTGCAGTGGTGTTCGGACAGTGTAGGGGGTCGTGCTGGGGCTGGTATTTCAGGGTTTAGGGCAGTGCAGTGGTGTTCGGGCAGTGTAGGGGGTCATGCTGGGGCTGGTGTTTCAGGGTTTAGGGCAGTGCAGTGGTGTTCGGGCAGTGTAGAGGGTCTTGCTGGGGCTGCTGTTTCAGAGTCTAGGGCAATGCAGTGGTGTTCGGGCAGTGTAGGGGGTCGTGCAGGGGGTGGTGTTTCAGGGTTTAGGGCAGTGCAGTGGTGTTCGGGCAGTGTAGGGGGCGGTGCTGGGGCTGGTGTTTCAGGGTTTAGGGCAGTACAGTGGTGTTCGGGCATTGTAGGGGGTGGTGCTGGGGCTGGTGTTTCAGGGTTTAGGGCAGTGCAGTGGTGTTCGGACAGTGTAGGGGGTCGTGCTGGGGCTGGTATTTCAGGGTTTAGGGCAGTGCAGTGGTGTTCGGGCAGTGTAGGGGGTCATGCTGGGGCTGGTGTTTCAGGGTTTAGGGCAGTGCAGTGGTGTTCGGGCAGTGTAGAGGGTCTTGCTGGGGCTGCTGTTTCAGAGTCTAGGGCAATGCAGTGGTGTTCGGGCAGTGTAGGGGGTCTTGCTGGGGCTGGTGTTTCAGGGTTTAGGGCAGTGCAGTGGTGTTCGGGCAGTGTAGGGGGTCGTGCTGGGGGTGGTGTTTCAGGGTTTAGGGCAGTGCGGTGGTGTTCGGGCAGTGTAGGGGGTCGTGCTGGGGCTAGTGTTTCAGGGTTTAGGGCAGAGCAATGGTGCTCAGGCAGTGTAGGGGTTGTGCTGGGGGTGATGTTTCAGGGTTTAGGGCAGTGCAGTGGTGTTAGGGCAGTGTAGGGGGTCGTGCTGGGGGTGGTGTTTCAGGGTTTAGGGCAGTGCAGTGGTGTTCCGGCAGTGTAGGGGGTTGTGCAGGGGTGGTGTTTCAGGGTTTAGGGCAGTGCAGTGGTGTTCGGGCAGTGTAGGGGTCGTGCTGGGGTGGTGTTTCAGGGTTTAGGCAGTGCAGTGGTGTTCGGGCAGTGTAGGGTGTCGTGCTGAGGGGTGGTGTTTCAGGGTTTAGGGCAGTGCAGTAGTGCTTGGGCAGTGTAGGGGTCATGCAGGGGTGGTGTTTCAGGGTTTAGGGCAGTGCAGTGGTGTTCGGCCAGTGTAGGCAGTCTTGCTGGGGTGGTGTTTCAGGGTTTAGGGCAGTGCAGTAGTTTTCGGGCAGTGTAGGCGGTCGTGCTGGGGCTGGTGTTTCAGGGTTTAGGGCAGTGCAGTGGTGTTAGCAGTGTACGGGGTTGTGCTGGGGCTGGTGTTTCAGGGTTTAGGGCAGTGCAGTGGTGTGCGGGCAGTGTACGGGGTCGTGCTGGGGCTGGTGTTTCAGGGTTTAGGGCAGTGCAGTGGTGTTCGGGCAGTGTAGGGGTCGTGCTGGGGGTGGTGTTTCAGGGTTTAGGGCAGTGCAGTGGTGTTCGGGCAGTGTAGGGGGTCGTGCTGGGGCTGGTGTTTCAGGGTTTAGGGCAGTGCAGTGGTGTTCGGGCAGAGTAGGGGGTCTTGCTGGGGGTGGTGTTTCAGGGTTTAGGGCAGTGGTGTTAGGGCAGTGTCGGGGGTCTTGCTGGGGGTGATGTTTCAGGGTTTAGGGCAGTGCAGTGGTGTTCGGGCAGTGTAGGGGGTCTTGCTGGGGGTAGTGTTTCAGGGTTTAGGGCGGTGAAGTGGTGTTCGTGCAGTGTAGGGGGTCGTGCTGGGGGTGGTGTTTCAGGGTTTAGGGCAGTGCAGTAGTGTTCGGGCAGTGTAGGGGTCGTGCAGGGGTGGTGTTTCAGGGTTTAGGGCAGTGCAGTGGTGTTCTGGCAGTGTAGGGGGTCATGCTGGGGGTGGGGTTTCAGGGTTTAGGGCAGTACAGTGGTGTTCGGGCAGTGAAAGGGGTTGTGCAGGGGGTGGTGTTTCAGGGTTTAGGGCAGTGCAGTGGTGTTCGGGCAGTGTAGGGGGTCGTGCTGGGGCTGGTGTTTCAGGGTTTAGGGCAGTGCAGTGGTGTTCGGGCAGTGTAGGGGGTCTTGCTGGGGGTGGTGTTTCAGGGTTTAGGGCAGTGGTGTTCGGGCAGTGTAGGGGGTCTTGCTGGGGGTGATGTTTCAGGGTTTAGGGCAGTGCAGTGGTGTTCGGGCAGTGTAGGGGGTCTTGCTGGGGGTAGTGTTTCAGGGTTTAGGGCAGTGCAGTGGTGTTCGTGCAGTTTTGGGGGTCGTGCTGGGGATGGTGTTTCTGGGTTTAGGGCAGTGCAGTTGTGTTCGAGCAGTGTAGGGGGTTGTGCAGGGGGTGGTGTTTCAGGGTTTAGGGCAGTGCAGTGGTGTTTGGGCAGTGTAGGGGGTCGCGCTGGGGGTGGTGTTTCAGGGTTTAGGGCAGTGCAGTGGTGTTCGGGCAGTGTAGGGGGTCATGCACGGGGTGGTGTTTCAGGGTTTAGGGCAGTGCAGTGGTGTTTGGGCAGTGTAGGGTGTTGTGCTGGGGCTGGTGTTTCAGGGTTCAGGGCAGTGCAATGGTGTTCAGGCAGTGTAGGGGGTCGTGCTGAGGCTGGTGTTTCACAGTTTAGGGCAGTGCAGTGGTGTTCGGGCAGTGTAGGGGGTCGTGCTGGGGCTGGTGTTTCAGGGTTTAGGGCAGTGCAGTGGTGTTCGGGCAGTGTAGGCGGTCGTGCTGGGGCTGGTGTTTCAGGGTTTAGGGCAGTGCAGTGGTGTTCGGGCAGTGTAGGGGGTCGTGCTGGGGCTGGTGTTTCAGGGTTTAGGGCAGTGCAGTGGTGCTCGGGCAGTGTAGGGGGTCGTGCTGGGGGTGATGTTTCAGGGTTTAGGGTAGTGCAGTGGTGTTCGGGCAGTGTAGGGGGTCGTGCAGGGGCTGGTGTTTCAAGGTTTAGGGCAGTGCAGTGGTGTTCGGGCAGTGTAGGGGTCGTGCTGGGGCTGGTGTTTCAGGGTTTTGGGCAGAGCAGTGGTGTTCGGGCAGTGTAGGGGGTCATGCTGGGGGTAGTGTTTCAGGGTTTAGGGCAGTGCAGTGGTGTTCGGGCAGTGTAGGGGGTCGTGCTGGGGGTGGTGTTTCAGGGTTTAGGTCAGTGGTGTTCGGGCAGTGTAGGGGTCTTGCTGGGGGTGATGTTTCAGGGTTTAGGGCAGTGCAGTGGTGTTCGGGCAGTGTAGGGGGTCTTGCTGGGTGTAGTGT